>JASVEL010011572.1:0-55000 GCA_032618575.1 Nicotiana noctiflora | reverse complement strand
ATCAGAATCAAACGAGCTTTTACCCTTCTATTCCACACGAGATTTATATTCTTGTTGAGATCATCTTAGGACACATGAATTATCTTTTAACAGATGTTCCGACCTAGCCAAACTCCCCACCAGACAATGTCTTCCACCCGTATCGGCCTGCAAGCAAGCCTTTGGTCCAAAAAGACGGGCAGTGCCCCGCTTCTGATTCACAAAATAAGTAAAATAATGTTAAAAGTAGTGGTATTTCACTTTCGCCTTTAGGCTCCCACTTATACTACACCTCTCAAATCATTGCACAAAGTCGGACTAGAGTCAAGCTCAACAAGATCTTCTTTCCCCGCTGATTCTGCCAAGCCCATTCCCTTGGTTGTGGTTTCGCTAGATATTAGACAGGGACAGTAGGAATCTCATTAATCCATTCATGCACGTCACTAATTAGATGATGAGGCATTTGGCTACCTTAAGAGAGTCATATTTACTCCCTCTGTTTACCTGCACTTGGTTGAATTTCTTCACTTTGACATTCAGAGCACTGGCAGAAATCACATTACGTAAACATCCGCAGAGACCATCGCAATGCTTTTTTTTTTTAATTAAATAGTTGGATTCCCATTGTCCGTATCAGTTCTGAGTTGGCAGTTAGAGCCCTGGGAAGGCCCCCGAAGGAACCATTCACAGTCAGTCCCCCTGCCGGCACTCAGCTCCCTGCTCTCGCCGCGAAAGCAGCTCGAGCAGTCCGCCGACAGCCGACGGGTTCGGGACTGGGACCCACGTACCCAGCTCTCAGAGCCAATCATTTTCCCGAAGTTACGGATCCATTTTGCCGACTTCCCTTGCCAACATTTTTCCATCGACCAGAGGTTGTTCACCTTAGAGACCTGATGCGGTTATGTGTACGACCTGCCATGGACGGCACTCAGTCCACCAAATTTTCAAGGGCCACGGGGGGTGCACCGGACAACACGCGACGTGCGGTGCTCTTCAGCCGCTGGACCGTACCTCCGACTGAGTTGTTTCCTGGGTGGGCAGGCTGTTAAACAGAAAAGATAACTCTACCCAAGGCCCCCGCCGATGTCTCCAGACTGCCTAACGTTGTCGTCAACCGCCACGTCACAGTTCAGGAATTTTAACCCAATTACCTTTTGGATTACATGAGGAACACGCTATCTGTCGAGGTTCGCTCGACCCTTAGGATCGACTAACCCATGTTCAAGTGCCGTTCACATGGAACCTTTCCCCTCTTCGACCTTCAAAGTTCTTATTTAAATATTTGCTACTACCACCAAGATCTGCACCAACGGTCGTTTCGCCCAGGCTCACGTCCATGGTTTGGCGGTGACCGCCATGCCCTCCTGCTCATCGGGGCCTGGCACTTGCCCCGACGATCGGGTGTAGGTCGCGTGCTTAAGGACCATCCATTTTTGGGGCTAGTTGATTCGGCAGGTGAGTTGTTCCACACTCCTTAGCAGATTTTGACTTCCATGACCACCGTCCTGCTGTCTTAATCGACCAACACCCTTTGTGGGATCAAGGTTAGTGCACAGTTTAGCACTGTAACTTGGTTTCTAGTTCATCCCGCATCGCTAATTCTGCTTAGCAGAAATGGCCCACTTGGAGCTCTTAATTCTGTGGCGCGGCTCAAAAAAGCAGTCGCGCCGTCCTACCTATTTAATGTTTGAGAATAGGTCGAGGGTGTTGCGCCCCCGATGCCTCTAAATATTTTCTTTACCCGATAGAACTCGCACGCGAGCTCCATCTATCCTGAGGGACACTTCGGAGGGAACCAACTACTAGACGGTTCGATTAGTCTTTCGCCTCTATAGCCAAGTCAGATGAACGATTTGCACATCAGTATCGCTATGGGCCTCCACCAGAGTTTCCTCTATCTTCGCCCAACTCAAGCATAGTTCACCATTTTTTGGGTCCCGATAGGTATTCTCACACTCGAACCCTTCACAGAAGATCAAGGTCGGTCGGCGGTGCACCCCTCAGGGGGATCCCACTAATCAGCTTCCTTACTCTTTATGGGTTTACTTGCCCGTTGACTCATACACATGTCAAACTCCTTGGTCCGTGTTTCAAGATAGGTCGAATGGGGGGCCCATATGCCAGCATTCAGAGCACGCAGATACCGAAGAACGCTAGAGGCGCACGCTGCCTACCAATCAAGGAGACGGTGTTCCACGAGCATATCAAAAGACCGGGCTTTGGCCTCTCCCCCAATCCTTGCTGGTCCACACCCCGAGTCGATCGGCGGACCGGCTCAACACCGTTCCACATCTGACCGGAGCACATCGCCGGTCCCCATCCACTTCCCTCCCAACAATTTCAAGCAGTTTTTCACTCTCTTTTCAAAGTACTTTTCACCTTTCCCTCACGGTACTTGTTCGCTATCGGTCTCTCACCCATATTTAGTCTTGGACGAAATTCACCACCCGATTTGGGCTGCATTCCCAACCTACCCAACTCGTAGATAGCGCCTCGTGGTGAGACAAGGTCGGGGCACAATGAGGTTCTCACCGTCTCTAGCGCCCCCTTCCAACAGACTTGGGCCCGGTCCGCTGCTGGCGATGCTTCACCAGACTGCAATACGAATGGCGGAGCCCGATTCTAAGGCTGGGATGTTCCCGGTTCGCTCGTCGTTCCTAGGGGAATCCTTGTAAGTGTCTTTTCCTCTGTTTATTGATATGCTTAAACTCAGCAGGTAGTCCCCCTTGACCTGGGGTCGCAGTCGGAGCGCCTAAGTGTGATAACGGTCAGGAAGCCCAAACGTACGACGGGTTGGAGCCACGACATTACGAGAGTTGAGTTTCAACCACCATTGTCGTGACGTCCGTCGCCGTGGACTTGAATTTACGCCAACCACACACTCGATGTGCACGGGAGGCCAGTATCCTCCACGTGACACTGCCGTGACTATGAGAATGGCGCGGTGTGTGGGGGTGACATGATGCCTGAGGCCCAGGCAGAAGTGCCCTCAGCCTTATGGCTTCAGGCGCAACTTGCATCTAAAGACTCGATGCTTCACAGGATTCTGCAATTCATACCAAGTATCGCCTTTCGCTATATACTTCATCGATGCGAGAGCCAAGATATTCATTGCCGAGACTCGTTTGTGTTTAAAAAGAAGCACTAGTCCCCGCGCGCGCACCACAACTGGGGCGCGAGGGGGAGGCTTTCAACTAAGTATTCTTTGATGCTTTTTGTGCATGGATTCATTAATCACCCGAGACCCACGCAAGAGCACGCGCCACATATAGGAGGGAGCCTTGTGGAGGAAGCCGAAGCACCCTGCCCGTGCTGCTCCCTAATATTTAAATAGGTCCGTGGGTCGTTCTGCTTAGCAGGTTTCGAAAATGATCCTTCTGCAGGTTCACCTACAAAAATGTTGTTATGACTTCTCCTTCCTCTAAATGATACGGTTCAATGGACTTCTTGTGACGTCGTGGCCAGCGAACAGCCCACGTCATCGCGATCGGAACATTTCACCGGATCATTCAATTGATAGGACCGACGGGTGGTGTGCACATAGGGCATGGACGTAGTCAATGCGAGCTGATGACTCGCGCTTACTAGGAATTCCTCATTGAAGACCAACAATTGCAATGATCTATCCCCATCACGATGAAATTTCAAAGATTACCCAGGCCTGTCGGCCAAGGCTATAAAGTCGTTGAATACATCAGTGTAGCACATGTGCGGCCCAGAACCTCTAAGGGCATCACAGACATGTTATTGCCTCAAACTTTTGAGGCCTAAAAGGCTGTAGTCCCTCTAAGAAGCTGGCCGTGAAGGGATACCTCCACATAGTTAGTTACCAGGCTGAGGTCTCATTCGTTAATGGAATTAACCAGACAAATCGCTCCACCAACTAAGAACAGCCATGCACCACCACCCATAGAATCAAGAAAGAGCTCTCAGTTTGTCAATCATTACTATGTCTGGACCTGGTAAGTTTCCCCGTGTTGAGTCAAATTAAGCCATAGGCTCCACTCTTGGTGGTGCCCTTCCGCTAATTCCTCTAAGTGTTAGCCTTGAAACCATATCCCCAGAACCCAAAAACTTTGATTTCTCATAAGGTGCCGGCGGAGTCCTAAAATCAACATCCGCCGATCCCTTGTCGGCATCGTTTATGGTTGAGACTAGGACGGTATCTGATCGTTTTCGAGCCCCCAAATATCATTGTTGATTAATGAAAACATTTTTTGCAAATATTTTTGCAGTTGTTCGTCTTTCATAAATCCAAGAATTTCACCTCTGACTATGAAATACGAATGCCCTCGACTATCCCTGTTAATCATTACTCTGATCCCGAAGGCCAACATAATCTGACCGAAATCCTGTAATGTTATCCCATGCTAATGTATACAGAGCATAGGCTTGCTTTGAGCACTCTAATTTCTTCAAAATGATAGTGCCAGAGGCACGACCAAGCCAATTAAGGCCAGGAGCGCATCGCCGGCAGAAAGGACGAGATGACCGGTGCACACCTAAGGCGGACCGGCCAGCTCATCCCAAAGTCCAACTACGAGCTTTTTAACTGAAATAACTTAAATATATGCTGTTGGAGCTATAATTACCATGGCTACTGGCACCAGACTTGCCCTCTAATGGATCCTCGTTAAGGGATTTAGATTGTACTCATTCCAATTACAAGACTCATAGAGCTCGGTATTGTTATTTATTGTCACTAACTCCCCATGTCAGGATTAGGTAATTTGCACGCCTGCTGCCTTCCTTGGATGTGGTAGCCGTTTCTCAAGCTCCCTCTCCGAAATCGAACCCTAATTCTCCGTTAGCCGTCACCACCATGGTAGGTGTCACGGGGGTAATTTATGACAATTGAATTCTACCCGAAGTTCACCTTCGTGCGGCAACCAAAGCCAGCCTTGGTTTCAGCCTTCGATTATTTTTAGGGACGTTTAGAACATAGAATGGAAATAGTTAGAAATGAAATATTAAAAAGGCACACGAGATTCCAGGAATTTCTTCCCAACTTGTACTAATGGAGTGAAAAAAAGAACACAAAGTCAACCTTATGGCCAAGACAAAGAATTCCCCAATTCCCTGCCCCAAAATGACTTCCTACCCTTAGGAAAATGACTTAGACGAATTTGGCTAACACAATTAGACCAAGGCTATGTTCTACCCATTTTAGGCCACCCTAGGCACATATAAACAAGGCTACAATCAGTTGACAAGCCCCAACTGATGGGCAGTTAAGTTAAGACAAGTACAAAAACGTGGGCACACTTTGAAGCCATGATCTTCAGCATGTCTTGGAAATGTTACAACCGCCAACTGCTCCCTCATGTGCTTGGCAAATGTTTTTCCAACTCCAGTTTTTGCATAGCTTGTGCTGAATTTCGTCCATCCTTTGGGCCAAGGCTGGCATTGCGCCCAGCCTTTCCTTGACACATCTCCGCATCAATGCCATTTGCCACATCTTGCCGCCCGTCGACTAAGCCACTACGTTCCTTGTCCCAGCTGCCCGCTTTAGTCAAGTTTCCCCCAACTTGATCAAATATGCCTGCATCATTGCCTTGCCTTATTTTTCCATGTCTTTGCCCCTGCTTGACATGGCTTTGCCTTGCCATTTCTTTGCCAACCCGCACGTCTAAGTAATTAGCACCTTGCTTCCGTCCAAGGTGCCTTAGTCATGCTCCGCATAGTCCGTCATGCCAAGTCGCCCATCAGAATGTTGCCCCAATTTTCTGGAGTTGTGCCAAGTCAATTGGTTCACGTCCAAGCAACGATCGTAGTCAATATAACCTGATCAAATAAGTCCATAATCAATCCCACAGGGAATTAGCCTACAACCTACAACTTTCACAACCCAAGAACACTTCTGAAGCAAGTTCCCAAAATTTGAGTATATTTTGGTGAAGGTTTTCTAACAACTAACTTTTGCAAGAATTAAAGACTTAAAAGAAAGAATTGAATATTGGGTAAAGAATATATAGAAAAACTAAGGTATTGATTTCCCCTATTGATGGAATCCCTTCTGTTTATGCTAATACAAATTGTCAATATATTCTATCAATCATGAATGCTATTTCTAGCGTAATTGCCACCTGAGCAACTACAATAATTTACTAGTGCACTCTCCCGAGCTTCCCTAGCTAGCTTTAATTTGAATAGTTTACTTTAGATTTCACCCAAGACTTCGTTATTCCTAATCCGGCCTTTATGCCTAAAGTTATAGATTCCTCCAATAACCTAGGTATGGTGTTGTTCAACAATATACCTAAATATGCACTCTTTTCCAAGTTATGCGCACTAAATAGGCACAGCTAATCAGGAGCTCTACTGATGAACTACAACAAGAATGAAGTTGAACAAATAGAAATCTAGCTAACAATTTGTAATCACATAAACGAGAAGTTCATCACTTAATAGGTTCCATCAAAACCTTAGATAAGGAATTAGCTACTCATGATCGAAGAAAGAAGAATAATAATTGAATTCATAATCAAAGAAATAATATAAAATAAAGAAATAAGTTGAGAGAGTTCTCTCTTACTAATAATCTTGCAAAAGTAGGTAATAATACAATGCTTGCCTCACTTGGGCGAAATCTAGGTTTATATAGAGGGTTTAGGTCTTAAAAATTGAGTTTGTAAAAAATTAGCCTTACAGTTTTCGGCACCTTCCGCAGTTTGTTCGCGGTCGCGAGCGAACCGGGAACAGAGCACTCATCTGAATCTCCAAAGTTCAACGAACATGTTTTTCCGCGGTTCATCCGCGGTCGCGAGTGAACCGCGGATGAATAGTATTCCGGAATCTCTTCTTCAATTTTTCATGCCAACTTCACTTCAACTCTTTATTTGGCCTTTTAATCATCTTGTGACTGCAAAATAGCTCCTTTAGTATCCAATTGCTCATGTGTACCTATAACACACCAATAAGCACTAATAAAAGCATTTTGTCATCATAAGCAATATCAATTCAACAATAAAGTGTGATTATTTAGGGCATAAATATAGTCAAATTCACCTATTATCAATACCCCACACTTAAGAATTTTCTCATCCTCGAGCAACGTTAATCACACCTTTGGCCAATTTTATTAATGCCTCCCCCAAAATATGTCACAAATGCTATCTTTCATGATTAACTTAACACATGCACAATCCTTACCTAACCGTAAACTCACATGCCAACACATTATTGCTTACTTTAGTTATTATCACAGACTTGCAAATTTACTGTTTTCCTCTTCAGTTACATGCCCTCGCACAGTTTATTGAGAGAAGTTCCAACACATAAACAATTTAGAACATGGAACTTATAGATATAGGAAAAATTCACTCACTCTCAACAAAGAACATTCATGTGCATACAGACACACCATATGCTTGCCCCTAGTGTAATACTCCACTAATCGAGTTATTCAATCATAGATCAAGAGGTCTTTAAGGGTTGTAATGTTGGTTACGGGAGATGTAGGATACTTTTGGGTATAGTTGATAACCTCCCTAAGCACTTTTCTTTTCTTTTTCACACCATCCCTTTTAATTTTCTTCCTTAGGTCTCCCCTAAACATTCCTTCACCTTTATATGCTTTTAATTTCCCAATTTTATTTTGTTGGTGTAACTAGCCTTTCTACATTACATATATACATTGATATAGCTTTTTTTCATTTTTTTATCATTGCTCTGCAACGCATTTACATTATTTTGCCAGTTCACCATTTTCTACCATTCATTCTTAATTTTCCCTTTTTCAATTTCCCTTGACCCCACAGTTAGACTTTTGCATATTCATTACAACACAAGTGCTTCTAGGAGGTAAAGTAGAACAATATACGATATTGATTTTTCATGAACATTCAAGGGTTATCAAAGAATAAGCTTTAAGCTCAAAGGGGTTAACTAGGATATTATGTACGGGTGAATTCATGTCTATTGATTTTTGGGGTTACACAAAGAAATGCCTCTATCATCTCTACAACTAAACAACATCTATTTCGCTTTGCAAACACACATGGCCAGTTCTAGGTATCATGTAAAACATATAATGTAAGTAAGATCTCACACACACATGGCATGCAACTCATTCAGAATCCGGTTCATCTATAAAATCCTATCAATGTTCAAGCAAGATGTATTGTGCAATTCCTAGAATCTACAGTCAAGCTTAGATAATACATTCCCATGTTTAATTAAGTTTTGTTAATGTGCATACTTGGGGTTACATGTCAACCTTTGCCCTCTAATCCTAAAAAGAAAAATCTACCTAACCCGGTTCAATAAAAACCCTTGGAAAAGAATCGGGGTCAAAAGAAAAACCAAGGGGGAGGTGATACACTACCTCTAAAGAGAAAACAAAAGAAAGAAAAATTCCTACATGGACTACTTCCCTCAAGTGTACTTGTCCTAAATAGTCCGTCATCAGGAAGAGCCCTCCACTTATATATTTGGATTTTTCAAATGTTTGATTTTTTTTTATTCCGACTTAGACCCTTAAGAAACCTGTCGCCAAGTGTCTATCATCGGGCCAAGCCAGCTAATATAATTTACAGCTACATCTACTATATGCAATATATACAAGATAAGTTTCCCACCCCACACTTAAAATCATGCCATGTCCTCATGGCATAATAATCAATGTACAACACAGAAGGGTGAGAAAACTTACCTGGGACCTACCCCGTGTCTAGCCACTTGATCACTTTCTTTATCATCATATCCTTCATATTCGGTTTCAGCCTTCTTTTCCATTTCCTGGAAGGTTTGTGCCCCTCTTCCCGAAAAATCTTGTGTATGCAGTATGCGGGGCTGATCCCTTTTGTGTCTGCCATGGTTCAACCAATGGCAGTTTTACATTCCTTGAGTACCTGTATAAGCTTTTGACCAGATGATGTAATAACAGGTAAAGTGGAGTTATGGCCTAGAGATTTATACATGAGATGAGCTGGTAGTAGCTTATGTTCCAGCTTTGGTGGCTCTTCAATGGATGGCTTTGCGGGAGGGGTCTCTCTTTTCTCTAAATGTAGAGGTTCAAATTCCAACCCTCTATCCCAAAACCCCTTACCTTCCAGAGATAGCACCCACTCTGCTAGGCTTTCACCATTTGCCTCTTTTAAGTTCATTAGGCATGCCTGAAGTTGATCTTCAGTGGTTAATTCTATAACCTCTGTCTCCACTATCACATCTACCGCATCAATGAGAGAGAAATCCGCGAACTCACTAGGGCGCCTCATAGATTTTTGTTCATTGAATATGATCTCCTCATCATTTAGCCACATCTTGAGCTCCCCAGTCTCATAATCAATTAATGCTCTCCCCGTGGCTAGGAATGGTCTTCCTAAGATTATAGGAATTTCCTCGTCCACCTTGCAGTCAATGATCACAAAATTGGAGGGAAACACGAACTTCCCCTCATGGATGAGCACATCATCTAATATGCCAAATGGACGCTTCACCGTCCTATCAGCAAGCTGCAATAACATAGAAGTAGGCTTGGCTCTCCCAATGCCTAGCCTCTTATAAATTACCAAGGGCATAAGATTTATGCTTGACCCCAAATCACACAATGCCTTTGCAAAGGCAAAGTTTCCTATAGTGCATGGAATGGTGAAACTACCTGGGTTAGATAACTTCTCAGCAATGGGTCTAGAAATTACTGCAATACAAGTCTGCATAACAGTCACGGTGGCCAAGTCTTGGAAATCAAATTTCCGCGACATCAAGTCTTTCATCATGTTAGCATACCCAGGCATTTCTTTCAAAGCTTCAATTAAACGAATGTTTACCTGGATTTGCTTGAGCATATCAAAGAACTTTTTGTATTGCTCTTCTTTCTGGTGCTTGGCCAACCTTTGGGGGAATGGTGGTTGAGGCCTCTTATTCCCAATCACTTGGGACTTCTCTTTTTCTATCATTTTCTCCTCAACCTGCTGCTCTACATGTTCAACTACTTTCTCTATTTCCTGCTGCACGTCTTTATTTTCAGCTACTGGCTGGACTGTAACTTTTGTCAACCCGGTGGACTCATCTAGTTCAATGGGCATTGGAGTGAGTGTCTCAGCCTGTGCGTTGCCTCTCTCTCTTTCCTGCTCAGCATCAATATCTCTACCACTTCGCAGATTCACTACCATCAGCTTCTTTGGGACTTGATCTTTCGAGTTTATTTGTGTGTCTGCAGGCAATGTCCCTTGAGGATGATTGTTAAGTGACATAGCAATATGGCCTATTTGCACTTCCATATTCTTGATGGCTGCATCATGTGCATCCAACCTTTCATTAGTTTTGACGTTTGACCCAATTACCTACTGCATCATAGCTTCCAAACTGGTGAACCCATCGGCATGTCTACCCCCATGCTGTAGTGGAGGTGGATGATATCCCTGCTGCTGATTGCTGAAATTCTGATGTCTAGGATATGGAGCCACATTATTTGGTGGCCTCATACCTGCTGCATTATACTGTAGTTGAGGAGGCCTGTAATGTTGTGGAGCATGCTGACCCCAACTCTGGTTACCTTGTCGCTGCCCTCCATAATTTGCTACAAAGTTCATATCTTTATGCTGGTGATGATGTTCTTGGTCTGCAGCCCATGGATTACCTATGGGTTGGCTAATGCAAGATGTGCATAAACCACCATTGGTAGTATCTAGAATGTGAACCTGCTGCTTGATCCCAGAGTTTTCTACCTTCTTTGTCAGGATTCTCATTTGTGTCAATAAGGTTGCCATGTTCTCCTCCATAGTGTTGGATGGATTCAGAGGTACAGAGTGTACCACTGGAGTGATAGGAGCATTCATGGTCGTCCACCCGGAGTTTTGGGCCATCTTGTCAAGCAAATTTTGGCCTTCTCTCCAAGTCTTGCTCAGAAAAGCCCCACATGCTGAAGCATCTACAATATTCTTCATACTATCTGAAAGCTCCATGTAGAACCTTTGACCCAACACCTGCTCAGGAATCCCATGGTAAGGACACATAACAAGCATACTTTTGAATCTGCCCCAAGTTTCATGTAATGTCTCCATTGGTTTCTGCTTGAAGCTCACAATCTCATCAATTTGCCGAGTTGTCTTGTTAGGTGGATGAAACTTGTTGTGGAATTTCTTGACTAACTCATCCCAAGTTGCAATAGAGTTTATAGGGAGTGAGTTTAGCCATACCTGTGCAGCACCTGTAATTGAGAACGGAAATAGCAATAGTTTGATAGCTTTCAGTGTCACATTCGGTTGCCTCTGTGTCATGCATATTGAGAGAAAGTTCTTCAGGTGCTGTTGTGGATCTTCAACCTGAGAACCAGAGAATAATCCCTTGTTTTGCAACAAGTGTGGCATGTTGTTAGTAACCTGGAAAGACTCAGATTGAATCGCTGGCACAACGATGGCAGTTGCCAAATTATCCGCTATGGGTTGTGCCCAGTCAAATAGTGCACCATGTTACGCCTCTTTCATGTTTAACCCAGCTAGCTGGTTTGGGTCGTTCACGTCTCCCATATCGAAATCTAGTTTGATTGGTTGCTGAGATTGCTGAATTTGTTTGATTGCCCTGTTACGTGTCCGAAAAGTTTGCTCGGAGTCTGACAATCCTTCAATTAGTTCTGCAGTCCTTGCATATTTTCTAGGCATGCACCTAAGTACCCAATTCAACAACCGTCAAAATTTTCAATGTAAAGTGTAGAAAGAACCTGACTACACAAGAATCTTGTAGTTCTGTCAATGGCAATTAATAATTTCATTAATTCCCCGGCAACGGTGCCAAAATTGGTTCACGTCCAAGAAACGGTCGTACTAAATATAACCTTGTCAAATAAGTCCAGAATCGATCCAACAAGGAATTAACCTACCAACTGCAACTTTCACAACCCAAGAACACTTCTGAAGGAAGTTCCCAAAATTTGAGCATATTTTAGTGAAGGTTTTCTAACAACTAACTTTTGCAAGAATTAAAGACCTAAAAGAAAGAATTTAATATTGGGTAAAGAATAAAGAGAAAGACTAAGATATTCATTTCCCCTATTGATGGAATCCCTTCTGTTTATGCTCATACAAATTGTCAATATATTCTATCAATCGTGAACGCTATTTCTACCGTAATTCTCTCCCAAGCAACGACAATAATTTACTAGTGCACTCTCCCGAGCTACGCTAGCTAGCTTTAATTTGAATAGTTCACTTTAGATTACACCCAAGACTTCATTATTCCTAATCCAACCTTTATGCCTAAAGTTATAGATTCCTCCAATAACCTAGGTGTTGTGTTGTTCAACAATATACCTAAATATGCACTGTTTTCTAAGTTATGCACACTAATTAGGCACAGCTAATCGGGAGCTCTTCCAATGAACTACAACAAGAACGAAGTTGAACAAACAGAAATCTAGCTAACAATTTGTAATCACATAAACGAGAAGTTCATCACTCAATAGGTTCCATCAAAACCTTAGATAAGGAATTAGCTACTCATGATTAAAGAAACAAGAATAATAATTGAATTCATAATCTAAGAATTAATATAAAAGAAACAAATAAGTTGAGAGAGTTCTCTCTTACTAATAATCATGCAAAAGTATTTAATAAAATACAATGCTTGTCACGACCCAAACTGGAGGACCATGACTAGCACCCGACCATACTTGCCGAGCACCAACGTACATTTTGTCTAACCTTCCTTATTATCTTTTAGGGCTGACGAGAGCAATATAAATGGTAGACATGGATCATGGACAACCAACAATAAAATATGATGGAATGAACATACATAACATGGGATGACCAGACAATCAAGAAACTATATACATATGGTACAAGCTACCACGCTAAAATGAAAGACTATACAACAAAAACCAGCCGACAAGGTATACCAACCTATACATGAGTCGACACTTGTCTATGCGCCTCTAAAGGAACATAAGTTCTGCAACATAGCCGGAACAAGGCCCCGACATACCCATAATGTCTATAACAAAAATTCATACCAAGACCAAGGCAAGTCCGAAGAAGGGATCTCGCCAATCACCGCTGAACTGGACAACCTACTATGATGGGGGAGCTGCACCTGCCTGTCTATCAGGACCTGCAGCACGACATGCAGCGTCCAAAAACAAAAGGACGTCAGTACGAATAAAGTACTAAGTATGTAAGGCAGAGAACCACAAATACAAACAATAATGTAAACAAGGATAGAGAATATACAACCTGTAACATCAGAGTACTTCTGAGGGCTACTGACATGAAATGCATGATACATATGTATAAATACATAATCTTTTAAAACATATGCCTCTGTGGGCATCATCATCATCATCATATCATACCCGGCCATAATAGGCTCGGTAAAAACGTACCGGGCTATTATAAGGCATGGTAGAATCGTACCCGGGCACGTGGAGCTCGGTAAAACCCAACTGATCAGTGGTTGCACAATAAGTACCGTACCCGGTCGACTATAGCACGACTCGGTAGGGTAAAATAGATACATATATATAATGTATGCTCGACTCATGGAAACACCTTGTAGACCCTTCGGAGTGACGTAAGTTCGGTATCCTATCTACAGCTTATTAGGACTAACTCTTCACTATGAACCTTATAGGAATCAGGAAGTACCAACAAGATTGATAACATAAGAATAAGAGAAGCAACATCAACATCAATCGTTCCATAAGAGGGAAAACAATGTAAGTACTGCTAGCTTCTAAGAGTAGAGTATCTTTGGAAGCTCGTTCATTACATCATGTACAATCAGAGTCGTGCAAAAGAAGGAAAGGGCTAGCCTCACATACCTTGCATATACTGCCCCAACCTCAAGCCATGCAAACGTCACGACTCCTTAGTCTACAATAGGAGAAATGACACTATCGTTAACATTTAAGCGTCGCAACTATTATGTACCAACCACAACCTATTTTGTGTTGAAACGGACAGCACCTCCCCTATTTATATGAATTCCCACATGTTAAAACAATAACCAAACAGCCCAAACAACATCAATGTTAATCATATTGAACATCCCAAAACAGTCCACCAACCGATAACATTACTACCAAGCTTTTGAATATATATTTCACAAGTTCTAGCTTCAATGACTTAGCCGCAACTTGGATAATCTTAAATACATACCAATTAAGAGGTTCATTACCTTAATACAGAAAGAACAACTCCAATTTGACCTTAATTCTCCACGAAATATCCCTCCAATGCTGCCACAACAACAAGGAAGCGAAGCTAGCAATCAATTAGTATTTTTTCGGCACTAGAATCACTGTAGAAGGCTTGAAATCACCTAGGGTTGATATTAAGAACTCGAGGGAGTATTTACAGAACATAAACCCTTTAAAACAACCCCCCACACAAGCTGTAACACCACAAAAATGAGCAACAACAAGAAGAACAAGAGACTTACTAGCGCCACGTGATTCCCGACACTTGATTTGTGTTGTTTGCCCTTTATTTGGGTCTTGAACCTTGAGAGAACCTTGAGAGGGTGGTCTTAGGGTTCTAAGGTCTGAATATAGTGAAAATAAATGACTTAAAACGGGTTGGAGGCGTCCTATATAGATCCAAATGTCTTAAACCGCCTAAGTGGGCCCCATAGAGAAGTGCTTGGCGCAGTCTCGCAAAAATGCGAATATCTCTCTACTCCGAAATTGTATCGACGAACGGTTTTATGCGTTACAAACTAGACTCATAGATCTTCAATTTTGTGGTTAGATCACCCCACAACTCTAAGTAAATTTGGAGAAAATCTTAGTAACATTTGACCTAAAGTTTAAGTAAAACTATGAACCTAAGTTGCGACAACTTTTGTCGACTTTTGTTTCATAACTCGTTTGACTTCAAGACTTCTGATACGGATATTATATGATTCAAATAACATAAAACATGACCTCTTGATTATATTAAGAACCTATAGGTTTACCCAAAAGTACAAGTAATAGCATCATTGATTCGTTTAACTTCTAATACTTGTTAATCACCCTTATGCACCCTTGTATCGCCTTAAGATCAATCGGATTAACTTCTTATCATCTCAAGTGTTAAATAACATATGGCATGAACTGACTTGTGTGGATATGGGTTGTAACACCCTCTCCCCCTTAGGGATATTCGTCCTCGAATGTAAGGGTTTATGGGGAGTCCAAATCATCGTGGATTCCAGCGGAAATTTTTGGTCAATTTTCGCTTATAAAGTGGTCACTAGCAAAATATGCAAGCAGTGAAGCTCAAAGTATGGCCTCACAAGACTACACAAAGCATTATGGACATGGACATTATTTACATATCACCATTTTGTATTAAGGAAGAGTGTTCTCAAGTTATTGCTTACCTCATAAAGTCGTTTCACCTTAACAATGTATCTTGCGTTCCACCAACATCCTTGTTATCATCATTCTGGAATAGGTAAGGGTATTTAGACTTCATCTCTTCTTCCACTTCCCATGTCATTTCTTTCATATTCTTTTTCCTCCACAATACTTTGACGGAAGCTACATCTTTTGTTCTCAGCTTGCGGACTTGTCGATCTAATATTGCCACTGGCACTTCTTCATATGATAGATCCTCTGTAGCTTGAACATCTTTGATAGGGACAACTCGAGAAGGATCTCCAGTACATTTTCTCAACATGGATACATTGAATAACGGGTGGACAAATTCTAATTCGGATGGCAATTCTAACTCATAAGCAACATGTCCAATTAGTTGAAGAATTTTATACGGACCGATATACCTTGGACTCAGCATAGCTTTCTTCCCAAAACGCATAACACCCTTCATTGGTGAGATCCTCAGGAAAACCCAATCACCAACCTCAACCTCTAGATAACGACGTCGGACATCAGAATAAGACTTTTGCCTTCTTTGTGTCGTCCTCAATCGTTCCTGTAACACTTTCACATTCTTAATGGCTTGGTGAATCAAATCTGGCCCATATAATTCTGTTTCACCGACTTCGAACCATCCAACTGGTGATCTACATCTCCTCCCATATAGTGCCTCATATGGGGCCATTTTAATACTGGAATGGTAGCTATTATTGTAGGCAAATTCTATGAGTGGAAGATGGTCATCCCAATTTCCCTTATAATCTAGAACACATGCTCGTAGCATATCTTCCAATGTCTAAATGGTACGTTCCGCTTGTCCGTAAGTCTATAGATGAAATGTAGTGCTGAGATTCACCCGTGTGCCTAAACCTTTCTGAAAAGACCTCCAAAAGATAGCCGTAAATTGAGCTCATCGATCTGATATAATAGATATTGGCACACCATGAAGCCTAACTATCTCCTTGATATACAACTTCGCATAATCTTCAGCCGAGTAAGTTGTCGTAACTAGCAGAAAATGAGAACATTTTGAAAGTCGATCAACTATCACCCAGATAGAGTCAAACTTATAATAAGATCGAGGTAATCCAATAACGAAGTCCATATTAAGCACCTCCCATTTCCAGGTCGGAATCTCGATATTCTGAAGCAATCCACCGGGCTTCTGATGTTCTATCTTTACTTGTTGACAATTGGGACACTAGGCTACAAATTCTGCAATAGACTTTTTCATGTTATCCCACCAATATTGCTCCTTGACATCATGATACATCTTTGTTGAGCCAGGATGGATGGAATATCGGGATTGATGAATTTCATTCGTAATATTTTCTCGCAACCTTGCCACATTTGGCACACATAATCGGCCCTGGTATCTCAGTGCCCCATCTCCTCTAATCTAAATAGCCATAATTTTACACAACTGAATGTTCTCTCTCAATTGTAGTAAGATAGGATCTTCATATTGCCGTGCTTTTACCATGGATACCAAAGATGATTCTAATGTATTCTGTACAGTAACACTTCCGTCATCAGAGTCTAACAATCTGATTCTCATATTGGCTAGCTGATGAAGCTCTTTAGTCAACCCTCATCCACCTGCATCAACATGTACTAAGCTTCCCATTGACTTACGACTGAGAGCATCTGCCACAACATTGGCTTTACCGGGATGATACAATATCTCGGCGTCGTAGTCTTTCGGTAATTCAAGCCACCTACTCTACCTCAAATTCAACTCTTTATGCTTGAAGATGTATTGTAGACTCTTGTGATCTGTGTAGATTTCAACATGGATGTCGTATAAGTAGTGCCCCCATATCTTCAAAGCATATGTTACTGCAGCCAATTCCAAATCATAGGTTGGATAATTCTTTTCATGCATCTTCAATTGTCTTGATGGATATGAAATCACCTTCCCATGCTGCATCAACATGCACCCCAAACCTATACCTGAGGCATCACAATATACCACATATCCTTCTATTCCTTCAGGGAGAGTGAGCACCATTGCAGATGTCAATCGATCCTTCACCTCCTGAAAACTACGTTCACAAGTGTTAGACCATTGGAACTTGGTATCTTTCTGTGTTAACTTAGTCAATGGTGCTGACATAGAGGAAAACCCTTCTACAAACAGCCTATAATATCCTGCTAGCCCAGGAAGCTATGGACTTCTGATGGTGTTGTAGGTCTCGGCCAATTCTTTACTGCATCAATCTTCTGAGTGTCGACACTAATACCCTCGTCAGATATCACATGGCCAAGGAATGCTACTGAGTTCAGCCAGAATTCACATTTGGCAAGCTTAGCATATAACTTACGATCCTGAAGCATCTGTAATACTATCCGCAAGTGGCACGCATGTTCCTCCTTCGAACGAGAATACACCAGATTGTCATCAATGAATACAATCACGAACACATCAATATAAGGCCTGAATATAGTATTCATGAGATCCATAAAAGTTGCTAGGGCATTTGTTATCCCGAACGACATCACCAAGAACTCAAAGTGGTTATATCTCGTCCGAAAAACCGTCTTTGGAATATCCATCTCCTTAACCATCACCTGATGATACCCTGAATGTAAGTCAATCTTGGAGAAATACTTGGCACCTGGATTTGGTCAAACAGGTCGTCAATTCTTGGAAGAGGATACGTTTTCATTATAGTAAACTTATTCAACTGCCAATAGTCGATACACATCCCTAATGACCCATCTTTCTTCCGCACGAATAGGACTGGCGCACCCCAAGGTGAAGTGCTAGGCCTAATGAAGCCCTTATCCAACAAGTCCTTTAACTGCGCCTTCAACTCTCGCAACTCTACCGGGGCCATTCTGTATGGAGGGACAGAGATTGGTTGAGTGTCAGGCAACACATCAATGCTAAACTCAATCTTCCGTTCTAGAGGAAGGCCAGTGAGTTCATTCGGAAAAACATCTGGAAATTCATTGACCACGGGGATAGATTGTAGAGTAGGAAGCTTCGCCGGCGCATCCCTAACGTGAACAAGATGATAAATGTAACCTTTTGAGATCATTTTCCTTGCCTTAAGATAGGAAATAAACGTACCTTTCGATGTAGCAATGTTCCCCTTCCATTCAATGACTGGTTCACCAGGAAATTGAAACCTAACCATCTTCATACGACAGGCAACATATGCATAGCATGAAGCCAACCAGTCCATTCCCAGTATCAATCAAAATCAACCATTTTTAACTCAAATAAATTTGTCGAGGTTTGACGACTACAAATCATCAAAGTGCAACCTCTATATACCCTTCTAGCAATCACAGAATGTCCTATTGGAGTAGATACCGCAAGGCGTTTACTTATCAATTCACGTTAAATGCCAAACTTATTAGTCACAAAGGGTGTAACATATGATAATGTAGATCCCGGATCAATCAACGCATATACATCATAAGAAAACACAGACAATATACATGTAACAACATCTAGAGACGACTTGAGATCCTGTCAACCTACTAGAGCATAGGTTCGATTTTGAGCACCACTCGAACTCGGCCCTGCACCTCTACCTCTACAACGACCTGTCGACTGCTGAAAACCCCGTGCTGGAGGTCGAACTGATGAGTAAGAACCAGACACAGATCTAGTCGGCTGGGCCATACCATCACCTCCCCTGTTAGGACAATCCCGCATCATGTGGCCAGGCTGTCTGCAAGAATAACACACATCTGAACCTCGACGGCACAGTCCAAAGTGGGCCTTGCCGCACTGATCACAACGTGGTGTTGGGGGTTCATTCGACTAGTATCCCTGTGATGTTGCGATCTAGATGCCTGTGAACTCTGATCTGGACCAGAATAGGATCGATCATATCGAGGCCTCTGAAACTGTGGAGGAGCACTAGCTATAGATGGCACCAAACTCCTCGAAGACTGGGGCCTGGCGCTGCCTCTAAAGTCATCAGAATACCTTGCAAATCTTGCCCTCTTATGCTGGCCCTTATCCTGGTCGCTATCTGCCCTCTGCTGGCGCTTACGATCCTCTAGTGTCCGGGAATAAGCTTGAATATGGGAAATATACATGCTTTCTACCAAGGAGGCTGTCATACACTCATTTATCAGATGGGGTCCCAACCCGTTCACAAACAAATGCACCCTATGACTCATCTCGGCCACCATATGGGGAGCATACATTGCTAAAGAATCAAAGTGCATACTATACTCTCACACACTCATATTACCTTGTCTAAGGTTCAAGAACTTATCAGCTCTAGCTCGTCGTATCTCAACTGGCAAATAGTGACGAAGAAAGGCCTCAGAAAAATCCTTCCACACAGCTGGAGCAGCGTTCGGACCCCTGTATCTCTGGCAACTATCATACCAGAGAACTGCTAAATCCCGTAGCCGATAAGAAGACAAATCTACTGCCTCTGTATCACTAACATGCATAACCTGTAGTGTACGATGAACCTGGTCAATAAAAGTCTGCGGATCCTCCTTGGGGTCTGATCCGGTAAACACTGGAGGGTCTAAATTAATAAAATCACGAACTCTCGTACTAAGTCGTTTATTAGCAATGCCTGTATTCTGCCTCTGAGCCTGAGTAGCTACCAAGCTAGTCAATAACTGCAAAGCACTCTGCATATCCTAGTCTGTAGTGCCAGACGGAGGAGCTGAAGGTGCTGGGTGCCTCCTAATATCCTGTGGAGGAGATGGAGTAGATGAGGTATGAGACGGCATCTCACTCTAAGCCTCACTTTGGCATGCTCTGGCTTGGGGCACCTGACTGGTACCCTCTCATGCAGCTGTATCCAGCTGTCTACTAATTGTTTGCTTCCTAGTCGAAGGCATCGCTGAAAGAAAACAAGGTGAATATTAGAGACGAACACTTACGACTCAACTCTATGCACGATCTAGATTTAGGGAGAAGGTAACAACCCTAGATGTCATGTAGCCTCCTGATTATAAATGTGGTGCGCTACACATCCATAATCAAGACTCTACTAGACATGGCTCAAAGACAATCACTAGGACAGACCTTGCTCTGATACCAAGTTTGTCACGACCCAAACTGGAGGACCATGACTAGCACCCGACCATACTTGCCGAGCACCAACGTACATTTTATCTAACCTTCTTTATTATCTTTTAGGGTTCACGAGAGCAATATAAATAGTAGACATGGATCATGGACAACCAACAATAAAATATGATGGCATGAACGTACATAACATGGGATGACCAGACAATCAAGAAACTATATACATATGGTACAAGCTACCATGCTAAAGTGAATGACTATACAACAAAAACCAGCCGACAAGGCATACTAACCTATACATGAGTCGACACTTGTCTATGAGCCTCTAAAGGAACATAAGTGCTGCAACATAGCAGGAACAGGGCTCCGACATACCCATAATGTCTATAACAAAAATGCATACCAAGACCAAGGTGATAATAGGGGAATTTGACTATAATTATGCCCTAAATAATCAAACTTTGTTATGGAATTAATGTTGTTTATGAGAATAAAATGCTTTGATTAGTGTTTGTTTGTATGCTATAGGTACATGTGATACATTGGATGGTAAAAATATTATTTTGGAGTCACATGTTGATGAAAAGGCCAAGAGAAGAGTTAAAGTGAAGAGATCTTGAAGAATCAGAGAAAAATCAAATGCACTGTTCATCCGCGGTTCGCTCGCGGCCACGGATGAACCGCTAAAAAAGAGGCTCTCTGAAGTTTACTGTTCGCAGTCCGTCCGCGGCCGCGAATGAACCGCGGAAGGCGCCGCAGCAGCAATCCTAATTGTACTCAAACATATTTTTTTAGCCCTAAAACATCTATATAAACTCCTAGTTTGCCCAATAGAGGCATGTTGTCTACTTTTCACTACTTTTGTAAGACAATTAGTAAGAGAGAACTCTCTCAACTCATTCCTTTATTTTATATCAACTATTTATTTTATGAATTCAGTTATTATTCTTGTTTCTTTGAGCATGAGTAGCTAAATTCTTTTCTAAGGTTTTGACGGAACCTATTGAGTGATGAACTTATCGTTTATGTGATTACAAATGGTTAGCTAGATTTCTATTTGTTCAACTTCGTTCTTGTTGTAGTAGTTGGTAGACGTCCCGATTAGCTGTGCCTATTTAGTATGTGTAACTTGGAAAAGAGTGCATATTTAGGTATATTGTTGAACAACACCGCACCTAGGTTATTGGAGGAATCTATAACTTTAGGCGTAAAGACGGGGTTAGGAATAACGAAGTCTTGGGTGTAATCTTAAGTGAACTATTCAAATTAAAGCTAGCTAGGGTAGCTCGTGAGAGTGCCTTAGTAAATTATTGTAATTGCTCGGGAGAGGGTTACGATACAAATAGCGTTCATGCTTGATAGAATATATTAAAAATTTGTATGAGCATAACGATAAGGGATTCTATCAATAGGGGAAATCAATACCTTAGTTTTTCTCCATATTATTTTACTCAATATTCAATTCTTTCTTTTAAGCCTATTTAATTCTTGCAAAAGTAGTTAGTCGAAACACTCACAAAAATATATTCAAAATTTTGGGAACTTGATTCGGAAGTACTCTTGGGTTGTGAAGGTTGTAATTGGTAGGTTAATTCCCTGTGGGATCGATTCTGGACTTATTAGACCAGGTTATATTGACTACGACTGTTGCTTGGACGTGAATCACAAGGCAAGTCCGGAGAATGGACCTCGCCAATCACTACTGAACTGGACAACCAACTATGATGGGGGAGCTGCACCTGCCTATCTATCAGGACCTGCAACACGACATGGACCGTCCACAAATAAATGGAAGTCAGTACGAATAAAGTACTGAGTATGTAAGGCAGAGAACCATAAATAAAAACAGTAATGTAAGAAGGGATAGAGAATATACAACATGTAACATCTGAGTACCTCTCAGGGCTACTAACATGAAATGCATGATACATATGTATAAATACATAATCTTTTAAAACATACGCCTTTGTGGGCACGATCATCATCATATCGTACCCGGCCATAATAGGCTCGGTAAAAACATAACCGGCCATTATAAGGCTCGGTAGAATTGTACCCGGCCACGTGGAGCTCAGTAAAACCCAACTGATCAGTGGTTGTGCAATAGGTGTCGTACCCGGCCGACTATAACACGGCTTGATAGGGTAAAATAGATACATATATATAATGCATGCTCGACTCATGGAAACACCTTGTAGACCCTTCGGAGTGACGTAAGGTCGGTATCCTATGTACACCTTATTAGGACTAACTCTTCACTATGAACCTTATAGGAATCAAGAAGTACCAACAAGATTGATAACATAATAATAAGAGAAGTAACATCAACATCAATCGTTCCATAAGAGGGGAAACAATGTAAGTACTGCTAGCTTCTAAGAGTAGAGTATCTTTGGAAGCTCGTTCATTACATTATGTACAATCGGAGTCATGAAAAAAAAGGAAAGGGATAGCCTCACATACCTTGTATATACTTCCCCAACCTCAAGCTATGCAAACGTCACGACTCCTTAGTCTACAATAGGAGAAATGACACTATCGTTAACGTTTAAGCGTCGCAACTATTATGTACCAACCACAACCTATTTTGTGATGAAACGGACAGAACCTCCCCTATTTATATGAATTCCCACATGTGAAAACAATCACCAAAAAGCCCAAACAACATCAATGTTAATCATATTGAACATCCCAAAACAGTCCACCAATCTATAACATTACTACCAAGCCTTTCGATAAATATTTCACAAGTTCTAGCTTCAATGACTTAGCCGCAACATGGATAATCTTAAATACATACAGATTAAGAGGTTCATTACCTTAATACAGAAAGAACAACTCCAATTTGACCTTAATTCTCCACGAAATATCCCTCCAATTCTGCTACAACAACAAGGAAGCGAAGCTAGCAATCAATTAGTAATTTTTCGGCACTAGAATCACTGTAGAAGGCTTGTAATCATGTAGGGTTGATATTAAGAACTCGAGGGAGTATTTACAGAACATAAACCCTTTAAAAAAAACCCCCACACGAGCTGTAACAACACAAAAATGAGCAACAACAAGAAGAACAAGAGACTTACTAGCGCCACGTGATTCCCGACACTTGATTTGTGTTGTTTGCCCTTTGTTTGGATCTTGAACCTTGAGAGAACCTTGAGAGGGTGTTATTAGGGTTCTAAGGTCTGAATATAGTGAAAATAAATGACTTAAAACGGGTTGGAGGCGTCCTATATAGATCCAAATGTCTTAAACCGCCTAAGTGGGCCCCATAGAGAGGTGCTTGGCGCAGTCTCGCGAAAATGCAAATATCTCTCTACTCCGATATTGTATCGACGAACAGTTTAATGCGTTAGAAACTAGACTCATAGATCTTCAATTTTGTGGTTAGATAACTCCACAATTCTAAGTAAATTTGGAGAAAAGCTTAGTAATATTTGACCTAGAGTTTAAGTAAACCTATGAACCTAAGTTGCGACAACTTTTGTCGACTTTTGTTTCATAACTCGTTTGACTTCAAGACTTATGATACGGATACTATATGATTCAAATACTGTTAAACATGACATCCTAAGTACATTAAGCATCTATAGGTTTACCCAAAAGTACGAGTTACAACATCCTTTATTCGTTTAACTTCTAATACTTGTTAATCACCCTTATGCACCCTTGTATCACTTAAGATCAATCAGATTAACTTCTTATCATCTCAAGGATAATTCCTTCTTGGATTTGTGTTAACTAACATATGGCATGAACTAACGTGTGTGGATATGGGTTGTAACAATGCTTGCCTCTCTTGGGCGAAATCTTGGTTTATATAGAGGGTTTAGGTCTTAAAAATTGAGTTTGTACAAAATTAGCCTTAAAAGTTTCGGCACCTTCCGCGGTTTGTTCGCGGTCGTGAGCGAACCACGAACATAGCACTCCTCTGAATCTCCAAAGTTCCATGAACATGTTTTTCCGCGATTCATCCGCGGTCGCGAGTGAACCGCGGATGAACAGTGTTCCGAAATCACTTCTTCAATTTTTCATGCCAACTTCACTTCAACTATTTACTTGGCCTTTTAATCATCTTGTGACTCCAAAATAGCTCCTTTAGTATCCAATTGCTCATGTGTACCTATAACACACCAAGAAACACTAATAAAAGCATTTTGTCATCATAAACAATATCAATTCAACAATAAAGTGTGATTATTTAGGGCATATATATAGTCAAATTCACCTATTATCATCCACCATGAAAATACATGCCACAACCCACACCTGCCGAGGATCACTGTCGGGGGCTAACAAACCACCCCCACTAGAAGAATTCGTCATCCTCGACGAACTAGCTTCCGCATTTTTCAGCACCACCATAGGCCTCAAATATGATGTTGTTGATTGCCCTTGTTCCTCTTCGTTTTGCTCATCTTCAGATTTTTCTTCAACAAACAATGCTGAAAGCTTTTCAATTATTGGATAGTCCCTCGCCATGTGTGGTCGTTTGCAAATAAAACAGCCATCAAACTTGCTGTTTTGTCCTTATTTTGTCGAAGATCAAGCACCTTGCTTTGCCTTCTCATTGCCATTGACCTCAACAGCATTACCCTTGTCATTTCTGTTTTTCCTCCACTCTTTTCCCTTGTCCTTGTTCCCGTCTTTGGACTTTGAAGTAGTACAGAAGTTAGAACCATCTTGTCCACATCGTAAATCACCCAACGCAACCACCGCAGCAATGGCACTAAGAAGATTTTTCACATTCTGCCTTCGTAGTTTCATTTGGGCCCACGGTTGCAGCCTATAAAGGAAATTATGCAGCTTGTCCTCGTCAGACATGTTGTTTATATCCAGCATCAAAGAACTAAACTATTTGACATAATTCCTGACCTTTCCAGTTTGCCTCAACTTTTTCAAATGATCTCTAGCAATCCAGCCTGCATTGCTAGGAAAGAATTGATCCTTCAACTATTTTTTCATCCCTTCCCAAGAGTCAATTTTTGGCCTACCAGCACTTACATCATCTGCCACGCGCGTCTGCCACGCGCGTCTGCCACCAAAGCTTCGCATCATCAACCATATACATAGTTGTAATGGTGACTTTGTCCTCATCTAGCACTTTAGCATCATGGAAGTACTGCTCGATATCCCACAGGAAATTTTCGAGTTTCTTGGAAGTCCTTGTGCCATTAAACTCTTTAGGCTCCAAAATTTTGACTTTGGTACGATCTGCCCCACACTGTGCTTCATCATTGCTAATAGCCCGACGCAACAACCCATTTTCCGTTATCAGTCCTCTGTGCTCTTGGCTCATCCTATTTAACTCCCCCCCTCAAGATAAGCAAGACGAGTCATGATAGTCAAAAACTGATCCCCATCCGGTTTTCCGATAAGTGCCTCTATTGCAGCAACCTTTTCCTTCAGTTCAGCATGGCACCAGCCATTCTTTACAAAATTCAACCACTGAACGTTGTGTCATTGCCCCGATCCAACTGCGCTCTGATACCAATTGTCACAGGGGTGATTTATGACAATCGTTTTCTGCCCGAAGTTTACCTCCGTGCGGCAACCAAGCCCAGCCTTGGTTTCAGCCTTAGATTATTTTTAGGGACGTTTAGAACAAATAATGGAAATAGGTAGCAATGAAATATTAAAAAGGCACACGAGATTACAGGAATTTCATCCTAACTTGTATTAATAGAGTGAATACAAGAACACAATGCCAACCCTATGTCCAAGACAAAGAATTACCCAATTCCCTTCCCCAAAATGACTTCCTACCCTTAGGAAAATGACTTAGACGAATTTGCCTAATACAATTAGACCAATGCTAAGTTCTACCCATTTTAGGCCACCCTAGGCACATATAAATAAGGCTACAATCAGTTGACAAGCCCCAACTGATGGGCAGTTAAGTTAAGACAAGTACAAAAACGTGGGCACACTTTGAGGCCATGATCTTCAGCATGTCTTGGAGAGGTTACAACCACCAACTGCTCCCTCATGCGCTTGGCACATGTTTTTCCAACTCCAGCTTTTGCACAACTTGTGCTGAATTTCGTCTAACCTTTGGGCCAAATCTGGCATTGTGCCCAGTCTTGTCCTATACACTGCTCTTTATCAATGCCATTTGCCACAGCTTGCCGCCCGTCGACTAAGCCACACACGTTTCTTGTCCTAGCTGCCCGCTTTAGTCAAGTTGCCCCCAACTTGATCAAATCTGCCTGCATCAATTTACCCATGATTGTTCCGTTTTTCCTTGCCTTATTTTGCCATGTATTTTCCCCTGCTTCACATGGCTTTGCCTTGCCAACCCGCACATCTAAGTAACTGGCGACTTGCTTCCGTCCAAGGTGCCTTAGTCATGCTCCCCATAGTCTGTCATGCCGAGTTGCCCGTCATGATGTTGCCCTAATTTTCAGGAGTTGTGCCAAGTCCATCATGAAATTACTTGCCACAACCCACACCTGCTGAGGAGCACTGCCGGGGGGCTAATTGAAGGCCACTATCCTACCATCGAAAGTTGATAGGGCAGAAATTTGAATGATGCATCGCCGGCACGATGGCCGTGCTATCCGTTGAGTTGTCGTGAATCATTGTACCAACGCGCAAATCCCCCATTGACCTTTTATCTAATAAAGGCATCCCTTATAGAAATCGGGGTTTCTTGCACAAATTAGCTCTAGAATTACTATGGTTATCCGAGTAGTAGATACCATCAAACAAGCTATAACTAATTTAATAAGCCATTTGGAGTTTCACAGTCCGAATTTGTTCATACTTACACATGCATGGCTTAATCATTGAGACAAGCATATGACTACTGGGATACTAGTCATGGACTAAGCCATCGCAAGGCGAAGCAAGAACAACTATTGACACAATAATAGCTTTTGGTTCACCCCGCACGTCGAATGTGTGGGGCAAAAGGCAACCGATTGTGCTTGATAATGCCTTGGCATTAGGTATGCAACACAAAAAACCGACCCCGAACAAGCCTAATTTGCACTTGTGCCATGACAGAGATGGCATGCGGGCTTAGACGTCGCTGCTCAAGCAGGGATCCAACCTAGCCAAACAAGCAGAACACCACTCATGTGCCGCACGTACATTTGCCTTGCTGATACAAGCCAACAACAGCCCCAACACACGACGCGCAGCCATGTGTTGTTGATGATGCCAATATTGCAAAGCCAAGACAAGCCCCGCAAAGCACGAATAGGGGGTTGCAGCAATGCCAGAGACAAACCGCAACAACCGGTGGCAATTGGCAATTTACTGAACTTTGTCCCATGCACTTGGCACCTTTTGGCGCTACTTGCACAATGCGGTGCCGTTGCATTGCAAAAAGCCATTAACTGTCACGAGCGATGTTGCCTCCCGATGGTATAACAGACAGAACCCGCAAGAACCGATGGCAATCGACAACTTAGTATGCTTCGCTCCATGCACTTCACCCCTTGCGGTGCTACTTGCACGTTGATTTTCCGTTTCATTGCTAAAAGCCATCAGCCGCCACGAGCGTTGTTGCCTCCTGATATTAGACACAACCAGCAACAACCAATGGAAATCGACAATTTACTAAGCTTTTCCCCATGTGCACAACACCTTTCAGTGCTACTTGCACGATGCATTGCTGTTCCATTGCAACATGCCATTAGTATTCACGAGCGATGTCACCTCCCGATGTTAGACACAACCAGCAACAACCGATGGCAATCGGTAATTTACTGAGCTTTTCCCAATGAACTTTGCCCCTTGCGGTGCTAATTGCATGATACATTGCTGTTCCATTGCTAAAAGCCATCATCTGCCATGAGCGATGTCACCTCCTAATGTTATGCCAGACACAACCATCAACAACCGATGGCAATCGGCAACTTAGTAAGGTTCACCCCATGCACTGTGCCCCTTGTGATGCTACTTGCACATTGCTTTTCCATTTCATTGTTAAACGCCATCAGCTGCCACGAGTATTGTCGCCTCCCGATGTTACCCGTAACAACCGATGGCAATTGGCAGCTTCATAAGCTTCGCCTCAAGGACTATGCCCCTTGCAGTGCTACTCTCACGATGCTTTATAGTTCTATTGCTAAAATCCATTAGCCGCCACGAGCCTTGTCACCTCCCAATATTAGACACAACCAGCAGCGACCGATGGCAATCGACAACTTAGTAAGCTTCACCCCATGCACTTCGCCCCTTACAGTGCTAGTAGCACATTGCTTTGTTGTTCCATTGCTAAAAGCCATCTGCCGACATGAGCATTGTCGCCTCCCGATTTAGCCCGCAACAACCGATTTCAATCGACAACTTAGCAAGCTTCTCCTCATGCACTTCGCTTATTGCAGTGCTACTTGCATGTTGCTTTGCTGTTCCATTGCTAAAAGCCATCAGCCGCCACGAGCGTTATCGCCTCCCGATGTTAGACACAACCAGCAACAATCGATGGCAATCGGCAACTAAGTAATCTTCGCCACATGCACTTTGCCCCTTGCGGTGCTACTAGCATGTTGCTTTGTCAATCCATTGCTAAAAGGCATCAGCTACCACGAGCGTTGTCGCCTCCCGATGTTGCCTGCAATAACCGATGGCAAACGACAACTTAGTAAGCTTCGCCCCATGCACATTGCCCCTTGCGGTGCTACCTGCATGTTGCTTTGTCATTCCATTGCTAAAATCCATCAGTCGCCACGAGCGTTTTCGCCTCCTGATGTTAGACACAACTACCAACAACCAATGGCAATCAACAACTAAGTAAGCGTCGCCCCATGCACTTTGCCTCTTGCAGTGCTACATGCATGTTGCTTTGCCATTCCATTGCTTAAAGCCATCAGCCGCCACGAGCGTTGTCGCCTCCCGATGTTGCCCGCAACAACTGATGACAATCGACACCTACTAAGCTTCGCCCCATGCGCACGGTGCCTTGCGGCGCTACTTGCACGATGCTCCGCCGTTCATTGTCTAAAGCCATCAGCTGCCACGAGCGATGCTAGACACAACCAGCAACAACCGATGGCAATCAGCAACTTAGTAAGCTTCGCCCCATTCACTTCTCCCCTTTCAGTACTACTTGCACGTTGCTTTGCCATTCCATTACTAAAAGCCATCAGTCGTCACGGGTGATGTCTCCATCGGTTGTTGCCTGCAACAACCAATGGCAATCGGCAACTGCTGAGCTTCGCCCCATACGCATGGTGCCTTGTGGTGCTACTTCCATGATGCTCTGTCGTTCATTGTCAAAAGCCATAAGCTGTCACAGATGGTGGGGGTGGGGTTTACAGACATAACCCACAACAACCAATGGCAATTGACAACTTAGTAAGCTTCGCCCCATGCACTTCCCCCCTTGTGGTGCTACTAGCACGTAGCTTTGCCATTCTATTGCTAAAAGCTATTAGCCTCCACGAGCGTTTGTCGCCTCCTGATTTTGCCCACAACAACCGATGGCAATCGACAACTTAGTATGTTTTGCCCCATGCACTTTGCCCCTTGCGGTGCTACTTGCATGTTGCTTTGCCGTTCCATTACTAAATGCCACCAGCCGCCACGAGCGTTGTTGCCTCCCGATGTTTGACACAACCAACAACAACTGATGGCAATCGGCAACTTAGTAAGCTTCGCCCCATGCACTTCGCCCCTTGCAGTGCTACTTGCACGTTGCTTTGTCGTTCCATTGCTAAAAGCTATTAGCCGCTAAGAACATTGTCACCTCCCGATGTTGCCCACAACAATCTATGGCAATCGACATGTACTGAGCTTCGCCCCATGCACACAGCACCTTGCACCGCTACTTGCACGATGCTCTCCGCCGTTCATTATCTAAAGCCATCAGCTGCCACGAGTGATGCTAGCCACAACTAGCAATAACCGACGACAATCGACAACTTAATAAGCTTTGCCCCATGCACTTCGCCCCTTTCGATGCTATTGCACGTTGCTTTGCCGTTCCATTGCTAAAAGCCATCAGCCGTCACAAGCGATGTCTCCATCGGTTGTTGCGGGCAACAACCGATGGCAATCGACAGCTACTGAGCTTCGCCCAATACGCACGGCGCCCTGTCGTGCTACTTGCACGATGCTCCACCGTTCGTTGTCAAAAGCCATCAGCCGTCATGGGCAGTGGGGGCAGGGTTTACAGACATAACCCACAACAGCTGATAGCAATCAGCAACTTAGTAAGCTTCACCCCATGCACTTTGCCCCTTGCGGTGCTACCTTGCTTTCCCGTTCCATTGCTAAAAGCCATCTGCCGCCATGAGTGATGTGATGCCACACTCAACCCGCAACAATCGATGGCAATCGGCAGCTTAGTAAGCTTCGCCCCATGAACTTTTCCCCTTACGGTGCTACTCGCACATTGCTTTGTCGTTCCATTACTAAAAGCCATTTGCCGCCACGAGCATTGTCGCCTCCCAATTTTTCCCACAACATCCATTGGAAATCCGCAGTTACTAATCATTGCCCCATGCGCACGGAACCTTGAGGTGCTACTTGCATGATGCTCCACCTTTAGTTGCAAAAAGCCAATGTTTGCCACAAGCGGTGTCACTCCCAAGCATGCTACGAGCCCACACGAGTACTTGCCGGTATGGTTTGTGAACTTCAGCGACGTAGCACGGACAAGCCATGCATGCCCCCTATGCCCACACCCCTTGCCAGCGTCCCCCATGCGTGCCCGCACTGCCTGCTAGCAAGCACCTCAGGTACCTTTCAACACCTCAACCTCCCATATAAATAAAAACCCCAAGTTTCAAGAGACATATGCCTTGTCCAGAGAATCATAATGGAGTTGTACAACACCAAATAGGACAAACCAAGGTACAACTTAGCTAATATATTCACAAATGACTTTTGAACATTGTAAATGATATTTTTCACAAAAAAAAATATGTTTTATTTTTATTTATATTATAAAACGAAAAATACATGGAAAAATAGTAAAAAATAGGAAAATTACTATAAAATTAGGAAAAATAATGGACAAAATTTCCAATACATCTAGTAATAACATTACACATAAAAGAGTAATTATTTTTATATAAAACTAACATAAAAACTATTTAAAATTACAAAAAAACATAAAAGTAATAAAAACTAGATAAAAAAATAGTTAAAATACATAATATTTTTATAAAACCATATGGATGACCAACAACCATTAATCATAAGTAAATTCCATTATTGCAACCGCTATAAGTGATTCCGACTTAAAACCGCCGGCGCCAACCACCAAGCGTCCACCAACCGCCACCCGTAGCTACCACAAACCACTGCTACTTTCTATCACCGCCACCAACGACCACTACCATCATTGTGCTTGACATGTTGCTAAGCATTTAGATAGAATTAGACATTGAGTGGCGTGGACCGGTGTGGAGACACATCCTGACCCTTGCCATAGCAACGTCCTGCCACGTACTGATCGATACCATGGCCACACCATGCCATGGCCTGCCACGTCATGCCATGTCCTGACCCATGAAATGGCATGCCACGTCCTGACCCGTGCCATGGCCATGCACTGCCACGTCCATACCCGTGCCATGGCCATGCACTGCCATAGCCTGCCACGTCCTGACCCGTGCCATGGCCATGTACTTCCACGTCCTGACCCGTGCCATTGCCATGAACTGCCACATCCTAACCAATTCCATGGCCATGCACTGTCATCACCTGCCACGTTGTGCCATGTCCTGACCCGTGCCATGGCTACGCCTTGCCATGGCCTGCCACGTCCTGACCCCTGCCATGGCCATTCACTGCAATGGCCTGCCACGTCCTAACCCGTGCCATGGCGATGCACTTCCACGTCCTGACTTGTGCCATGGCCATGCACTGCCATGGCCTCCCACGTCCTGCCCGTCCTGACCCGTGCCATGGCCACGCCCTGCCATGGCCTACCATGTTTGCAATGTCCTGCCATGCCTTTGCCATAGGGCTTGGCCTCTCGAGCGATGCACTGTCTCGTGCCATGGCCATGCCCGCGGTGCATTAGGCCTTGGCCTCTCAAGCGATACCCCAAGAAATAACTATTTTCACACATCGCCCATTGGCATAGGCCTCGACCTCGGAAGCGACACACCAAGAAGCCACTAGTAGTGTATTCGCACATAGCCGTTCCCTCGACACAACTAAGTGTCAGGTCCTATTGTCCACCTAATACATAAATTGTATAGTTCCTAAGGTCTTGAGGACTTGTACAATTTTCCAAAACTTAGTATATTATTTAGCATTAAGAGGGGACTAAACCTTTTTTCGGAAAAGATAGAAATTGATTGGATTGAAGGAGGAGGGACGAATCAGAGCGACAAAGGGCTGAATCTCAGTGGATCATGGCAGCAAGGCCACTCTGCCACTCACAATACCCCGTCGCTTATTTAAGTCGTCTGCAAAGGATTCTACCTGCCGCTCGATGGAAATTGTACTTTAAGGTGGCCACCACGGTTCTTCCGCCGCTATGACATAGCCAACGACACGTGCCCTTGGGGGCCAAAGGCCCCTACTGCAGGTCGGCAAGCGTACGGCGGGCGCATGCGTCACTTCTAGCTCAAATTCTGACTTAGAGGCGTTTAGTCATAATCTAGCACATGGTAGCTTCGTGCCACTAGCTTTTCAACCAAGCTTAATGACCAATTGTGCGAATCAATGGCTCCTCTCGTACTAGGTTGATTTACTATTATGACACTGTCATCAATAGGGTAAAACTAACCTATCTCATAACGGTCTAAACCCAGCTCACGTTCCCTATTGGTGGGTGAACAATCCAACACTTGGTCAATTCTGCTTCACAATGATAGGAAGAGCTGACATTGAAGGATCAAGAAGCAACATCGCGATGAACGCTTGGCTGCCACAAGCCAGTTATCTCTATGGTAACTTTTCTGACACCTCTAGCTTCAAATTCCGAAGGACTAAAGGATCGTTAGGCCACGTTTTCGCGGTTTGTATTCTTATTGGAAATAAGAATCAAACAAGCTTTCACACTTCTATTCCATATGAGATTTCTGTTCTTGTTGAGCTCATCTTAGGACACCTGCATGATCTTTTAATAGATGTGCCGCCCCAGCCAAACTCCCCACCTGACAATGTCTTCCGCCCGGATCATCCTGCAAGCAAGCCTTGGGTCAAAAAATAGGGGTAATTCCCCGCTTCCGATTCACAGAATAAGTAAAATAATGTTAAAAGTAGTGGTATTTCACATTTGCCTATTGGCTCCCACTTATACTACACCTCTCAAGTCATTTCACAAAGTTGGACTAGAGCCAAGCTCAACAGGGTCTTCTTTCCCTGTAGATTCTGGTTAGTCCCGCCGTTTCCCCGCGCTTGGTTGAATTTTTTCACTTTTACATTCAGAGCACTAGTCAGAAATCACATTGCGTAAACATCCGCAGGACCATCGCAATACTTTATTTTAATTAAACAGTCGGATTCCCCTTGTTCGTACCACTTATGAGTTGGCTATTCGGTGCGCGGGGAAGGCCCCCGAAGGAACCGTTCCCAGCCCGTCCCTTGCTGGCAGCCGATGAGTTCAGGACTGGGACCCCCGTACTGTTACAACCCATATCCACACACGTTAGTTCATACCATATGTTAGTTAACACAAATCAAAGAAGGAATTATCCTTGAGATGATAAGAAGTTAATCCGATTGATCTTAAGTGATACAAGGGTGTATAAGGGTGATTAACAAGTATTAGAAGTTAAATGAATCAAGGATACTATAACTCGTACTTTTGGGTAAACCTATAGATGCTTAATATACTCAGGAGGTCATGTTTTAAGGTATTTGAATCATATAATATCTGTATCATAAGTCTTGAATTCAAACCTGTTATGAAACAAAAGTCGACAAAGGTTGTCGCAACATAGGTTCATAGTTTTACTTAACTTTTAGGTCAAATTTTACTAAGATTTTCTCCAAATTTAATTAGAATTGTGGAGTGATATAACCACCAAATTGAAGATATATGAGTCTATTTTCTAACTCATTAAACCATTCGTCGATACGATCTCGGAGTAGAGAGATATTCAAATGTTCGCGAGACTGCGCCAAGCACCTCTCTGTGTGGCCCAATTAGGCGGTTTAAGACATTTGGATCTATATAGGACGCCTCCAACCAGTTTTAAGTCATTTATTTTCACTATATTCAGACCTTATAACCCTAATAACACCATCTCAAGGTTCTCTCAAGGTTCAAGACCCAAACAATGGCAAACAACACAAATCAAGTGTCGGGAATCACGTGGCGCTAGTAAGTCTCTTGTTCTTCAAGTTGTTTCTCATTTATGTGTTGTTACAGCTGGTGTAGGGGGTTATTTTAAAGTTTTTATGTTCTTTAAATACTCCCTCGAGTTCTTAATATCAACCCTAGGTGATTTCATGCTTTCTACAGTGATTCTAGTGCCAAAAAAATACTAATTGATTGCTAGCTTCGCTTCCTTGTTGTTGTGGCAGAATTGGAGGGATATTTCGTGGAGAATTAAGGTCAAATTAAAGTTCTCCTTTCTGTATTAAGGTAATGAACCTCTTAATCTGTATGTATTTAAGATTATCCAAGTTGCGGCTAAGTCATTGAAGCTAGAACTTGTGAAATATATATCGAAAGGCTTGGTAGTAGTGTTATCGGTTTGTGGACTGTTTTGGGATGTTCAATTTGATTAACATTGATGTTTTTTGGGCTATTTGGTGATTGTTTTCACATGTGGGAATTCATATAAATAGGGAAGGTGCTTTCCCTTTCACCACAAAATAGGTTGTGTTTGGTACATAATAGTTGCGACGCATAAACGTTAACGATAGTGTCATTTCTCCTATTGTAGACTAAGGAGTCGTGACGTTTGCATAGCTTGAGGTTGGAGTAGTACATACAAGGTATGTGAGGCTATCCCTTTCATTCTTTTGCACGACTCCGATTGTACATAATTTAATGAACGAGCTTCCAAAGATACTCTACTCTTAGAAGGTAGCAGTACTTACATTGTTTCCCCTCTTATGGAACGATTGATGTTGATGTTGCTTCTCTTATTCTTATGTTATCAATCTTGTGGGTACTTCCTGATTCCTATGAGGTTCATAGTGAAGAGTTAGTCCTAATAATGTGTACATAGGATACCGACCTTACGTCACTCCGAAAGGTCTACAAGGTGTTTCCATGAGTCTAGCATGCATTATATATATGTATATATTTTACTCTACCGAGCCGCGCTATAGTCAGCCGGGTACGGCACCTATTGTGCAACCACTGATCAGTTGGGTTTACCGAGCTCCACATGGTCGGGTACGATTCTACTGAGCCTTATAATGGCCGGGTACGTTTATACCGAGCCTATTACGGCCGGGTACGACGTGATGATGATGATGCCCATAGAGGCGTATGTTTTAAAAGATTTTGTATTTATACATATGTATCATGCATTTAATGTCAGTAGCCTTCAGAGGTACTCAGATGTTACAGGTTGTATATTCTCCATCCCTGCTTACATTACTGTTCGTACTTATGGTTCTCTGCCTTACATACTCAGTACTTTATTCATACTGACGTCCTTTTGTTTGTGGACGCTGCATGTCATGCTGCAGGTCCCGATAGACAGGCAAGTGCAGCTCCCCCATCACAGTAGGTTGTCTAGTTCAGCGGTGATTGGCGAGATCTCTTCTTCGGACTTGCCTTGGTCTTTTTATGCATTTTTGTTATAGACATTATGGGTGTGTCGGGGCCATGTTTCGGCTATGTTGCAACACTTATGTTCCTTTAGAGTCTCATAGACTAATGCCGACTCATGTATAGGTTGGTATGCCTTGTCGGCTGGTTTTTGTTGTATAGTCTTTCATTTTAGCGTGGTAGCTTGTACCATATGTATATAGTTTCTTGATTGTCTGGTCATCCCATGTTATGTAGTTTCATGCCATCATATTTTATTGTTGGTTGTCCATGATCCATGTCTACAATTTATATTGCTCTCGCCAGCCCTAAAAAATAATAAAGAAGGGTAGATAAAATGTACGTTGGTGCTCAGCAAGTATGGTCGGGTGCTAGTCATGGCCCTCCAGTGTGGGTCGTGCCAAACTTGGTATCAGAGCAAGTCTGTCCTTGGGATTGTCTATGAGACATGTCTAGTAGAGTCTTGATTATGGATGTGTAGCGCGCCACATTTATAATTAGGAGGCTACATGACATCTAGGGTTGTTACCTTCTTCCTGAATCTAGGTCGTGCATAGAGTTGAGTTGTAAGTGTTCGTTTTCCTTCAGAGATGCCTACGAATAGGAAGAAAACTATTAGTAGACGGCTTGATACAGCTTCGAGAGAGGGTACCAGTCAGGTGCCCCAAGCCAGAGCAGGCCAAAGTGAGGCTCAGAGTGAGATGTCGTCTCATACCTCATCTACTCCGTCTCCTCCGGAGGATATTAGGTGGCACCCAGCACCTCCAGCTCCTCCGTATGGCACTACAGACAAAGATATGCAGAGTGTTTTGCAGTTATTGACTAGCTTGGTAGCTGCTCAGGCTCAGAGGCAGAATACAGGTGCTGCTGATAAACCAATTAGTACGAGAGTTCATGATTTTATTAATTTAGACCCTCCAGTGTTTACCGGATTAGACCCCAAGGATGATCCGCAAACTTTTATTGACCAGATTCATCGTACGCTACGGGTTATGCATGTTAGTAATACAGAGGTAGTAGAGTTGGATTCTTATCGGCTACGGGTTTTAGCAGTTCTCTAGTATGATAGTCGGGAGAGATCCAGGGGTCCGAGTGCTCTTCCAGCTGTGTGGAAGGATTTTTCTGAGGCCTTTCTTCGTCACTATTTGCCAGTTGAGATACGATGAGCTAGAGTTGATAAGTTCTTGAACATTAGACAAGGTAATATGAGTGTGCGAGAGTAAAGTATGCAGTCTGATTCTTTAGCAAGGTATGCTCCGCATATGGTGGCCGACATGAGTGATAGGGTGCATTTGTTCGTGAACGGGTTGGGACCCCATCTGATAAATGAGTGAATGACAGCCTCTTTGGTAGAAGGCATGGATATTTCCAGAGGATATTAGGAGGCACCCAGCACCTCCAGCTCCTCCGTCTGGCACTACAAACCAGGATATGCAGAGTGCTTTACAGTTATTGACTAGCTTGGTAGCTGCTCAGGCTCAGAGGCAGAATACAGGTGCTGCTGATAAACCAATTAGTACGAGAGTTCATGATTTTATTAATTTAGACCCTTCAGTGTTTACCGGATTAGACCGCAAGGAGGATCCGCAGACTTTTATTGACCAGATTCATCGTACGCTACGGGTTATGCATGTTAGTAATACAGAGGTAGTAGAGTTGGATTCTTATCGGCTACGGGTTTTAGCGGTTCTCTAGTATGATAGTCGGGAGAGATCCAGGGGTCCGAGCGCTCTTCCAGCTGTGTGGAAGGATTTTTCTGAGGCCTTTCTTCGTCACTATTTGCCAGTTGAGATACGACGAGCTAGAGTGGATAAGTTCTTGAACATTAGACAAGGTAATATGAGTGTGCGAGAGTAAAGTACGCAGTCTGATTCTTTAGCAAGGTATGCTCCGCATATGGTGGCCGAGATGAGTGATAGGGTGCATTTGTTCGTGAACGGGTTGGGACCCTATCTGATAAATGAGTGAATGACAGCCTCTTTGGTAGAAGGCATGGATATTTCCCGTATTCAAGCTTATACCCAGACCCTAGAGGATCCTAAGTGCCAGCAGAGGGAAGATAGGGAGCAGGATAGGGGCCAGCATAAGAGGGCAATATTTGCAAGGTATTCTGATGACTTCAGAGGCAGCGTCAGGACCCAGTCTTCGAGGAGTTCGGCGCCATTTGTAGCTAGTGCTCCTCCATAGTTTCAGGGGCCTCAATATGATCGATCCTATTTTGGTCCAGGTAAGAGTTCGCAAGCATTTGGATCGAAACATCACAGGGATACTAGTCAGACGAAACCCCCAAGACCACGTTGTGTTCAGTGCGACAAGGCCCACTTTAGACTGTGCCGTCGAGGTTCTGATACGTGTTATTCTTGCGGACAGCATAGCCATATAATGCGAGATTGTCCTAACAGGGGAGGTGACGGTATGGCTCAGCCGACAAGATCTATGTCTAGTTCTTCCTCATCAGTTCGACCTCTAACACGGGGTTTTCAGCAGTCGACAGGTCGTGGTAGAGGTAGAGGTGCAGGGCCGAGTTTTAGTGGTGCTCAAAATCGAACCTATGCTCTAGTAGGTCGACAGGATCTCGAGTCATCTCCAGATGTTGTTACAGGTATATTGTCTGTGTTTTCTTATGATGTATATGCGTTGATTGATCCGGGATCTACATTATCATATGTTACACCCTTTGTGGCTAATAAGTTTCGAATTGAACCTAAATAGATAAGCAAACCACTTGCGGTATCTACTCCAATAGGAGATTCTATGATTGCTAGAAGGGTATATAGAGGTTGCACTATGATGATTTGTAGTCGTCAAACCTCGGCATATTATTTGAGTTAGAAATGGTTGATTTTGATGTGATACTGGGAATGGACTGGTTGGCATCATGCTATGCAAATGTTGACTATCGTATGAAGATGGTTAGGTTTCAATTTCCTGGTGAACCCATCATTGAATGGAAGGGGAACATTGCTACATCGAAAGGTTGGTTTATTCCCTATCTTAAGGTAAGGAAAATGATCTCAAAGGGTTACATTTATCATCTTGTTCGCGTTACGCCTGCAATCTATCCTCGTGGTCAATGAATTTCCATTTTTTTCCCAAATGAACTCCCAGGCCTTCCTCTAGAAAGGGAGATTGAGTTTAGCATTTGTGTTGCCTGACACTCAACCGATCTCTATCCCTCCATATAGAATGGCCCCGGCAGAGTTGCGAGAGTTGAAGTCGCAGTTAAAGGACTTGCTGGATAAGGGATTCATTAGTCCTAGCACTTCACCTTGGGGTACGCCAGTCCTATTCATGCGGAAGAAAGATCGGTCATTACGTGTGTGTATCGACTATCGGCAGTTGAATAAGTTTACTATAAAGAACAAGTATCCACTTCCAAGAATTGACGACCTGTTTGACCAACTCCAGGGTGCCAAGTATTTCTCCAATATTGACTTACGTTCAGGGTATCATCAAGTGAGGGTTAAGGAGAAGGATATTCCAAAGACGGCCTTTCGGACAAGATATAGGCACTTTGAGTTCTTGGTTATGTCGTTCGGGCTAAAAAATGCCCCAGCAGCTTTTATGGATCTCATGAATACTGTATTCAGGCCCTATCTTGATGTATTCATGATTGTATTCATTGATAACATTCTGGTGTATTCTCGTTCAGATGAGGAACATGCGGGCCACTCGCGGATAGTATTACAGATGCTTCAGGATCGTAATTATGCAAAGTTCGCAAAATGTGAATTCTGGCTGAACTCAGTAGCAATCCTTGGCCATGTGATATCTGACGAGGTTATTAGTGTCGACACTCAGAAGATTGATGCAGTAAAGAATTGGCCGAGACCTACAACACCATCAGAAGTCCGTAGCTTCTTGGGGCTAGCAGGATATTATAGGCGGTTTGTAGAAGGGTTTTCCTCTATATCAGCACCATTGACTAAGTTAACACAGAAAGATACCAACTTCCAGTGGTCTAACACTTGTGAGCGTAGTTTTCAGGAGCTGAAAGATCGATTGACATTTGCACCGGTGTTCACTCTTCCTGAAGGAATATAATGATATGTGGTATATTGTGATGCCTCAGGTATAGGTTTGGGGTGCGTGTTGATGCAGCATGGGAAGGTGATTTCATATGCATCAAGACAATTGAAGAAGCATGAAAAGAATTATCCAAACCATGATTTGGAATTGGCTGCAGTAATATATGCTTTGAAGATATGGCGGTACTACTTATACGGCGTCCATGTTGATATCTACACAGATCACAAGAGTCTACAATACATCTTCAAGCAGAAAGAGTTGAATTTAAGGCAGCATAGGTGGCTTGAATTAATGAAAGACTACGACGCCGAGATATTGTATCATCCCGGTAAAGCCAATGTTGTGGCAGATGCTCTCAGCCGTAAGTCAATGGGAAGCTTAGTACATATTGATGCAGGTAGATGGGGGTTGACTAAAGAGCTTCATCAGCTAGCCAATATGAGAATCAGATTGTTAGACTCTGATGATAGAAGTGTTGTTGTACAGAATACATCAGGATCATCTTTGGTAGGCGAGGTAAAAGCACGGCAATATGAAGATCCTATCTTACTACGATTGAGAGAGAACATTCATTAGTGTAAAATTACCGCTTTTGAGATCGGAGATGATGGGGCACTAAGATACCAGGGCCAATTATGTGTGCTAAATGTGAAAGGGTTGCGAGAAAGATTATGAATGAAATTCATCAATCCCGATATTCCAGCCATCCTGGCTCAACAAAGATGTATCATGATGTCAAGGAGCAGTATTGGTGGGATAACATGAAAAAGTCTATTGCAGAATTTGTAGCCCAGTGTCCTAATTGTCAACAAGTAAAGATAGAACATCAGAAACCCGGTGGATTGCTTCAGAATATAGAGATTCCGACCTGGAAATGGGACGTGATTAATATGGACTTCGTTATTGGATTACCTCGATCTTATCATAAGTTTGACTCTATCCGGGCGATAGTTGATCGACTTACAAAATGTGTTCATTCTCTGCCAGTTAAGACAACTTACTCAGCTGAAGATTATGTGAAGTTGTATATCAAGGAGATTGTTGGGCTTCACAGTGTGCCGGTATCTATTATATCAGATCGATGAGCTCAATTTACGGCTATCTTTTGGAGGTCTTTTCAGAAAGGTTTAGGCACACAGGTGAATCTCAGCACTGCATTTCATCCGCAGACTGACGGACAAGCTGAACGTACCATTCAGGCATTGGAAGATATGCTACGAGAATGTATTCTAGATTTTAAGGGAAATTGGGACGACCATCTTCCACACATAGAATTTGCCTACAATAATAGCTATCATTCAAGTATTAAAATGGCCCCATATAAGGCACTATATGGGAGGAGATGTAGATCATCAGTTGGATGGTTCGAAGTCGGTGAAACAGAATTATATGGGCCAGATTTGATTCACCAAGCCATTGAGAAGGTGAAAGTGATACAGGAATGATTGAGGACGACACAAAGCAGGCATAAGTCTTATTCCGGTGTTCGACATCGTGATCTAGAGTTTGAGGTTGGTGATTGGGTTTTCTTGAGGATATCACCAATGAAGGGTGTTATGCGTTTTGGGAAGAAAGTTAAGCTCAGTCCAAGGTATATCGGTCCGTATAAAATTTTTCAACGAATTGGACAAGTTGCTTATGAGTTAGAATTGCCATCCGAATTAGAATTTGTCCACCCGGTATTCCATGTATCTATGTTGAGAAAATGTATTGGAGACCCTTCTCGAGTTGTCCCTATCAAAGATGTTCAAGTTATAGAGGATCTATCATATGAAGAAGTGCCAGTGGCTATATTAGATCGACAAGTCCGCAAGCTGAGAACAAAAGATGTAGCTTCCATCAAAGTATTGTGGAGGAACAAGAATATGAAAAAAATGACATGGGAAGCGGAAGAAGAGATGAAGTCTAAATACCCTTACCTATTCCAGAATGATGATAACAAGAATGTTGGTGGAACTCAAGATACATTGTAAAGGTGAAACAACTTTATGAGGTAAGCAATAACTTGAGAACACCCTTCCTTAATACAAAATGGTGATATGTAAATAATGTCCATGTCCATAATGATTTGTGTAGCCTTGTGAGGCCATACTTTGAGCTTCACTGCTTGCAAAGTTTTGCTAGTCACCATTTTATTGGGGAAAATTGACCAAAAATTTCTGCTGGAATCAACGATGATTTGGACTCCCCATAAACCCTTACATTCGAGGATGAATGTTCCTAAGGGGGGGAGGGTGTTACAACCCATATCCACACACGTTAGTTCATGCCATATGTTAGTCAACACAAATACAAGAAGGAATTATCCTTGAGATGATAAGAAGTTAATCTGATTGATCTTAAGTGATACAAGGATGCATAAGGGTGATTAACAAGTATTAGAAGTTAAACGAATCAAGGATGCTGTAACTCGTACTTTTGGGTAAACCTATATATGCTTAATATAATCAGGTGGTCATGTTTTAAGGTATTTGAATCATATAATATCCATATCATAAGTCTTGAAGTCAAACGAGTTATGAAACAAAAGTCGACAAAGGTTGTCGCAACTTAGGTTCATAGTTTTACTTAAACTTTAGGTCAAATGTTACTAAGATTTTCTCCAAATATACTTAGAATTGTGGAGTGAACTAACCTCATAATTGATGATCTATGAGTCTATTTTCTAACGCATTAAATTGTTCATCGATACAATCTTAGAGTAGAGAGATATTCACATTTTTGTGAGACTGCGCCAAGCAGCTCTCCAAGGGGCCCACTTAGGCGGTTTAAGACATTTGGATCTATATAGGACGCCTCAAACCCGTTTTAAGATATTTTGATGTTCACTATATTCAGACCTCAGAACCCTAAGAACACCCTCTCAAGGTTCTCTCAAGGTTCAAGACCCAAACAAAGGGCAAACAACACGCATCAAGTGTCGGGAATCACGTGGCGCTAGTAAGTCTCTTGTTCTTCTTATTGTTTCTCATTTTTGTGTTGTTACAGCTCGAGTGGGGGGTTGTTTTAAAGGGCTTATGTTCTGTAAATACTCACTCGAGTTCTTAATATCAACCCTATGTGATTTCAAGCCTTCTACAGTGATTCTAGTGCCAAAAAAATACTAATTGATTGCTAGCTTCGCTTCCTTGTTGTTGTGACAGAATTGGAGGGATATTTCGTGGAGAATTAAGGTCAAATTGGAGTTTTTCTTTGTGTATTAAGGTAATTAACCTCTTAATCTGTATGTATTTGAGATTATCCAAGTTGCGGCTAAGTCATTGAAGCTAGAACTTGTGAAATATATATATCGAAAGGCTTGGTAGTAATGTTATCGGTTGGTGGACTGTTTTGGGATGTTCAATATGATTAACATTGATGTTGTTTGGGCGGTTTGGTGATTGTTTTCACATGTGGTAATTCATATAAATAGGGGAGGTGCTGTCCGTTTTAATCACAAAATAGGTTGTGGTTGGTACATAATAGTTGCGACGCTTAAAAACGATAATGTCATTTCTCCTATTGTAGACTAAGGAGTCGTGACGTTTGCATAGCTTGAGGTTGAGGCAGTATATATAAGGTATGTGAGGCTCTCCCTTTCCTTCTTTTTCACGACTCCGATTGTACATAATGTAAGCAGGGATCTTCCAAAGAGACTCTACTCTTAGAAGCTAGCAGTACTTACATTGTTTTCCCTCTTATGGAACGATTGATGTTGATGTTGCTTCTCTTATTCTTATGTTATCAATCTTGTTGGTACTTCCTGATTCCTATAAGGTTCATAGTGAAGAGTTAGTCCTAATAAGGTGTACATAGGATACCGACCTTACGTCACTTCGAAAGTTCTACAAGGTGTTTCCATGAGTCTAGCATGCATTATATATATGTATATATTTTACTCTACCGAGCTGCGCTATAGTCAGCCGGGTACGGCACCTATTGTGCAACCACTGATCAGTTGGGTTTGCCGAGCTCCACGTGGTTGGGTACAATTCTACCGAGCCTTATAATGGCCGGGTACATTTTTATCGAGCCTATTACGGCCGGGTACGATATGATGATAATGATGCCCACAGAGGCATATGTTTTAAAAGATTATGTATTTATACATATCTATCATGCATTTCATGTCAGCAGCCCTCAGAGGTACTCAGATATTACAAGTTGTATATTATCTATCCCTGCTTACATTACTGTTCGTATTTATGGTTCTCTGCCTTACATACTCAGTACTTTATTCATACTGACATCCTTTTGTTTGTGGATGCTGCATGTCATGCTGCACGTCCTGATAGACAGGCAGGTGCAGCTCCCCCATCACATTAGGTTGCCCAGTTCAGCAGTGATTGGTGAGATTCCTTCTCCGGACTTGCCTTGGTCTTGGAATGAATTTTTGTTATAGACATTATGGGTATGTCGGGGCCCTGTTCCGGCTATGTTGCAGCACTTATGTTCCTTTAGAGGCTCATAGACAAGTGCCGACTCATGTATAGGTTGGTATGCCTTGTCGGCAGGTTTTTGTTGTATTATCTTTCATTTGAGCGTGGTAGCTTGTACCATATGTATATAGTTTCTTGATTGTCTGGTCATCCCATTTTATGTAGGTTCATGCCATCATATTATATTGTTGGTTGTTCATAATGCATGTCTACCATTTATATTGCTCTCGTCATCCCTAAAAGATAATAAAGAAGGATAGATAAAATGTACGTTGGTGCTCGGCAAGTATGGTCGGGTGCTAGTCATGGTCCTCCAGTTTGGGTCGTGACACATACCCATCAGTTAGAGCCAATCCTTTTCCCGAAGTTACGGATCCATTTTGCTGAATTCCCTTGCCTACATTGTTCCATCAACCAGAGGTGGTTCACCTTGGAGACCTGATGTAGTTATGAGTACGACTGGGCATGGACGGCACTCGGTCTTTCGAATTTTCAAGGGCCGCCAGGGGCGCACCGGACACCATGCGATGTGCGGTGCTCTTCCAGGCACTAGACCCTACCTCTGACTAAGTCATTTCAAGGGTGGGCAAGCTGTTAAACAGAAAAGATAAATCTTCCCGAGGCCCCCGCCGACGTCTTTGGAGGTCGGTTTTCTGGCCAGGATTTTTGAAAGAAATGTTAGACTAAAATGATTTGATTCTCTTTTGGAATTTTCATTTTCCTTTCCTTTCTTTTTCCTTTTTGGTTTTTCTTTCTAGGCGTTTTCCTTTTACTCATCAACAATGCATAAAATAATGTTTTTGAAAAGAAACTTCCCTTTTGGGCGTTTCCCTTGTCATGGAGCCATTCCAATGCTTGTGCATTTCATCTCTTTAGAATGCAACTTCTTTTAATATAGTTAATTTGAGATAGACCTGTTTTCAACAAAAACAATTTGTTAGCTGAAACGGTTGTTGATTTTGTGGCCTTTATTATCTTCATCGCTTAATCATGTCTCCATTTCCATTGAGAACTTTGTTTCATTATCTTTGAGGGTGACTTTCTTTCAACTTGACCGGGTTCAACCTTGGGATTCCATGAGGACTCACATGTATGGGCTCCGTCTTTCTACTTAGTTACGTTTTTTAAAACCTTAGCCTTTGATTTCCTTTTTCTTCCTATCGTCCTTTCCTTTAGAAACAATTGACTATCATGATCTGTCGGGTTGGATCAATACACCACTGAGGCTGGGTATTTTTCTTCGCCTTTTTACGAGACAAAATTCTGTATAAATGGTCCTGCCACCGTTTCTTTTTAATAGTTTCGGAATTCAAAGTTAAGCCAAAAGGGATTCAAAGAGAAATGAACAAAGAATGAAAAAACGAATCAAAAATAGAAGCGTCCCTTTCGGGGGAAAACGAAGGACTTATTTGTGGTGTATGTTGGCTTCAAAACGACATGACATGCTTCTTGAACTGGATGCTTAATCGTCTCAGGGCATTTGGCTATTTTTGCAAAATTTCCTAACTTTTCACTAAGGAAAATTCTCCTAATTTTAACACTTTATTTTTATTTTTTTTCTTTATTTTTGAAAAAGCAATATTAGTTGAGCTTGATATGGGTTGCCTATGTATCCCACGTCTGGTGAGAATCAAACTTGCATAGTTTGAAACACACAATCTAAATCATTTTAACAAAAAGAAAACAAACTATTTTCCATTTATTTCTTTTTTTTTTTTACAAAAATTATCAAAGTTTATTTGGGAAATTTTCGAAGCATTTTTTTTTAAAAAACAAATTTGACTCTATACCCTGGTATTTCCACTTCTTCCCTTTTTTAATAATAAGCCGGTCAGCATGCAAGTTCGAAACAAATAAATGCACAGACAAAGATGCATCAAGTTAGTCTTTTGTTTCAGGTACACCTGTCCTAGACAGACCCAACCCATGTGTTGAGCCTCCTAAGTCTAATATGCACATGATGCAAATAGACGTTCCTATTGGGGATCCGGAATGAGGTTTTGTTATTCTAAGTCATCATCCTGTTGGAAAAGGGGTCTAGACTGGCTTTACTCGAGTAGACAACTCGAGTCGAGGAGTGTCAGTGCACTGGTAGCATGGCTTTCCGGCTTAATTGATAGTACACCCCGCCTAAGCATGTGTGACTAAAAATCCTTCACCGGGTGCCAAGCACCACAACTATCTTGAGAAAAATGGGCTATGCCCAGCAAATGCTCGATATTATATTTTAAAGAGACTCAAAGGTGAAAATGGGCATCGGCACAATTTATATATAATTCACAAAATATCAAAGCGGTAAAAGCAACATTTAGCACATTAATACCAACATATAATAAAATCAGATAATAAATAAGCCAAATATAATAATTATTCAAAGCTTGAATTCTTAAGCCCTGAACCAGTGGTTCTGGGTTTGTCGTCCCCAGCAGAGTCGCTAGAGCTGCCACACCTCCTTTTGGCGCGCCCCCTACCCCGGGGGGTAAAGAAACAGGCGAGGGAGTTTTTTCCAATTTAAGTGACAATATTCGAAACGGGATTATTCTATTTATTTCAGAGTTGCCACTTGGAATAAATTAAGGTGTCCCAAGTCACCGATTTATTCAAATCCCGGTTCGAGGAAATTTCGACTTTCCAAATGAAGTCTGTGAACCAGAAATTCTAAGTAAGGAATTATGTTGACCCGAGTGAAGGTGTTAGGCACCCCCGAATCCTGTGGTTCTAGCAAAGTCGCTTAAACTATTGTAAATGGGCAAAAATATCTGATTTTTATAGCTGTTATAAATTATTTGCAAAATTTTATAATCTATTTACCGCTTTTGATCATCATTATGAAAGTAAACGTTACCTAAAAGTGTTTTCAGATCATGTTACCTGAAATATAACAGGACCCTTATCACGTTTTTAGTTGACGTTTTCGGATTTGAATTTAGGTTGTACGAAATATACACCCGAATTGGGAAGGTAATTTATTAAAAAAACGCGTCTAAAGAGTCTAAAAAGTATTCTCTTAACGACATTAATAATTAAAAGAGGGATAGCACAAAATTAACAGAATCTTAGTTGAGCACCAATTCCTATTCATTATTAATGAAATACCGAAATCCAATTTTAAACCAACCAACCCTTGACCAACTCAATTCTTTACTGTCGAGACATTAAATCGATGCTCAAACTTCAGATCAAATTTGTGGCGCAACAATGTGCATGAACAATACAAGATCAATAATTTACTAAAGGAATTTTAAATGAAATCAAACAACAGTAGATTGATGAACGTAATGAAACGGAAACAAGTTTGTACAATTTTGATGCCATACCATCGTGAATATCCAACCAAAACTTATTAAAATCATTTGTTCAGCAAATTGATTTGATGCAATATTCGAACAAGCAATACGAATCCTAACTGAATTCCACAACTACACCAATTTAACAGATTTATAACAAGGTATATCACAAGTTATATATTCAACTTAACTTAATTATGATCCCTTCTTATCCATTTCTGGTTTTAATAACTAGTTAACTAAAACAAATACTAAAATGTACTAAAATTGCAGCTAACAACTACATACTTAACAGTACATGACAATCCTGGGATTGTCTTAATTATATAATTCGACGTTGCAGTCCACTTTATAACATGTACATAAATCAAATGTAAACTTAAACAAAGATATATCACAAGTTATATCTTCTAGTAAGACAATACAAACATATCGAAATGTAAAGGAATGAGCATTTTTTTATTTCAACATTAAAACAAACTCTCCATTACAGTCAAGGGCATCCGTAAGTGTTCGATGAATACCTGGATTTTAAACAGCAAGGAGAAAGGGAATCAGTAGCAGTAGTGCAACAGCTTAAGCAGCAAGAGCAAATAACAGCAGTAAACACCCAATTTCCAGCAATACATCGAAGAACCAATGACCAAAGACAACAAGAAATTCCAGGAGTAATTTGAACCAAACAAAGAGTTCAAGCAACCAAAACAACAAACGGACAGTGTTTTAAGTAAAACCAAAAGGACCTTATGAACTGAAGCATAAATATACTTTAAACAAGGCTAAATAGCTGTTGAAATTGATGGCTAACAATACTTCAAAGCTGGTCAAAAATAGTGTATATTAGCCTGCCTTTTCCTCTCTTAAAAATCCGTTTTGGTTTTTCTCTATCAAAGATATGCCTAATGTGTGTGTAGAAAATTTGTTCTTTTCTTTTTATCTCTCAAATCTGTGTGTCTATCAATCTGCCTTCTCAAAATCAGTGTCAAAAATAAATGTGTCAGTATATTCTATTTTTGTACCCCTTTATAGCCTTAACAACCAAATCAACAGCCCTTTTTTAATCAATTAAAATTTGTCCAGCCATCATATTCCTATGTATTTCCACTCACACATTGCTTAATCATGGGTTTTATTTTAACCAAAACTCTAAAGTTCAAAAATATAGGAGTAAACTAGGCTGCCCTGCAGATTCCACTAATGCATTTGATGTACATTGCACATTTTAATATTAAACTGAAAATAATTCTTATTTCCACTACCTAATGCTTAAACAGGCTGTGATTTACACTAATGAGCAGCCCTTTTTAATTAGTTTATTCACTACTTTAAGGGTGTATTGAGTACCATTCAGCAACCCACTTAATTAAACTTTGATTTTATATTAAAAATAGCTATAACCAATCTATCTTCCTAATTCAAAACATAAAAATTAAAGCTTTAATTCATCAACGATTTTAAACCAAGATTAACAGTGTTAAACAACACCATTGTCCCCTTGTTCAAACAAAACAGACCTATACGACTAATCCACGATGTTTATTTAATCAAGTACAAACACATCCACAGGGTAACAATTGAACAATGCTCTTATCAGTGATTCAACAAGGTCGAGCAAGAACAAAGATACGAAATCAAACATTCGATGATGCTAATCGAAGCTAATTCATTTGAAACAACAAAATAGAAATAATGTCGACCAAATAAAGGTCTTGAGGAAGATAAAACAGAGAAAATTAATCAACAAATGAAAACGATAAACAAACTATACTAATCAATGAGTACAAAAAGAAATAAAAGTACAAGGAGGAAAAGAAAATACCTTAAGAAGAGAAATTCGGAACTAGAAGGCTTGGGACCAAACAAACTCGAACGTTTTGAGGCCAAACAGGCTGTAATCGTGTGTTCTCGAGTGAGAAAAACTCGACTAAAACCCATTGGAAACTCAAAATCTTCCAAACAGACTCCAAAATTTTCTAGGGTTCTTGATGCTCAAATTTGGGGATTGAAACTTTCTGGTTGGATTTGAACCAAATTAATGGTGGTTCGGTGATTGGGAGGTCAAGTGAGGGTATGGGGTTAATTTTGGGGCAAACGGAGATGGTGAGGTTTGGGGTTAGTTCTTCGATCTAATATTCGAACATCTCGGGGAAGATTCGAGAATGATGGAATAGGGGTTTGGAATGGGGAGGTTGAAGCAAGTTCAGGGTGTGAAAATGGTTGCGTTTGGCGACTTACCGCCGCCGTGGGCGATTTCTGGCGGGCGGTCAGCGGTGGGATAGGGCGGCGGTTTTTCTAAAATTTGAGAGATAAAGAGATGAATTAGGGTTTGTTTTTTTTTGGTATATTAAAATGGGTGGATTATCCCGAGCCGTCGGATTAGAAGAGATTAAAGACTCAGATCAAACGTCGTTTAAACGACGTCGTTTTGTTAAGTGGGAGATGGACTGGGTCGGGTAAGATGATGGGACGAGTATACCGACATCGAAAGAGCCAAAAGAACGAAGAAGAAAAGTTGGACCCTCCCGAAACAAATACCAAAATTATCCGACACCTTCACTAGGCCTGGTACACAAAGACATTTGACAACTGCTGTGTCGAGATATGCTGAAATAAGGCCAGATGCAGAGCTTCTCGCAAGGTTTGAAATGCTGTTCGGGGAGGCAAACATGTTGGAGATGGGTGAGGGAACTAGTAAAATGGATGTCCAGTTCATGGGACCCAGCGCTGCACTTAATAATTGGGAAGCTACTCCTCTTCCAATCAGGAGGGAGTTGTGGTAGTTAGCTTTCAAAAAATATATCATCTTTCCCAAAGTTGTTTTATATTGTAATCCCCATACACCACTGAAATCAAATGTATCCATCCTCTTTTATCATTTTGAAAAATATCAATGAAATGCAATTTTTTCTTCTTTCTTCACTTTTGCCTTATTTTCATTTTTCTTCTTTTTCGTACAGTTCAATATTCGCTGATTCTGATGATATGTCATGCATGAAGGATTCCCGGCCCAGTCTTGACAATCGAATAATTATACAAGAGATTGAAAATGAAAGTGAAATAGAATATGAAGATGAGGAAACACTGGAGGAAATCAGTAAAGATTTGAATCAATATGAGGAAAAACTTAAACCGAACATAAATGAGACAGAATCTATTAATCTTGGAAGTGAGGATAACATCAGGGAAACAAAGATCAGTGTACACCTAGAGGCTTTCCTCGGAGAAGAGCTAATAAAGTTATTACATGAATACAAGGACATATTTGCCTGGTCCTATGATGACATGCTTGGACTCAGCACTGATTTGGTGGTACATAAATTGCCCATTTATCCAGAATGTCGGGCAGTAAAATAGAAGTTGAAAAAGTTCAAAATGGATATCAGCGTGAAGATAAAAGAAGAGGTGAATAAGTAGTTTGAGGCGAAGGTCATACGAGTTACTAAGTACCCCACCTGGTTAGCAAATGTTGTGCCAGTTCCAAAGAAAGACGGAAAAACCAGGGTGTGTGTTGACTACAGAGACCTCAACAAGGCTAGTCCAAAGGATGACTTTCCATTGCGGAATATCCATATATTGATCGACAATTGCGCCAAGCATGAAATTGGCTCTTTTGTAGATTGTTATGAGGGTTATCATCAGATCCTAATGGACAAAGAGGATGTAGAGAAAACAGCTTTTATCACACCTTTGGGAACATATTGTTATAGAGTGATGCCGTTTAGACTGAAGAATGTTGGAGCTACTTATATGAGGGCGATGACCACAATGTTTCATGATATGATGCATCGAGAAATTGAAGTGTATGTGGATGATGTCATCATAAAGTCCAAGAAGCAACATGATCATGTCAAAGACTTGAGGAAGTTTTTCCAAAGGCTCCGAAGATATAATCTTAAGCTCAATCCAGTAAAATGTGCTTTTGGAGTGCCTTCAGGGAAGCTATTGAGATTTATAGTAAGTCAGCGAGGCATTGAACTAGATCCATCAAAGATAAAAGCAATTCAGAATTTTCCTCCGCCAAAGAACAAGAAGTAAGTAATGAGCTTACTAGGTAGAGTGAACTATATTAGCAGGTTCATCGCTCAGCTGACATCAACATGTGAGCCTATTTTCAAATTGTTAAGGACAGATGCAGCAGTGAAGTGGACCGATGAATGTCAAGAAGCCTTCGATAAGATTAAGGAATATTTGGCAAATCCTGCAGTGTTAGTTCCTCCAGAGCAGGGAAGACCTTTGATCTTATATTTGACAGTGCTAGACAACTCATTTGGCTGTGTACTGGGGCAGCATGATGAGACTGGCAAAAAAAGAGCAAGCTATATATTACCTTAGTAAGAATTTCACATCCTATGAGGTAAAATATACTCAGTTAGAAAGAACATGTTGTGCATTAACTTGGGTTGCTTAGAAATTGAAGCACTAATTGTCAGCGTATACTACATATCTGATATCACGGTTAGATCATTTGAAGTATATATATCAGAAGCCCATGCCTATAGGGAGACTTGCTAAATGGCAGATTCTGCTCACAGAATATGACATCATTTATGTAACACGTACGACAATGAAGGTGCAAGCAGTTGTAGATCATCTAGCAGAAAATCCAGTGGATGATGAATATGAGCCGGTAAAGACATATTTTCTGGATGAGGAGGCAATGAATGTTGAAGAAATAGATCAAAGTGACAAACGAGGTTGGAAAATGTACTTCGACGGAGCCCTCAATAGTAAAGGAGTTGGAATTTGAGTAGTACTTATTTCACAAACGGGTCAATACTATCCCATTACCGCTCATCTTCGATTTTTCTGTACCAACAATATGGACGAATATGAAGCGTGTATATTGAGATTGAGGATGGCGATAGATATGGGTGTTCAAGAGATTTTGGTCATGGGTGACTCGGATCATTTGATACATCAAATTCAGGGAGAATGAGAGACAAGAGATTTGAAATTGATACCTTATCGGCATTGTCTACATGAACTGTCCCATATATTTCAATCTATAGAGTTTAAACACATCCCAAGAATGCACAATGAAGTAGCAGATGCTCTGGCGACATTATCCTCTATCTTACATCATCCGGATAAAGCCTATATAGATCCACTTCAGATACAGGTGTATGATCAAAATGCTTACTGTTTTGCTGTGGAATGAGAGCTAGATGGAGAACCGTGGTATCACGATATCAAGGAATACATTAAGATAGGAAAGTACCTACAACAAGCCACTGGAGATCAGAAGAGGGCTGTAAGATGCTTAGCAAATAGCTTGTTCCTTAGTGGAGGGATTGTATATAAAAGAACACCAGAGTTGGGCTTGCTGAGATGTGTGGACGCATAACAAGCTGACATGATTATGACTAAGGTACATACGGGAGGGAGATTGCGGACCTCACATGAGCGGGTATGTCTTAGCAAAGAAGATATTAAAAGCAGGATATTATTGGCTCACCATGGAACGGGACTGTATTAGGTATGTGAAAAAATGCCACCAATGTCAAGTACATGGAGATTTAATTCATTCCCTACCTTATGAATTGCATACGATGTTTGCACCTTGGCCATTTGTCGCCTGGGGGATGGATGTCATCGGACCAATAGAGCCGGCAGCTTCTAGTGGACACAGATTTATCTTGGTCACGATTAACTATTTTACTAAATGGGTGAAGGTAAAGACATTCAAGGCAGTGACGAAGAAGGCCGTGGTGGATTTCGTGCATGAAAATGTCATATGCCAATTCGGAATTCCTAAAGTAATTATCACAAATAATGGGGCAAATCTGAACAGTCACCTCATGGCGGAAGCATATCAGAGATTTAAAATCCTGCATCGTAATTATACACGTTACAGACCAAATGCAAATGGAGCAGTAGAAGCTGCAAATAAGAATATAAAGAAGATTCTCAGGAAAATGGTGGAAGAGTCTAGATAATGGCATGAGAAGTTACCTTTCGCTCTTATGGGTTATCGCACAACAGTACGTACTTCGATTGGTGCCACACCCTATTCATTGGTGTATGGAACAGAGGCTGTTATACCCGCAGAAATTAAGATACCATCTCTTCAAATCATAGCTGAAGCTAAGATCACTGATGATGAATGGGTAAAAGCCCGGTTGGAACAATTGAATCTGATTGATGAGAAGAGGTTAGCAGCGGTTTGCCATGGGAAATTTAATCAACGGAGAATGGCTAGAGCATATAATAAGAATGTGCGTCCTCGAAAATTTGAAGTAGGACAATTGGTATTAAGGCGTATCTTGCCGCATTGGGCTGAATCGAAAGGCAAATTTGCTCCAAACTGGCAAGGACCGTTCATGGTATCACGGGTGTTGTCCAATGGAGCCCTATATCTGATAGATGTTGAAGAGAAATGCGTAGAGACTGCTATCAATTTAGATGCAGTCAAGAGATATTATGTATGATTCCGTTTCATTTGTACAATTGTATTTGTTGTGATTTTGGAATTGAAATGATGAAGGCATTTTATTCTCTATCCAAACACTTTATCCATTGACATCCCGTTTGAGCCTTGTTCGATCTATTCTTTCATACCCCTCTCTCAGAATTGCTTATGATACAAAAAGAAAAGTAGAAAAATGAAAAAATAGAGAGTGATACAAAAAAAAAAAAGCAAAAGCAAAATGCAAAAAAAAAAGACAAAGAAATCGGGAAAAGTCAAACGAATCCATGAATTAATGGCGTAGTTTGAATACGTCTGACTTGATCCCTAAATTGTACGTAGGCAGCCTCACTGAGGTTCAGTCACAATAAAGGAAAAATCCAAAAATCCCCCACATATTGAAACTGGGGCAGAAGTTATGTTTTTTAATTCCGAGAGTTGTAAATATTTTTAAACCCTCGTAAATTCTTTGAGCCTTTATATTCTTTTTTCTTAACCCATCCAAAAGCCACATTACGGTCCAAAGAAATACCTTCTAATCAATTTCAAGAGAATATCAATACAATGAGAATAAAGGAAGAATGAGGTATGGACAACACTAGTGGTTCGAAAAATGAGAGAGTCTCATCGTTGATAACCTTAACCGGCAGCGTAAGGCGATTGTGAAGCTGAGAGAAATAAAATGAGAGAGTCTTATCAGTGAAAACTTTTACCGGCACTGTAAGGCGATGGTGAGTTTTGAGAGAAATAAATGAGAGAGTCTTGTTTGTGAAAACTGTTTTGGAATAAAGGAAAAACAACAAAAAATAAGATCAGTTTGGGATGAAAGAAAGTTGGAATTGGAATAATGGCAATTCGATTGAACAGACTGGGTCGGATTTTAAATACATGGCATGGTCAAAGGAATCAGCCAACAT
>JASVEL010011571.1:0-40213 GCA_032618575.1 Nicotiana noctiflora | reverse complement strand
CATGACTCTGAAGTCTGGCCATAAGAGTTGTTCTTAGATTATAACATTGTCAATTAACCCTGTTATCAAATATCTTATTCCAAAACTCCCACTTTACTCACAATGAGGTATGGAAACCTCATGATTACTTTCCCAAATTAATGCGTCATATTTATCCTTAACTGGTGCTCGTCTCAAAGTCTAGAACTCAACGGTCACAAAATAAAAATGGCTAAATATGAATAGAAACTATGCAAGGATTGTCAAATAATCCTAACAGGCATGGCTCAAATTTAGGATATTATGCTAGATTTTTATTTCCAGAAAAGGAAAATTTTAAACACAAACTTTTCACCACCAGGACCTTGTCCTCATATAATATTCACCGCAGCTTGCAGCTAAGTTTTTAAAACAAATATTTTCACGCTATACAAAAATTTTGAGGATCTCATCCTCCACTCTAAATCACAAGTATTTGCACATTGTGCCACTGATGTTTTTCATTTCCTTTCTTTCTTCTTTTCAATTATTGTCCGTCAAAGAGTATCACAACATAAAAGAACCCTCATACCGACAGGGTATACAATTTAACCATTGAAAATAATTATTTCAGGAATTACATCAATTCCCATTGTAATAATTAATATAAAGTCACTTTTGACCTCATCAATATTCCTAGTGACCAATACATAATAATAGAGATAATTATCTCCATTTAATAGCATAGTGTGAGTATTCACATAAGTAGATTTGATGATTACGAAGATCACTCATGAGCAGAGCATATTAAGAGGACTTGCCTCAATTCTTCGGAGATCAAATCAAATTGAGGAAAAATATTCCTTTTATAACAATCAGAATTGTACATGTGATAACATCATCTGGTGTAGTGACCTCAGTTACACCATAGAAATTATGTCAACAACTAGATCTCCGCCTCTAGGAGTCTCACCTCCGCCTCAAACATCCTGACCTCTAACTCTGGCTGGTCATGTGAGCTAAGTATTGACTACAATGGGCACGTAGCTTGAGTGCCTTCGTTAATTATATTTCTCCAACCTGCCACATTCGTAACAACTCCTTTGAGGATCAACTAACTTATTGGACATGACGACATATTCGGACACTATCATAATAACCTGGCATGATCGTTCAGACCATACATGCCATACCTTTCAAAAAGTCAGGAAGGTAAACTCTTCCAAAACATTTATACAAATAGGGTTGAGTAGGTAATGTCGCATTGGCCGGTCTGCCCTATTCATAGGCTTGTCACAAACATTGACGACCAATTACCTCTCTTGCTATGCTAGCTTGACACTATGGAACTACCCTATTTGCTCATATACTCTTTATTATTCTTTGGGCTGATTTTTACCCCTGCAGAGTACTAAGCCTCAAACATGCATAATTTATTTGGGGGACCTTTCCATACCATATGTATACATTCCAAGCCAAAACTGACATAAAACATGGCCATTCGGTCCATTCACTAATAGTGGTTTTCTCCCTTTTTGGCTATAAGTCAAAGTCACAACATCTGATAGTCCCCAATAATTATCCTTCACAACTTCGAATAAATCACTCGGACGTCAAGGTCCGTTGAAACCCAACACGATTTATTAAGTGATCTCCTGATACAATTGCATCTTCCATTGGGACCATAACTGGGTGTGGTAAATACATTATCTTCCCACTACTTCGGTGTGCCTTCCGTAGCACAGTAAAATGAACCCCTCGCATTCGACTATTCCCACGTTCTGTAATTCCTCATAAGAACTGTCAAGCACAATCTCGTGGGTTCTCAAAAGATGCACCGCTGAAGGTGGTAGCGAAGACTTTGGTGAAACCTATCCGTCCTCCGTAAAACTTTTGAAGGCATAGTTGATCTATCACCAGCATGTGCCATTGTTCGGCTGGATAAGCGGTACGTGACTACGCCATTCGTGGGAAGACAAGAGTGGAAATTTAACTTAACATTTTGAAGAACAAATTCGCACGATAAGAAAGAACAAATGAGTAATTTTTTTCCTAACTCAATAGACTCTGGAGGACAAGTACAGACGTCTCCGTACTTACCTCTCAAACTCTACTAAGCTTGTTCGTGAGTGGTGAGACCTATGTAACCTAGAGCTCTGATACCAACTTGTCACGACCCGGATTTTTCCCCAACATCGGGATCGTGATGGCGCCTACTCGTGGTAGCTAGGCAAGCCACTGTATTCATACTATCCTGTTTTTAACACCATTTTAATTAAATCAATGCGGAATACTTTATCGAAATAGAAATAACTAATTACAAGATGAAAATCATACTGAAATCCTCTACCCAAGACGTGGAGTCACCAACTCACGAACTACTACCGAAAACTACACATAAGAGTTTGAAAGAAATATAACATAATTCTGTTTGTCTCGGAACAAAGAGACTACAACTAGTAACATAAATAAAGAGAGAGACAATGGGCCTGCAGACGTCTGCAAGCTACCTCGGTCTCAAATATGATCAACTCCCACGCAATCGATTTACTGCTGTCGCTGCTCCTGATCGTAACCTGGACCTGTGCAAAAACGCACAGAAGTGTAGTATCAGCACAACCGACCCCATGTGCCGGTAAGTGCCTGGCCTATCCCGGCGAAGTAGTGACAAGCCTAGGACCAGACACCCACATAAACCTGTGCAGTTGCAATATATATATATATGTACACCAGACACCCACATAAACCTGTGCAGTTGCAATATATATATATATATATATATATGTACATAAACATTTATAAGGAAATACTTTGCTCTGCAATAACAACCAATAACTCATAATATCCAGATTAATCTAATCAACATAATTAAGTCTTACTTTCGTGTCTCAATTCTTTACTTTTCTTTTCATAACTCGTGGTAGGCGTACCACCCGCTCCCAACTGTATCAATAAATTATATCTTGTGGTAGGCGTACCACCCGATCCTATTGTATCAATAATTATATCTTGTGGTAGGCGTACCACCCGCTCCCAACTGTATCAATAGGCTACCGGCAACTATGGCCAATGCCAAGATTCAAATCACTTTGTGGTCGGCGTGCCACACGATCCCATTTCTTATTATAAAAGTGGTCGGCGTGCCACACGATCCCATTTCTTTAATATATATATATTACCACAATTAACAAGAATTAACCAAGTAATAACACAATAAGGAATATCTCAAAAGAACTCAACAATTAACAACGGTTAATAAGTTCACAAGGAAAACAAAGTATAATGGAAACACAAGTAATATCAAGTCAAGGAATAGCAAATAGTTGCACGGCGTCACCCAAATAAAATATAATGGAAAAACAAGTAATATCAAGTCAAGGAATGGCAAATAGTTGCACGACATCACCCTTCGTGCTTTTACTCTCATCCTCACCAAATAAGTAAATAAAGTGCACGGCATCACCCTTCGTGCTTTTACTCTCATCCTCACCAAATAAGCAAATAAAGTGCACGGCATCACCCTTCGTGCTTTTACTCTCATCCTCACATCCATAGTACGGCATGATCCTTCGTACATGGTTCAATAACAGGGCACGGCATGATCCTTCGTGCATAATCAATAAAACATGGCACGACATTAACCTTCGTGCATAAATAAATAAACATGGCACGGCATCACCCTTCGTGCATTATCACTCTTCCTCACCCAAATAACAATCACAGGTTAAGGGCAAAGAAAGAAGCAGTAATTCATAAACTGTCCCAACAAGGGCAATCAATAATCATCTTCACAACAAGTCCCGACAAGGGGGAAACAATAACAATTCATCTGTAATATATCTCAAAATAATCATTTTCCAACGACTCACGGTCATACTAGACGCCGGTGTATGGATGCTCGTCACCACAGCCCATACACCGCACTCGATCACATAACACATAACACATAATCCTATTCCCTCAAGCTAGGATAGAACAAACACTTACCTCGAATGATTATGAACAATTCAATCCGTGGCAATGCCTTTTCCTTTCAAATTTGGCTCCAATCCAATCGTATCTATACACAATTGACTTAATATCATCAATTCTACTTAACAAACTAGTTCATAAGGCTAAATATAATTTTTACAACATTCTGCCCGGAATAGTGAAAATCGACCCCGGGCCCACATCTCGAAAAATTTCGAAATTCATATTTCCGGAATCCTCGTCTCGCCACGAGTCCGTACATACCAAATTCACAAAAATTGGAGTTCATTTGACCCCTGAAATCACTATTTCTATCCAAGAGGGTTTTCTACCATTTTCAACAAAAATTCTCAAATTAAACACTAAAACTTGCAATAGATTCAAGTTATACCACCAAAATTGAGTTAAGAACACTTACCCCGTTGTTTTCTCCAAAAATCCCTCGAAAAATTGCCATATCCGAGCTCCAAATCGTCAAAAATGGCAATATATTTTCGGACCTCAAATATATTCTGTCCGGCACTATTCACGGTTACTGTTCACGGACACTGTTCATGTGCACTGTTCACGGGCACTATTCACAGCAGATTTTTCTGCAATTTCTTCCCATTTTCTAAGTCCGGAATTATTCCGAGACACCTCCGAAACACTCCCGAGCCCTCGGGGCTCCAAACCAAATATGCACATTGACTCTAAAACATCACACGAACTCGCTCGAGTGATCAAATCGCCGAAATAACATCAAAATCATCAATTTTCATCAAATCAAGGCCTAAGTTTCCAAAAACTTCCGAAAATACACTTTCGATCAAAAACCGGACCAAACGATGTCCGAATAACCTGAAAATTTGCGTACATATCCAAAATCACCTAACGAAGCTATTGCAACTGTCGGAATTCCATTCCGACTCCCGGATCAAAATATCACCTATCGACCGGATTCCGCCAAAATTCCAACTTCGCCAAAATAGGCTAACTTCTTCACCGGACCTCCAAAATTACTTCCGATTGCACTCCTAAGTCTTAAATCATCCCCTGAAACTAACCGAATCATCGGAATTCAGTTCCGAGCCCTCTAACTCATAAGTCAATGTTGGGTTGACTTTTCCAACTTAAGCTTTCCTTAAAGAGATTAATTGTCCCTTTTCCTACCAAAATCAATCCGAATTGACTCAAAGTTTGCACACAAGTCACATTCGACATTACGGACTTGTACCAACTTTCGAAATCGCATTCTGATCCCGATATCAAAATTTTCACTTCTGGTAGAATTTTCTCATAAACCTTCAAATTCCTATATTTAGCCAAATGACTTCAAAATGACCTCCGGACATCCGAATTCACTTCCGATCGCTTTCCCAACTCTAAAATCACCATACGGATCTATTCCCAGACTCGGAATCCCAAATGGACATCTATAACTCTGAAATGCCTTCCAACCCAAATTTATGAAATTTTTCTAAAATACTAACTTCCACCATATAAGCCAAAATGCTCACGGGTTATCCAAAACCAAATCCAGACATACGCCCAAGTTCAAAATCATCATACGAGCAGGCCGGAACATTTAGATCCCAATTCTGAGGTCATTTACTCAAAATTCAAATCCTAGTTTATTTCTTCAACTTTAAGCTTTCAAAATGAGAATTTCCATTTAGATTTGACTCCAAACTTCCTGAATTTTTAATTCTGACCATACACACAAGTCAATATACCTGAAATAAAGCTGTTCATGGCCTCAATATGCTCAATGACGCGTCGGGGCTCAAAACGACTGGTCGGGTCGTTACACTTACTGTTTAGTTTGGTACTTCGTTTCATTTTGTTGTAAATATATATATTTTGAACTGCACAGGTTTATGTGAGTGTCTGGTCCTAGCCTTGTCACTACTTTACTAGGATAGGCCAGGCACTTACCAGTTCATGGGGTCGGTTGTGCTGATGCTACACTCTGCGCTCTTTTTGTATAGATAAATGTTTCGGACAACAACAGTAGCAATAGTGCGAGTGTTGGTATTTCAACGATCGAGACACTGAGGTAGCCTTGCAGGCGTCCGCAGGACCCATTGTCTCCTCTATCTTTATTTTCACTTTGTTATCTCATGTATTCGAGATAAACAATTTTATATTTCTTTCAGACATTTATGTGTAGTACTCTTAGCAGTTGGTGAGCTAGTGACACCAGGTTTTGGGTAGTGATATGTTTCAAACTTCCGCATTGTTATATTATTTGGTTAAACTTAAAAGTCTTCTGCATTTCTTTAATTATTGATAGAATTTCATTGGTGATTTTGATAGAGGATGTCTAATATTTGGCTGGCCTAGCTCCGTTAGTAGGTACCATCACGACATCCGCTGGTGGGATAAAGTCGGGTCGTGACAAGTAGGTATCAGAGCTCTAGGTTGCATAGGTCTCGTTGCTCATGGACAATCTTAGTAGAGTTTGAGGGATCAATATGGAGACATCTCTATTTATCCTCCAGAGGCTACGGAGTTAGGAAACGTTTCCCATTTGTTCTTTCCTATCATGCGAATTTGTTCTTCAAATGTTAAATTGAATTTCTACTATTGTGTAAGTCCCCGTACAATTATTGTGCTTAAAAACCTAGTAGTTTTGGTGTCATGGTCCGAATAATGTGTCAGTAATGAAGAATAAGTTTCAAAAATTTAAGTTTCAAAAATTTAAATTTCAGTGGTAGTGTTTTAAGTTTCATAAATTTAAAGAATAAGTTTCTAGAAAATATCAATTCTGCGGTCAAGAATGCGATCGCAGATCTGCTATATACGGACCGCATTCCTACCGCAAAGCTTAAAAGAATGTTTTCCAAAAATAGTGTTGAGAATGAGGTCCAATATGTGGTCGCAGAATGTAAATGCGGACCGTAGATCTATCCCATAATTCTTGAGAATTTTTGAGTGTCAAATCTGTGTTGTATTCTACGACCGCAGAACACGAATGCAGATCGCATTCTGGTCGCATGTCGTAACAGAACATGTGCAATTTTTGAGGCAATTCTGCGGTCCACTCTGCGGACCGCATGTTGATTCTGTGATCGCAGATGCGACTGCAGAATTGACTCGGCCCATAATTTTTATAAAATTTGACCCGACCCCTTCTTTAATAAAACACCTTCAACCTTCATTTTTCTCATATTTTCTTAACAAAACTAGAGAGAGGAAAGAGGGGTTCTAGAGAGAGAAGTCTAATTATCTTCAAAGGTTGTTCCAATCGTTTGGTCTGGAAGATTCTAAGGCAAAAATTCATCTTCCCCAAATCTCTAAGAGGTACGAACCCTAGTATTTTTCCTCTAATTTTTCAGTTTTAAAAGTTATAGAAAGAATTACATATAATAGCTTTTGGAAATAGAATGTGATACTCATGCATGTTATTTGAACTTGAATTTTAGTAATAAGAAGTCGGTAGGAGTAAGAGTTTGCAAAAACGGAAGTTGGCAACTTAGGGTAAATTGGGTGAGCTTAAGTAAGAGATTGAAAGAAGTAAAATTTGACTCCAGGTATGTATGGCTAACTTTGATTCTTGTGAAATTGCCCTTATATGTGCAATTTGTTTGGCTTGTGTTAATTTGTGAGATTATGTGTAATTCTTTAATTCTGTTGTTGGGTATCCAATTCATGTTAAGCTGTGTGTTGTGTGGTATGGAACATAAACCAAAAGATAAAAAGGGAATTAAAATTGGTAAGAAATCGAGACCAATTGTTGTGATGGCATACATGGTTTCTTGTGGAAAGAAATAAAACACTTGAATTGTGGTAAATTGTTGAACATAATGGTATGGGTACTCTCGTATATGGAAACATTGTAACTTGGTTGTGATATTGGTTTGAAATGTATTTGAGAACATGAACCAATTTGTAACTTGCTTATTTGCACTTGTTGTGATCTTGTGTAGTGCCTTGTTTGCTATTTGTGATTGTTGTGATTGAAACTGTATGGTGGGATTGGGTTGCGCACCGCAACACGAAGTAATAAGGTGTGGGTTGGGGTGATAAGGGTGGCCGAGGTAATAATGATGGAAAGAGATTGAAATCACCATTGAAATTGATATAAAATCATTTATGTGAAATTGTGAAAGGAGACAGCAGGAGAGTTTGCAACCTGTGGGGCTCTGATTGCCCCTTTGTTTGACTTGATTGTACTTTTCCGTGTTTGTTTGGTTGTTGCCTTCTTTGTTGATCCTTTATTGTGCTTGAGTTGAGAACTACTTTAAACGAAGTAAATGTGGGAACATGTTTGGCTGGCTTTATTGTTTCTTGGTGTAATCATTTGTTGTCTTATCATCGTGATGTATTTATAATGCCTTGAGTTTACTTGGGACAAATTTTGACCATACATACCAGTACAATTCCAGTGTACTGATGTCCCTTATGCCAAGGACGCTACATTCATGTTATGATTATAGGTGGATCAGTAGCAGCTACTTCAGCTAATTGGCAGTAGCGTCCTTCATCTTCCACTGCTCGTTTTGGTGAGCCCCTATCCTTTCGGGGCCCTGCGTGGCTCATGCCACTCCTGTTTAGACTTTATTTTGATTTTGTGTAATGTATAGCCGGAGCCTTGTTACCGCCAAGTATTATATCGTCCTTTGTATCCTAGAGGCTACGTAGACATGTAAACTGTGGGATTTCAGTTTTATGTATATATTGTGTCGGGCGTTGTAAAAATTATAAACTTGTTAATGAATAAATCGTGTGGTTATGTTTGTACAATGTGAATTTAGTTATAATTGGTAAGATCTTTGACTATGAGTAATAAATAACACAAGGGTAACGCGTGGGATAGAAAGACACCCAGGTCCGCTTGACTGGGGCTACCCGGTCAAGCGCCGGTCATGTCCCTCGATTTGGGGTGTGACAAACTTGGCATCAGAGCCTAAGGTTTTTTAAGTGTCCTAGGATGTCTCGGAGCCGTGTCTAGTAGCGCCATTCTTATCGGTGTGTTTTCGACCACATCTATAAGTTGGGGGTTGCACGGACACTTAGGAATTTACCCATTTCTTTGTTATTCTATATCGTGCGGTAAAGTACATAGTGAAAGTATTTATGACTAATTCACACCTTGTTCCAAAATTTTTAGAATATGGCACCTAAGAAGAAGTCTAGACTCGGCCTTGGGGCGAATGCCGCCCCAAGTGTGGCTGCAAATCATGTACCCGATGTCGTGGGCGAGAATGACCCACCAGTCCTGAATTTGCCTGGACCATCTATTACAAACCAAAGTGTCTATTCCGGCTGCGGTAGAGGATGCCACCATCCTTCCTTCTAGTGTTCCTAACTCTTATACAGTTCAAGCTTCTGGTTCTGGTACCTCCAACGAGGATCTTAGAGGAGCCATTCACATGTTGACACAGTTAGTGGCCGCTCAGGCCCAGAGGTCCCATGATGCCCCTGCGTCCTCCAGGGGACAGGGAGATTCCTCCAGCTCCAGAATCCACCACTTCCTTTGGTTGGCCCCTCCAGAATTATCAGGCACTGACCCAGAGGCCGATCCACAAGATTTCCTTGATGAGATATACGAGACTCCCAGAGTGATGAAGGCAACAGATATAGAGGGGGTAGAGTTGGCCTCATACAGACTGAAGGGAGCGGTACGTTCATGGTTTGAGATGTGGGAGTATTCCCGTGGGGAGGGGAGCCCCCCGGCTAGATGGGAGGAGTTTGTAGACGCCTTCGTGGACCACTTCTTGCCCGCAGAGACAATGAAAGCCTGTGCCACTAAGTTCGAGGTCCTCAAACAGGGTAGTATGAGCATTTGGGAGTACCATATAGAATTCATGAGACTGTCCAAGTATGCTCCTCAGCTAGTGTCAACCATGGATACCCGGGTTTGACGGTTTGTTCAGGGCCTTCGCCCTTTGGTAGTGAATGAGGCCGCCATAATAGCTTTACACTTGGATATGAACTATGGGAGTATTGTGGGGTTTGCTCAGGCCACAAAGGCTAGGAAATTGAAGATTTGTACGGAAAGAGAGAGAAGCAACAGGGCCCGGTCATTGGGTCATTCGGGGAGATCACTTCCAGTGAGAGGGTCATCAGGGCCATCCCTGTCATATGCCCAGTCCTCAGCGAGTGCACCACCATCTGTGCACAACCATGAGCTGGGTAGTCATTCGAGACCAGGTTCAAACAACAGGAGGTCTCGCCAGTCTGGTCATCCGGGAGTGAGGTCCCAGCAGAAGGGGAGACCTACATGCCCCAAGTGTGGGAGATTTCATACAGAGACCTATTACCTCGATATCCCGATATGCTTCAGGTGCGGGGTGAGAGTCACATTCAGTAGGACTGCCGTGCACCCGGTCAGGGTATGGGTAGGGGATCTACTCAACTGTCTGGTTCCTCGGCTGCTACATCATCAGCGTGTCCTCCAGCTTTAGCAGGGCATGGTGCAGCTAGGGGTGGAGCTCATGGTAGGGGTGGACCTAGCTGATTCTATGCGTTGAGTGGCCCCCAGAGTGTTGAGGCTTCTCCAGATGTTGTTACAGGTATCTTGTCTATTCAGACTATTGATTGCTATGCTCTTATTGATCTAGGGTCTTTCTTGTCTTATGTCACCCCGTTCATTGCTTCAAGTTTTGGGATAGAACCCGAACAGTTTCCTGAGTTGTTCTCTGTATCGACTCCAGTTGGTGATTCTATTACAGCCTCACGAGTCTATAGGAATTGTGTTGTTATGGTGAGTGGTCGTGTTACCACAGCCAATCTTATTGAGCTTGGGATGGTAGATTTTGATGTAATTATGGGGATGGATTGGCTTTATTCGTGCTTTGCCAAGCTTGACTGTCGGACGAGAGTCATGAGGCTCGAGTTCCCTAACAAGCCAGTTATTGAATGGAGAGGAAATGGTGTGGTGCCAAGGGGTAGGTTTATTTCCTACCTCAAGGCTTCAAAGATGATTAAGAAGGGGTGTATCTACCACTTGGTCCGGGTAACATACACCACCTCAGATGTGCCAACCCTTGAGTCCGTGCCAATTGTAAATGAATTTCTCGAGGTGTTTCGGGATGAGCTTCTAGGCATCCTTCCAGATAGGGAGATTGATTTTGGGATTGATGTATTGCCGGATACTTAGCCAATATCCATTCCACCATACAGAATGGCGCCAGCAGAGTTAAGGGAGTTAAAGGAGAAGCTGAGGGATTTATTAGAGAAAGGGTTCATACGACCGAGTGTGTCGCCATGGGGTGCTCCGGTTCTTTTTGTCAGAAAGAAGGATGGATCACTTCCAATGTGTATTGATTATCGGCAGCTCAACAAAGTCACGATCAAGAATAAATAACCTTTGCCTCGGGTGGATGATTTGTTTGACCAATTGCAAGGAGCAAATTTTTTCTCTAAAATTGATCTACGGTCCGGGTACTACTAGTTGAAGATCAGAGAGTAGGATATTCCTAAGATCGCCTTCAGAACTCGTTATGGTCACTTTGAATATTTGGTCATGTCTTTTGGACTAACCAGTGCCCCGGCAGCTTTCATGGACCTTATAAATCGGGTTTTCAAGCCATTCCTAGATTCTTTTGTGATTGTATTCATTGACGACATCCTCATTTACTCTCGGAGTAGGGAGGATCATGCCATTCACCTTAGAGAAGCATTGCAGACCCTTCATCAGCACAAATTGTACGCCAAGTTATCAAAATGTGAATTTTGGTTAGAGTCCGTAGCCTTTTTGGGGCATGTTATTTCTAGTGAAGGAACTCAGGTGGATCCTCACAAGATTGCAGCAGTGAAAGATTGGCCTAGACCCACGACCCCCACAGAGATTCATAGCTTTTTGGGTCTGGCAGGGTACTATCGGAGGTTTGTAGAGGGATTCTCAACCCTCGCCTACCCATTGACTAAATTGATGCAGAAGGCTGTTAAGTTCCAGTGGCCCGATAAATGTGAGAAATGTTTTTGAGAATTGAAGTCATGATTGACCTCGGCACCAGTATTGCCCTTGCCAGAAGGCACATAGGGATTTGTTGTTTATTGTGATGCCTCCAAGGTTAGTTTGGGGTGTGTACTGATGCAGCGCAGAAAGGTCATAGCTTATGCTTCAGGCAACTCAAGAATCATGAGAAGAATTACCCGATGCATGATTTGGAGCTTGCATCAGTTCTGTTTTCTTTGAAAATATGGTGGCACTATCTTTACGGAGTTCATATTGATGTGTTTTCAGACCACAAGAGCCTCCAATATTTGTTCAAACAGAAAGAGCTGAATCTGAGGCAGCAGCGGTGGTTAGAATTGCTTAAAGACAATGTGATATGAACATATTGTACCATCCAGGGAAGGCAAATGTGGTAGCCGGTGCTCTTAGCCGAAAATCCATGAGTAGTTTGGCTCATTTGGGTGTGGATCAGAGACCTCTGGTTCGGGAGGTTTACCAATTGGCCAGTTTGGGGGTTCGCATGTCGGCATTAGACGAGGGGAATGTTATGGTGCATAATGGAGCAAAATCATCATTGGTTCCAGAAATCAAGGAAAAGCAGTTTATGGATCCAGCATTGGTTCGGGTGAAGGAAGTAGTTATGAATGACAAGACCTCAGCATTTGTAATCTATAGCGAGGATGGTGTATTGCGGTGTCATGGTAGGCTATGTATCCCGGACGTGGATGAGCTTCGGGAGAGAGTGATGATAAAGGCTCATATTTCTAGGTATTCTGTGCACCCAGGTTCCACGAAAATGTATCATGATCTCAAGGAGATTTATTGGTGGAACGGTATGAAAAGGGATATGGTGAGCTTTGTATCTAAATACCCAAACTGTCAGCAAGTGAAGGCCGAGCATCAACGGCCTAGTGGATTAACTCAGCTTATAGAAATACCAAGGTGGAAATGAGAGATGATCAATATGGATTCCGTGGTGGGGTTACCTCGCACTCAGCATAAGTTCAACTCAATCTGGGTGATAGTGGATCGACTCACCAAATCAGCTCACTTCCTAGCAGTCAAGTCCACCGATACTGCGGAGCAATATGCTAAGTTGTACATCAAGGAGATAGTAAGGCTTCATGGAACTCCACTTTTTATTATCTCGGATCGCGGGGCTCAGTTCACAGATAATTTTTTGAAGAAGTTTCAGCAAGGTTTGGGAACTCAGGTGAACCTCAGCACAGCTTTCCATCCACAGACTGATGGTCAGGCCGAGCGGACTATTCAGACACTTGAAGATATGTTGCGGGCTTGTGTCTTGGATTTCAAAGGTATTTGGGATGAACACTTGCCACTGATAGAATTTGCTTATAATAACAGCTTTCATGCTAGCATTCAGATTGGCCCGTTTGAGGTATTGTACGGGAGAAGGTGTAGGTCGCCAATTGGATGGTTTGAGGTAGGTGAATCGGAATTGCTAGAGCCAGATCTGGTGTACCAAGCTATGGAAAAAGTGAATGTTATTCAGGAGAGGATGAAAACTGTACAGAGTCGCCAAAAATCCTATGTAGACGTTCGCCGAAGAGATTTGGAGTTTCAAGTCGATGATTGGGTGTTTTTAAGGGTATCTCCCATGAAAGGAGTCATGTGATTCAGAAAGAAAGGGAAATTGAGTCCTAGGTATGTCGGGCCATATCGGATCGTTCAAAGGATTGGTCAAGTTGCTTATAGGTTGGAGTTGCCTCCTGAAATGTCATTAGTGCACCCGGTGTTCCATGTGTCCATGTTGAAGAAAGTGATTGGAGATCCATCCACCATCATGTCGGTCTAGGCTATTGAGGTAAATGACGATTTGTCATATGAAGTGGTTCCGGTTGCCATCCTTGATAGGCAAGTTCGTAGTTGAGAAATAAGGAAGTTGCCTCTGTCAAAGTATTGTGGCGAAGTCAACAAGTTGAGGAGGCCACGTGGGAAGCAGAAAAAAAGATGAAGGAAAAGTACCCCCATTTGTTTGAACAAGCTTAGAAGAAATTAGGCGACCCTTGTACTTTTACTAACTATCGTTTTGTCCAAATTATTTCCCTCTTAGTGTTAGTAAAGTTTCCTTCATTTTGCATAGGGTTATATGTGTTGTTACCTTGGATCACTTAAACCTTTCTTGATAAATGAAAGCCGTATAAAGATTCTTGTGTTAAATAAACAACTAATAGTAAGTGTAGATTGATAATTGTTTGTTTATGTGTATGGGGTGTATTGAGATGGTTAAAAAAGGTAAGGACTCATTGAAGTAGCTCGTTTATGTGAAAATGTAACAATGTGATAGAATATGTGCAATCGTTGAGGTAAGAAAGTGTGTACAAGCTGTGGAAGATGTTGTGAATAGATGTTGTTGTTTGATAATGTGATTCGGGGGCTCTCTGATAGGTGGATATGTCCATAATACAAAGGAAACTATGGCGAAATTTTTCAGAAATATAGGAGTTAGTGAAAATTTTGACAACTTGCATATCATGTCTTTCAAAACCAACTGATTTTCAAAATCCTCATTCGAGGACGAATGATTTTAAGGGGGGGGGGGAGGGATGTAAGTCCCCGTAAAATTTTTGTGCTTAAAAACCTAGTAGTTGTGGTGTCATGGTCCGAATAATGTGTCAGGAATGCGTAGAACTCTTGCTCGCCACGGTTCGGACCCTTGGTAGTGATTTAAGTTTCAAAAATTTAAAGAATAAGTTTTTCCAAAAAATGCCGATTTTGCGATCAGGAATGCGATCGCAGATCTGCTATGCGGACCGCATTCCTATCGTAGAGCTTAACAGACTATTTTTCAAAAATGATATTAAAAATACAGTCCAATATGCGATCGCAGAATGTAAATGCAGATAGCAGATCTATCGCATAATTCCTTGAGAATTTTTGAGTGTCAAATCTGCGGTCCATTCTGCGACCGCAGAACATGAATGCGGACCGCATTATAGTCGCATGTCGTAACAGATCATGTGCAAATTTTGAGGCAATTTTGCGGTCCATTCTGTGGATGGCATGATGATTTTGCGATCGCAGATACGACCGTATAACTGACTCGGCCCAGAATTTTTATAAAATTTAACCCGACCCCTTCTTTAATAAAACACCTTCAACCTTCATTTTTCTCCTATTTTCTTAACAAAACTAGAGAGAGGAAAGAGGGGTTCTAGAGATCGAAGCCTAATTATCTTCAAAGATTGTTCTAATTGTTTGGTCCGGAAGATCCTAAGGCAAAAATTCATCTTCCCAAATCTCAACGAGTTAAGAACCCTAGTCTTTTTCCTCTAATTATTCAGTTTTCAAAGGTAAAGAAAGAATTGCATATAATAGCTTTTGGAAATAGAATGTGATACTCATGCATGTTATTTGAACTTGAATTTTAGTAACAAGAAGTGGGTAGGAGTAAGAGTTTGCAAAAACGGAAGTTGGCAACTTAGGGTAAATTGGGTGAGCTTAAGTAAGAGATTGAAAGAAGTAAAATTCGACTCCAAGTATGTTTGGCTAACCTTGATTCTTGTAAAATCGCCCTTATATGTGCAATTTGTTTGGCATGTGTTAATTTGAGAGATTGTGTGTAATTCTTTAATTCTGTTGTTGGGTATCCAATTCATGTTGAACTATGTGTTGTGTGGTATTGAATATGAACCGAAAGATAAAAAGGGAATTGAAAATGGTAAGGAATCGAGAACAATTATTGTGATGGCATACATGGTTTCTTGTGGAAAGAAATGAAACAGTTGAATTGTGGTAAACGGCTGAACATAATGGTATGGGTACTCTCGAATATGGAAACATTGTAACTTGGTTGTGATATTGGTTTGAAAAGTATTTGAGAACATGAACCAATTTGTAACTTGCTTATTTGCACTTGTTGTGATCTTTTGTAGTGCCATGTTTGCTGTCTGTGATTGTTGTGATTGAAACCGTATAATGGGATCGGGTTGCGCACCGCAACACGAAGTAATAAGGTGTGGGTAGGGGTGATAAGGATGGCCGAGGTAATAAGGGTGGCCGAGGTAATAAGGATGGAAGGTGATTGAAATCGCCATTGAAATTGATATAAAATCATTTATGTCAAATTGTGAAAGGTGACAGCAGGAGAGTTTGCAACATGTGGGGCACTGATTGCCCTTTTGTTTGACTTGATTGTGCTTTTCCGTGTTTGTTTGGTTGTTGCCTTCCTTGTTGATCCTTAATTGTGCTTGAGTTGAGAACTACTTGAAATGAAGTTAATGTGGGAACATGGTTGGCTGGCTTTATTGTTTCTTTGTGTAATCATTTGTTGTCTTATCATCGTGATGTATTTATAATGGATTGAGTTTACTTGGGACAATTTTTGTCTATACATACAGTACAATTCCAGTGTACTGACGTCCCTTTTGCCGAGGATGCTACATTCGTGTTATGATTGTAGGTAGATCAATAGCAGGTACTTCAGCTCATCGGTAGTAGCGTCCTTTATCTACCACTGCTCATTTTGGTGAGCCCCTTTCCTTTCGGGTCCCTGCGTTGCTCATGCCACTCCTGTTTAGACTTTATTTTGATTTTGTGTAAGGTATAGCCGGAGCCTTGTTACCGGAAAGTATTGTATCGTCCTTTGTATCCTAGAGGCTCCGTAGACATGCAAATTGTGGGATTTCAGTCTTATGTATATATTATGTCGGGCATTGTAAAAATTGTAAACTTGTTAATAAATTAATCGTGTGGTTATGTTTTTACAATGTGAATTCAGTTATAATTGGTAAGATCTTTGGCTTATGAGGAATAATCAACACAGGGTTAACACGTGGGATAGAAAGGCACCCAGGTCCGCTTGACTGGGGCTACCCCGTCACGCGCCGGTCATGTCCCTCGATTTGGAGCATGACATTTTTTCTTCCCACGAATGGCAAAGTCATGTACCGCTTCTTCAGCTGAACAATGGCACAGGCTGGTGATAGATCAACTACGTCTTTAGAAGTTTTGTAGAGGTCGGATAGGTTTCACCAAACTCTTTGCTACCACCTTCAGCGGTGTATCTTTTTAGAATCCACGGGAATTTCTTGACCATTACTATGAGGTATTGCATAATGTGGGAATAGTTGAAAGCGAGGGGGTTGATTCTACGCTACTTCGGTTGGCAAATAAAGTAGTGCAAACACAATGTACTTTCTAACTAGTTATGGTTTCAATGGACCTTGACGTCCGGTTGGTTTATTTGAGTTGTGAAGGAAACATATTACAGATTATTGGATGTTGTGACTCTGACCTACAACCAAAAGGGTGAATTCCAATATTAGTAAATGGACCGGATAGCTAGGTGTTATGTTAGTTTGGCTTAGAATGTGTTTATATATGGTATGGAAAGGTCCCCCAAACAAACTATATGTATTTAAGGTTTGGTACTCTGCAAGGGGTAAAAATCACCCCAAAGTATAACGAAAAGTATATGAGTAAATGAGGTAGTTCAGCAGTGTCGAGCCAGCATAGCAAAAGAGGAGATTGGTTGTCAGTGTCTGTGACAAGTCTATAAAGAGGGAAGACCGGCCAATGTAACACTTCCTACTCAATTCTATTCTTAAGAAATGTTTTGAAGGAGTTTACTTCCCAGATTCTCTACAATTGTGGCATATGCGATCTGAATGGTTGTGCCAGGTCATCATTACAGTGTCTGAATATGTCGTCATGTTAATAAGTTAGCTGAGACTCAAAGGAATTATTGTTAATGTGGTAGTTTGGATAAATATAATTTAGGAAAGCACTCGGGCTACGTGCTCCATTGCAGTCAATATTTAACTTACAAGACCAATTAGAGGTAGAAGTCAGGACATTAGTAAGACTCATAGAGGTGGAGACCCAGCTGTTGATATAATTTCTATTGTAGCACTGAGGTCACTACACGAGACGGTGTGATCACATGTACAATTCATATTGTTATAAATAGGATAATTTTTCTTTAATTTGATTTGGTTTTAAAAAAAATTGGCGAGTCCTTTTAATATGTCCCACTTATGAGTGAGATTCGTAACCATCAAATCTACTTATGAGAATACTCACATTGTGCTATTATATGGAGATAACTATCCCTATTATTATGTGTTGGTCACTAAGAATATTTATGAGACTAAAAGTGACTTTATATTACTTACTAAAATGGGATTTTATGTAATTTCTGGAATAATTAATTTCAATTGTTAATTGTATGCCCTATCTATATGGTTCATTTTATGTCGTGATTTATTTTACGGACAATTATTGAAAACAAGAAAGAAGAAAATAAAAAAAATTCGGCTGGCACAATGTGCAAGTACTTGTGAATCAGAGTTGAGGATGAGGTCCTAAAATTTTTGCATAATGTGAAATATTTTTAAATCAAGCTTCAAGCTGCAGTGGATAACATATGAGGACAAGGTCCTGGTGGTAAACGTTTATGTGTTTAAAATTCTCCTTTTATGAAATTAAAAAAATTGTATTATATTTTAAATTGGAGTCATGCCTGTTAGGCTTATTTGACAATTCTTGTATAGTTTCTATTCATATTTAGCCATTTTTGTTTTGTAATCGTTGAGTTTTAGCCCTTGAGACAAGCACCCAGGTGAGGATAAATATGACTCATTAATTCGGGAAAGTATGAGGTCTTCATGCCTCATTATGAGTAAAGAGGGAGTTTTGGAATAAGGTATTTGATAACACACGATTAATTGGCAATGTTGTAAATTAGGGACAACTCGTATGGCTAGAGTCATCGTTATGTGCATACGTATGAGGTGTTCATGCCTTATTTAGACTTGTTCGTGATAGTCTCCATTGATGACGTGTTGATATACTCCCGCAGTCAGAAGGAGCATGCATAGCATCTCAAAGTGACTCCCCAAACTCTGAAAAATAGTCAGTTATATGCAAATATTTCCAAAGTGTGAGTTCTGGTTAAGTACAGTTGCATTCCTGGGTCATGTTATGATGACATAAGGTATACAGGTTGATCCAAGGAAGATGGAGGCAGTCAAGGACTGGCCATGACTAACACCAGCCACAAGGATCCAGAGATTCTGGGGATTAGCAGATTATTATTAGCCGTTTCTGGAGGGCTGTTCATCTGTTGCAACCCCGATAACCAGATTGACCCAGAAAGGTGTCCAGTTTGAATGGTCCGATGAAAGTGAGGCGATCTTTCAGGAGCTCAAGAAATCCTTGACCACGGCACCGGTACGGGTTTTGCGAGAGGTTCATGACCCTATACAGTCTATTGTGATCCTTCCCGTATTACGCTTGGTGTAGTGTTGATGCAGGATGGCAAGGTTATTGGCTATGCTTCGTGGCAGTTGGAAATCCATGAGAAGAATTATCTAGTACATGATCTAGAGTTGGCGGCGATTGTTTACACATTAAAGATATAGATACATTATTTGTATGGTGTGGCATGTGAAGTATTCACCGATCACAAGAATCTTCAATACCTGTTTAAACAGAAGGAGTTGAATTCGAGGCTGAGAAGGTGGTTAGAATTGTTGAAAGATTATGATGTCACCATTTTATATGACTTGGGAATAAGCAAATGTGGTGGCCGATGCTTTGAGCAGGAAGTCTTCCAGTACAGGCAGTCTTGCTTATATTCCAGTAAATCAGAGGACACTTGCTTTGGATATTTAGGCCCTAACCAACCGATTTGTGAGATTGGATATTTTTTAGCCTAGTTGAGTGCTAGCTTGCACGGTCGCTCGCTCTTCAGTATTGGAGTGTATCTGCGATTGGCAATTTGATGATCCTTATTTATGTGTCCTTAAAGACACGGTTCAGCGAGGAGGGGCCAAGCAAGTCACCTTAAATGCTAATGGAGTTCTGAGATTGCAAGGGTAAATTTATGTGCCAAATGTTGATGGACTTTGAGAATTGATTCTAGAGGAAGCTCACAGTTCCCGGTATTCTATTCATCCAGGTGCAGCAAAGATGTATCAGGATTTGCGATAACATTATTGGTGGCATAGAATCAGAAAGGAATTTGTAGTAGATGTAGCGCGGTGTTTGAATTGTTAGCAAGTCAAATATGAACATCAGAGGCTTGATGGTGTATTTCAGAGGATTGAGCTTCCCGAGTGGAAGTGGGAGTGGATCACAATGGATTTCATTACTGGAGTTCCGTTGACTCGGAAAAACTTTGATGCTATTTGGGGCATTATTGATAGGATGACCAAGTCAGCGCATTTAATTCCAATAGCAGTCTCCTATTCATTCGAGAGGTTAGCCGAGATTTATATCCGGGAGATTGTTCGCCTACATGGGGTGCTGGTATCTATCATCTCTTATAGGGGTACGCAGTTTACCTTGCACTTCTGGAGAGCGGTTCATCAAGAATTAGGCACCTAGGTTCATTTGAGCACAGCGTTCCATCCTCAGACGGACAGTCAGTCCGAACAAACTATTCAAGAGAGGCTGTATTCAGCTCAGTCTAGGCAAAAGGGTCATGCAGACCGTAAGGTCCGAGATATAGATTTCATGGTTGGTGAGCAGGTAAGCTCCCGGTGTCGCCTATAAAAGGCGTGACTCGCATACCATGGCAGCGGGATTGTTTATGCCAGGGGATTGTGACTTGGTCCATCCTGAACAAGAATGTTTCTATATTAGCGATTATTACACACCTTATATTGAATATATCTCGGGTTATTGCCGTATTTGGGGCTTTGTGCTGATTTGTAGCATCCTCTTAGGATGAACATCATTGTGATAGCATGCTTTGTATAATGATTGATCTCAGTTCTGTGTTTAATCACTGTTATGAAATGCTAAGTCACTTTTCTTGAAGTTAAATATCTAAAGTATATTCTTCTTAATAAATTAGAAATTTGGAAATAAATCGAACATGTTACGTGACACATATGCATACTGTAGATTGAGTATGAATCGGCTACATGCCGCAACAAAGGTTATGATTGGGTATGGATCAGACTGCCCGCTGCAGTGAATGTTATGATTATATTGCGTTTGGGCTGAAGGAGCCCCTCCGGAGCCGTTATCCACATTTGTTCCCCGACTCAGGTAGTTCCTTCTTTGTCCGTTCGATGACGAACGGTTGTTTTAGAGGTGCAAGATGCGATGACCCGAAGGGTCATCACATGTTTTCCTCATCTGTTCCATAATTCTGAGGCCTTGAAAACCTTATTTTATATTTCCTCGATTTTGCGTGCGTAGTCCGGGCGCAAAGCTGGAAAGTTTTAGTGTTAAAATATGTGAATTCTATGAAACAATTTGAAGAAATTTGATATCAATATGATTATAGTTGACTTTGGTCAACATTTTTAGTAAACGGATCTGGACTTGTGATATGACGCTCTCGGGATGTTCGTAAAAAATATGGGACTCAGAAATGTGTCCAGAATCGAAATCCAAGGTCCAAAACCCCGGTAAAAGAATTTTTCTGTTAAATTATTTTCTGAAATTATAAAGGAAAAACAAAAATGAAAATGACTTAGAAAAGATAGGTATCGGGCTTGTATTTTGGTTCCGACGCCCGGTACAGGTCATAAATATGGGTTAAGCTCTTCCTGTAGTTTGGTTGAAAACGGGCGTTGTTTGATGTGTTTCGGACAAGAATAGAAAATTTGGAAGTTATGAACTTTGAAATAAAATTTATGAATAAAGCATTAGATTCGTATTGCAATTACGGACCCGTAGCAAAAAGAATCATCAAATTTGGACATCGTATGAGGATTTTATGGCCATTTTACTAAGGTTGCCCAGATTTTCAGATTAATAACAAAACTGCTCCTGACGACGTATTAAAAACCTGCACTATTTACAAATGTTAAAAGCCACATATCTACTTAATTATAAGGTCAAAGTGAGTGATTAAAATTTCTAAATTCATTAGAATTTCACAAGGAATCCATTAGGAGCAGTAAAATGCGTGAACAATTACGTATAATTAGCAGGTCGAGTTTTCTTCCAATTTTGGAACGGGAAGAAGCTTCTGAGACAATTTTAAGAGAGAAAATCAGTGGGTATCATAGAGGTAAGTGATTTGATTATTAAAACTCATTTATGGGTGATTATAGACCATAATACCATTCTTTAATTCATGAAAATAATAGAAAAATAGCATTTTGGGGCCTGAAATTATGAGACCTTTAGCGGTCGATTCGAGAGGGCCAAACGAACTCTGATTTTGGTGTTCTTTATATGTACGGAATCGGGAGAAGATGAAGAAAAACATTCTGTAAAAATTTATGAGTTTCAAGAGGTGGGCCCCGGCTCGAGTTTTCTCTAATTTCGCAATTTTTGGAATAATGCTAGAAAATTTGTATCTAAGTTTTAGGATGTTACTATTGAGTCTTTATTGATATTATCAAATTGAATATGCCGAGATATCACTGAATTTAAGGTTGAATTATGAGGTAAAGCAATAGTTGAGGATTAAGCGGATTTCAAGGCTTCGAGGTAACTGTTTGATCTATCCTAACATGAGGGAATATGATTAGAGTATACTAAATTACTATTTGCTAAATGATTGAGTGCGGTGTATAGATGTGGTGACGAGTGTATATACACCGGTGTCTAGCATGACCGTGGGTCTTTGATTGTATATGTTTTTTAGATAATTTGGAACTCTCTTAAGCTAAATTATTTTGCTACAAATGTGAAGAGCCTGAGAATAAACCATGAAATATTAATATTTTGGAGAGTTGGCTCGAATTATAACTACTATTGAGTAAAAGTTGAAAGTATTAAAAGGAGTCGTGATTAATTCCTTGCCGGGATAGTTAAATACACTGAGTGTTATCATTGTCGGGATGTAAAAATTATTGATATTGTTCCCTTGCCGCGACTCAATTGTTAATTGTGTTGTTCCATTGTCGCAACTCAGTTGTTAATAATGTTATTCCATTGCCCGGACATTTTTTATTATTTTTTATTTCTCTCGAACGTTTAGTTGTGATTGTTGTTTGGGTGAGGAAGACTGATAATGCATGAAGGGTCATTTTGTGCCATTTTTAATTATATTTGCACGAAGGGTCATTCTGTGCCATGATTTAACTATTTATTTACGGAGGAACATTCCGTGCCATTGTTGATTATATTTGCATGAAGGGTCATTCCGCGTCATGATATGGGAGTTATGTGAGGGAAAGTATGAAGGGTAAAGTACGAAGGGTAATGTCGTGCATTCTATTTGGTTACTTTGGGTGATGATGAGAGTAAAAGCACGAAGGGTGATGCCGTGCATTTTGTTTGATTGCTTTGGGTGAGGATGAGAGTAAAAGCACGAAGGTTGATGCCGTGTAATTATTGGATTTCTTATTTTTGGTATTTATTATTGTGTCATGTTTCTTAATTACAGTGATTGCTTTTATATTCGTTTTGTGCTCCCCATAGTATGGTTTCCCTCCATTCTTACTGTTTAGTTCGGTACTTCATTTTCTTTTGTTGTACATATATATATTTTGAACTGCACAGGTTTATGTGAGTGCCTAGTCCTAGCATTGTCACTACTTTGCCGGGATAGACCAGGCACTTACCAGCACATGGGGTCGGTTGTGCTGATGCTACAATCTGTGCTCTTTTTACGCATATATAGGTTTCGGACATCAATAGTAGCAGTAGTGCGAGTGTTGGCACTTCAACCATCGAGACACCGAGGTAGCCTTGCTGGCGTCCGCGGGACCCGTTGTCTCCTCTATCTTTATTTTCAGTCTGTTATCTCATATATTCGAGACAAACAATTTTATATTTCTTTCAGACATTTATGTGTAGTGCTCTTAGCAGTTCGTGAGCTAGTGACACCAGGTTTTGGGTAGTGATATGTTTCAAACTTCCACGTTGTTATATTATTTGGTTAAACTTAGAAGTTTTCAGAATTTATTTAATTGTTGATAGTATTTTATTGGTTATGTTGATAGAGCATGTGTAATATTTGACTGGCCTAGTTCCGTTAGTAGGTGCCATCACAATGCCCGATGGTGGGATAAATTCGGGTTGTGACAATACATTATATATTCTTGATTATTATGGTCAATTATATCATTATTCTAACATTATATATGCTAAAAAATTACTTTATTATTTTATAAATAAAATTTACTTGTTCTATAGGCAAGTCCATAATGTAGATTAAAAGGAGAAATTCATAATATTTGTTGGAAACTAATTCAAAGTTGTAGTAGGATACCGTAATTATTTAGGATTTGATTTATTTAATTTATGTCTAACTAGGATTTGTAGTTATATTAGTGTTCTAGCATTGGAGGAGAAATTTTGGAAACAGAAAGCAGGAATGACTTGGTATAAGGATGGTGACAGAAATACAAGATTATTTCATGCACAAGTTAGGGGAAGAAGGAAGAAATTGCAACTTACAAGAATTCAGAATAGTCAGGGGGTGTGGATATAAGAGGATGAAGATATAGCAAAGGAAGCAATTGGATTTTTTGAAGACCAATTCACTGAAAGATCAATCCATACTTCATTTGACATTATTGATCATGTTCCAGCAATACTGGATATGGAACAGAATTCAGAGCTAACAAAGCAGCCTACATTAGAAGAGGTTAAATCAATAGTGTTTGGCCTTAATGGAGATAGTGCAGGTGATCCAGATGGTTTCATAGGTAAATTCTACCAATCCTGTTGGGATATAATAGGTGGGGATGTGTTGGAAATGGTAAGAACATTCTTTAATGGTCATGACCTACCTAAGTGTGCTACACATACTAACCTGGTTTTGCTACCTAAGAAAAAGGAGGTATGTACCTTTTCAGATTTGAGGCCAATTAGTTTGAGCAACTTCTCTAATAAGATCATTACTAGAGTAATCCATGAAAGGCTAGTGGGGTTGTTGCCAAACTTAATTTCTAAGGAGCAATCTGGTTTTATCAAAGGTAGGAGTATTGTTAAAACTGTTCTGCTAACTCAAGAAATAGTGACAGACATGAGCCTAAGAACAAAAGCTAGGCCAAATGTGATCATGAAGCTAGACATGACAAAGACTTATGACAGACTATCATGGATTTTCTTGACTAAGCTGTTAAGAAAGATGGGATTTTCAAAAAAATTCATAGGCATGGTGTTTGGCATAGTGTCTAACAACTGGTATTCTGTATTAATCAATGGTCAAGCTCATGGATTCTTCAAGTCTACAAGAGGGGTAAAACAAGGGGATCCGCTATCTCCTACATTGTTCATCCTAGCTGCTGAGGCATTATCAAGAGGACTTAACTCACTACATTTGAATCCACATTTTTGTGGATATGGAATGCCTAAGCGGAGTCCAAAAATAAATCATTTTGCATATGCAGATGACACAATAATTTTCTATTCCTCTGATGAGAAATCACTAAAACTTATTATGGATGTTCTAACAGCGTATGAAAATGCATCTGGTCAGTTGGTAAACAAGGAAAAATCTACAGTGTACATGCATCACCTTTTAGACACTGCAGTAGCAGAGAAGGTTGAGAGAATTACAGGCATCCAAAGACAAGATTTTCCTTTTATCTACCTAGGGTGCCCTATATTCTACTCAAGAAGGAAGATGGAATACTACCAACCCATGATTAAAAAAGTGTTAGACAGGCTTCAATTCCGGAAGGGCAAGATGTTATCAATAGGGGGAAGGGTTATTCTTATTGCAAATGTACTACAGAGTATGCCAATTCACCTCCTATCAGTAGTTAACCCACCAAAGTATGTGATCAATAGATTACATAAAATGTTTGCTCAGTTCTTTTGGAGTAGCTCAATTACATGGAATAATAGACATTGGGCATCATGGTCTACACTATGTATGCCACAAGAAGAATGGGGGATTGGGTTTAGATCATTACATGATGTGGCTGCAGCTTTATTTTGTAAGCTATGGTGGAATTACAGAACAAAATCAAGCCTTTGGAGCACTTTTATGAGCAATAAGTACTGCAAAAAACTAAATACAGTGATTGTGCCTTGGAAGAGAGGGTCACACATTTGGAGGAAAATGCTGGAATGCAGGGAGTTGATAGATCATCAGATCATGTGGTGCCCTAGAATGGGATCATCCCTGTTTTGGTTTGATAATTGGACAGGATTGGGGGCCTTATATTTTCTAGTGCCTCAAAACTTTGGAATAGATGAATCAGTTCATAATATACATGAGGTAATGGAAAGGGGCAACTGGAAGGCTGAGAAGCTATTTGAGCTATTACCTGAAGAATTTGTAGATAACATCCTGATGAACATTAAGCCACCAATTCAGGATGGGGTTAAAGACACACCTCAGTGGATGCTAGAATCTAGAGGTCATTTCTCTGTAAGGACTGCATAGGACTACTTGAGAAGGAGATCTAATCCAATGAATTCATACAAGATGATTTAGGTTAAGGGATAGCCATTCAAAATATCATTTTTTATATGGAAGGTGTGGAGGAATAAACTTCCATTGGATGATTTCTTTAGAAGATTGGGTTACCACAAGGTATCCAAGTGCTGGTGTTGTGCACAACCACAAGAAGAGACATCACAACACCTATTTTCACTTCATATGCAGCTGGCAAGGTGTGGATGTATTTTCTGGGACATGCAGAAATCAACATAGAAGGGTTTACATTTCATCAAGCTATAACTAGATGCTGGACTGTAGATGTAGTATCAAGACTAAAGCCTATTATGCAAGCATTGCCAGCTGTAATCATATGGGATCTATGGAAGAGAAGAAATGGATACAAATATAGAGAGGCAGTCACTATCAACAGAGTAGTATATCAAATATCTACTACATTGCAATTTCTCATTAAAGTAAGGAAGCCAAGTATTCAGCAGGTTCCTCACAGATGGCCAGACATGATAGGAATGATGGAACAATTTACACCATCCCTTAAATACACAAAGGTCCTATGGGAGTTTCGAGAACAAAGATGGGTGAAAGTAAACACTGATGGAGCCTCTAGAGGTAACCCTGGAAGGAGCTCTATTGGCTTTATTCTAAGAAATGAAGAGGGGGATGTTATATATTGTCACAACCCTAGTTCACCAATCGTGAACATGTCATGACGGCACCGATTCCGCACGACTAGGTAAGCCTAACACGTTGCGACATATACAAGTTTATGAACATTAAATAATAAATAGCGGAAAAATAATATAAAAAGGAAATGTAATCTGTGCCGCTTGGCAGATACACCCATCAAACACACTGTATAAAACACCTCCAAGACCCGGAATCCCACGGGCAACACGGACTAAAAGAGAGTATACAATCGTGGCTCTATGTGTAAAGAGTATCTAACAACGAAATGAAGGAAAACATCTACTAATACTATGAGAATAGAAGGAGGGCCTCCGGATCCGCGGACGTAGCAAGATCATACCTCGAGGTCTCCAAATGTACTGCTGAATCACCTAGTACGGGCCTATCCTGATGTACCTGGATCCGCACAACAAAAGTGTGCAGAAGAATAGCATGAGTACACCACGGCGGTACTCAGTAAGTGCCAAGCCTAACCTCGATAGAGTAGTGACGAGAAAGGTCAGGGGCCCTACTGAGAGAAATCAATAATAAAATGACAATAATAATAATGAGCAGTTTAAATGATAATAATCTTTAAATAACAACAATAAAGTGATTACTGCAACAGTCTACAATTAAACCAACAATAAGTAGCAACTCAATTAACAAGTCCAGGACCTGTGGGAATTGAACCCACAGTCCCATTGACAGTACCCATGGGTCTCCGGGAATCGAACCCGCAGCCCATGTCTCAGTAAATCTCAGGATCTCCGGGAATCGAACCCGCAGTCCACATCTCAATAAATCTCAGGATCTCCGGGAATCGAACCCGCAGTCCACATCTCAATAAATCTCAGGATCTCCGGGAATCGAACCCGCAGTCCACATCTCAATAAATCTCAGGATCTCCGGGAATCGAACCCGCAGTCCACATTTCAATAAATCTCAGGATCTCCGGGAATCGAACCCGCAGTCCATATCTCAATAATATATCAATAAACTCCGGGTCTCCAGGAATCGAACCCGCAGCCCTTGGATCTCCGGGAATTGAACCCGCAGTCCACCAACACAACAAATAAAGAAAACGCACAGAGAAAACATAATATGCTTAACTACAACTTCACCGAAAACTAGTGTCAACAATTATCAAGAAGTTCAAGTAAGACAATTTGGCAATTAGACAGATAAATCATATCTAATCATGCTTGCCTAACGAATGCCAGGTAAATATCATAAATTAATCAACTAAGAACAGGAATATCACGAATTTGACGATTCAAGTAAAGTGTGTGTTACAACAACCAGCGCATGTACACGCCCGTCACCTTGCGTACAAGGCATTTAAATTATCACATAATATCCTAGGGGTGAAAGTTCCCCCACACGAGGTTAGACAGGTCACTTACCTCGACTCCGGTACAAAACCACTAAGAGACAACTCTCTTGCCACGAATATCGACCTCCACAGGTGTAGTATCCGATAAAAATCAATAGAATTACATCAAAATAGGCCAATTGGGCATTACCCAATCGAAACAATTCAAAATACAACAAAACCCACAAGTTGCCAAAACCCGACTTTCAGTACGCTTCTCGAAAAATTACGAAAGTTATATATTCGGGTTCCTTATATCAACACGAGTCCGTGCATATAAAATTTATCAAAATCGGACTCCGTTTGCCCATTCAAATCAATGATTTTCTATAATTTAGGCCTAGGGCTAAAATCCCCCTTTAATCTTCCATTAACAGTGAAATACTCAAGGATTCCATGATAAAATAACATAATTAGGCCATAAAACTTACCTCCTTGTTGAGACGAGAACAACCCCGCGAAAATCACCTCAATTGGAGCTCTAGAACTCAAGATATGGCTAAAATACCAATTTTTTCTTTTTTTCCCGATTACTGTTCATGCGTCCAGCACTGTTCACACGTGTGGGACACTGTTCACGCGTGCCCGGTACTGTTCACGCTGCTAAATAAATGCAGCAACTATCCAAAATAATTGCAGCAACTTTTATTTTCACTAAAATAGCTTTAACTCCGTCATACGAACTCGGAATTTGATGATTCTTTTTCCTATGGCTCCGTAATTTCGATACGGATCCAGTGGTTCAAACAAAACTGAATTTGGATCTCATTTGCTCAGTGCAACATCAATTTCGCTCGTTAAACAATTAAATCACATTTCGCGTCAAAAACCCAATCGCGACTTGATGAAATTAAACCAAAATTTCCGGATCAGTCCTATAATTCATTATTTAAATTCTCGAACTCTCGAAATCAAATTTGGATCTCTAGAACTAAAAATAGACCTTTGGATCATTACATTTATGTTCAAAACGGCAAAAATCTTCCAAAAATGACCCGTTGGGCATCCGAAACACACCCGAGACCCTCGGGACCACAACCAAAAACTCAAACTCAACCTAATACTTCATTCAAACTTGCTCGGATCATAAAAATGCTGCCTTAAACATCAAAAATCACCAAAATCCTAGAATTCGATTCAAACTTAAACTTAAACTTTCAAAATTCACATTCGATCAAAAACCCGACCAAACGATGTCCGAATGACCTGAAAATTTGCAAACATATCCAAAATCCCCTAAGGAAGCTACTGCAACTGTCGGAATTCCATTCCGACTCCCGGATCAAAATATCACCTATCGATCGGATTCCGCCAAAATTCCAACTTCGCCAAAATAGGCTAACTTCTTCACCGGAGCTCCAAAATTACATCCGATTGCGCTCCTAAGTCTTAAATCATCCCCCGAAACTAACCGAATCATCGGAATTCAGTTCCGAGCCCTCTAACTCATAAGTCAACATTGGGTTGACTTTTCCAACTTAAGCTTTCCTTAAAGAGATTAATTGTCCCATTTCCTACCAAAATCGATTCGAATTGACTCAAAGTTTGCACACAAGTCAAATTCGACATTATGGACTTGCACCAACTTTCAGAATCGCATTCCGACCCCGATACCAAAATTTTCACTTCCGGTCGAATTTTCTCATAAACCTTCAAATTCCTATATTTAGCCAAATCACTTCAAAATGACCTCCGGACATCCGAATTCACTTCCGATCGCGTTCCAAACTCCAAAATCACCGTACGGATCTATTCCCAGTCTCGGAATCCCAAATGGACATCTATAACTGTAAACTGCCTTCCAACCCAAATTTATGAAATTCTTCTAAAATACTAACTTCCACCATATACGCCGAAATGCTCACGGGTTATCAAAAACCAAATATGGACATACGCCCAAGTTCAAAATCATCATACGAGCATGCTGGAACTTTCAGATCCCAATTCCAAGATCATTTACTCAAAATTCCAATCCTAGTTCATTTCTTCAACTTTAAGCTTTCAAAAGGAGAATTTCCATTTAGATTTGACTCCAAACTTCTTGAATTTTAATTCCGACCATACACACAAGTCAATATATGTGAGATGAAGCTGCTCATGGCCTCAAACTACTGAATGACGCGCCGTAGCTCAAAACGACCGGTTGGGTCGTTACAATTTCCCCCACTTAAACATACGTTCGTCCTCGAACGTGCCGAGAACTACACTGAAGTAGTCTGAAATCACTGGTTTAACATCTCATGCAACTTCCTGCGCTTCCACAACTCATTTGAGCAAATTAGCTCGATAACTCTATAGATATACTCTTTTATTCGAGTAAATAAGCCATTAGACTCAATTCCAACATCCGGAATTTCCTGCCTAGCATGTTTCCATCATACGACCACCATATCATTCTTCACACGCTGTACCCATACATGACTGCATAACTTTGCCGAAGTCACACTTTGCATCACTTTACTCATGGGACCACAATAATATTCTTTAAATATAATAGTCGAAATTCCACAAATCTCCGATGCTCTCATTGCATCTCATGACCTACATAGGTCTTGCTCTAGCTTTTACAACACCGATACGACGGAAGAGATGTGCCGGAATTCATATTTAGTTGCCAAGTCAACAAATCATTCAGTCTATACTTTTGACAAGAACCATTACCTCATTTTGAACTAAACAATGGTCTTAGCCCCTTAATTTATTTCATATGCTCAGATTACACTGATCTCAAATTCAATGATCTCACCTCAACCATTATGAACTGCTCAGGCGATAAGCCACCTCAGATATAATCAAAAGTCCTGCAAGATGACACAATGTGCCAATAGGCTACTAATTCGTACGTGATACAAAAGGAAGGCAAACACTAGAGAGAACTATTCAACTCTCACACTAACATGGACTTCCTCAGAAAAATAGGAAACAGAACACATAAAAGCAATTATGGACACTGAAATAAACATCACACCGTTGCGGCGTGCAACCCGATCCCAACAATATACCCATGGCGGCGTGCCACCCGATCCCAACAATATAACCATGGCGGCGTGCCACACGATCCAAACAATATAACCATGGCGGCGTGCCACCCGATCCCTGTATAAAACTCACACAAGGAGCCATACGTCGAGCTGAATAGCTCATCACATCAAAATGTCGAATATCGATCATAAGCATACTAAGGTGCATGATATCAGACACAAGGAAACATATAGCGCTATAGGCTACAAACTCAAGTACAACTGATGTGCGGTATATTATCTGAGTCTCGAGAGCCATCATGCTCATATAACATCACCGCTGAGCGGAACCTCAATACATAAGGAACTTACCAAGCCGTCTCACACTCATACGGCGCAATATATCTTTACATGAATTAACTAACCGCGAAAATAACACCGCGACTATCCCTCCATAAAGGGCGCATTGCTGGAAGAAACATAAACGGCCCGATGCAAGGCTCACTTCCACATTTAAATCTATCCACCGACCTTAAGTCTATCCTGGTCGTGCCAAGCTAAGTCAATAGTATTTCATAAGTCTATAACCAAATAAGCAGAGTTCCTTCCGGACATAAATTCTCAAATGGATGATATCACCAAAATCTTCATACTGGTTTAAATTTTTAACCAATTAAGTGACTACATGTCACAACTATACAATCTTCTTGTGGGGCAAGCTCCTACCATATTCCGAATAATTAAACGGGCCTGCACATTCAACCCACCGGCTGCACTAACACTGAAAAGCGATCAGAAGTCCCTAACCGGGATGCAAAGCCTTTCTCACAGGACACCGACCACAAATGATACTTATGTTAATACTCATCTTACTCAAAACACTGAAACTCCTTTCCTGCGCTCATCCGAGCTCTTTATATCACATTTATTGACCAAACTGTGACCTTGGTCCTTACTTCAAATTTCATACTACTCACTGCACCCCACGTGCCGATATACGATACACACAATTCCATCATAGCTCTAGAACTGACGATAGGCTAATACTTCATCACATAATACTTCCCATTTAACTCACTTCAGGAGAACTATAGCAACACACAGGCGAGTTCTCATTACCGTTGTATATGCCAATCTCTAAGTAGTGGTCCAAGTCACCATAACCCTTTCCGAGATCTGCCTACTCATAACAGGCCCTAACAGAAGAATACTTCAGAATACCATCAAACAATGCGGTCGACAAGCCTCAAATGCACCGCCACAAATCACATGCATAATTCGATCACATTACATGAACCGATCATTGGCACCAATATGCCAACTCAACTTTGGCTAATCAATCTACTTTCTTCCAGTTTATCCTGGATTGCCCTATAATGTAAATATCTCCCTTCAATACCTAACTTATTTCAACCACACTCACCCCGAATGACCTGAAATCATGAGGCCATGCTATCTCAAGAACGACGACCATTTCATGCCTCTCAAATGCTACACCACAAGTCAAACATCATAGATTGTTTTTGTACTTTCTTCCTAAGTTGCTTTAAAGGCTTGAGCCTCAACTGTATTTATATGATTCAAAATTATCAGGCACCACACTTTACCTCTTGAATTCACTAGGACCGCTATTGAGAACCATCCGGTTCTAACTTGCCCCAGTACGCAACCAACTCTACTGAATTTCTTAATAACATATGAATACCCTCTCGATAAAGCACCCAGCGGAATCACTTCCCGCGAAGCTTGCACCTATACGAGGCATAAATCATAAATTTTCCCTCAAGTTCGAACATGAGCCAGCAAGGCTAACCATAACATGCATTCAACAATTCATATACTTAAATTACCACTCATGGTCTTTTTCCGTAGCTGCAAATAACCCATTAATACGCTAATATCCAGAATTCACACAGGTAATTAACCATGCAACCCAATCTTAAGCGGTGGGACTCTCCCACTTAGCCCAAAGCCACTATTACACGACTCTCGAACACATTAGAACCATTCTCTCGAGTCATTTACTATTATTCAACTGCAACTCACTTGATCCAACAAATATAACCACATTTGCTCTATTAGCACTCTAACATCATAGGGTATGACCTCATCCCAATACAACCAAACATCTTCTCGCTCCATGCACCGAGCATTCTCTACCAACAATATCTTAAAACATACTATGATTCACACACGCCTACGAAGCACCATGTAGCCGTTGTCAAATATTTCCCTGCTGATAATAAAATGCAGAGTTTATTAGGGACACAGGGACATCTAAAGTCCCAACATTATACCATACGAGCCTCAACTCTTGCCCATCCGCAAGTTTTCAAGAACTTTTTGAATAGCACCTAAATACATCGCAGGCCAAATATGATACGACACATGACCCATAATTACATCGTTGATAGTGAAATCCTTTCACTTGACACGAAGCCTTAAGATACATCTTGCTAATCCATGATACTAGCCCTTAACATTCGTACGTCTTCATCATAAAACAAGCCAAAGGCATTCGTTTGGTACACGTCCTTCTTAAGACAGTTAAACTCATTTTCCCCAGTATCTCTGCTGGCTGAATCCTTCGCTAAATAGATATCTCATATGAACCATATAGTCTTTATTACCACCAACTATCTTTAGATCTACATCCACCTTGTGATTCTACCATTGCTGTGACGATTTGGCAGTTAAGTAAACCTTCTCAAGACCGTACTTATCAACCGAATGTCAGAATCTAATGCACCCCCATGTGCACAATTGAAGACCTCTCAATTCTCTTGCATTATCGATATGGATGACACGCGGTAACAATGGTTGAGTAAATTCTTGACTCCCTTGAAATCCCTCTGCAGCATCATGAACCGTCGGCGCATACTTGATACCGAGTGCGCAATTTCAACACAGGAGTGGATGCAAAAGAACATATGACATAGGCTCCAACTGAATAAATGGCGCACGATAAGGAATTCAAAGAATTGAAGAGTTTCCTAAACAGTTACATAGCCCCTCGTAGATAAATACAGACGTCTCCGTATCGATCAGCGAGAATCTAAGTAACCGGTCTGTGTCTCGTGACTCCTACGAACCTAGAGCTTTGATACCAACTTGTCACGACCCTAGTTCACCAATCGTGAACATGTCATGACGGCACCCATTCCGCACGACTAGGTAAGCCTAACACGTTGCGAAATATACAAGTTTATGAACATTAAATAATAAATAACGGAAAAATAATATAAAAAGGAAATGTAATCTGTGCCGCTTGGCACATACACCCGTCAAACACACTGTATAAAACACCACCAAGACCCGGAATCCCACGGGCAACACAGACTAAAAGAGAGTATACAACTGTGGCTCTATGTGTAAAGAGTATCTAACAACGAAATAAAGGAAAACATCTACTAATACTATGAGAATAGAAGGAGGGCCTCCGGATCCGCGGACGTAGCAGATCATACCTCGAGGTCTCCAAATGTACTGCTGAATCACCTAGTACAGGCCTATCCTGATGTACCTGGATCTGCACAACAAAAGTGTGCAGAAGAGTAGCATGAGTACACCACGGCGGTACTCAGTAAGTGCCAAGCCTAACCTCGATGGAGTAGTGACGAGGAAGGTCGTGGCCCTACTGAGAGAACAATAACAAAAAGACAATAACAATAATAAGCAGCTCAAATAACAATAATCTTTAAATAACAACAATAAAGTGATTACTGCAACAGTCTACAATTAAACCAACAACAAGTAGCAACTTAATTAACAAGTCCAGGACCTGTGGGAATTGAACCCACAATCCCACTCTATAATCAACAGTCCAGGAGCTATGGGAATTTAACCCACAGTCCCAATAATGGTATCTCTGGGTCTCCGGGAATCGAACCCGCAGTCCGTGTCTCAATACATCAGGGTGTATCTCAATGATCTCAGGATCTCCGGGAATCGAACCCGCAGTCCACATTTCAATAAATCTCAGGATCTCCGGGAATCGAACCCGCAGTCCATATCTCAATAATATATCAATAAACTCCGGGTCTCCAGGAATCGAACCCGCAGCCCTTGGATCTCCGGGAATTGAACCCGCAGTCCACCAACACAACAAATAAAGAAAACGCACAGAGAAAACATAATATGCTTAACTACAACTTCACCGAAAACTAGTGTTAACAATTATCAAGAAGTTCAAGTAAGACAATTTGGCAATTAGAGAGATAAATCATATCTAATCATGCTTGCCTAACGAATGCCAGGTAAATATCATAAATTAATCAACTAAGGACAGGAATATCACGAATGTGACGATTCAAGTAAAGTGTGTGTTACAACAACCAGGCGCATGTACACGCCCGTCACCTCGCGTACAAGGCATTTAAATTATCACATAATATCCTAGGGGTGAAGGTTCCCCCACACGAGGTTAGACAAGCCACTTACCTCGACTCCGGTACAAAACCACTAAGAGACAACTCTCTTGCCACGAATATCGACCTCTACAAGTGTAGTATCTGATAAAAATCAATAGAATTACATCAAAATAGGCCAATTGGGCATTACCCAATCGAAACAATTCAAAATACAACAAAACCCACAAGTTGCCAAAACCCGACTTTCAGTACGCTTCTCGAAAAATTACGAAAGTTATATATTCGGGTTCCTTATCTCAACACGAGTCCGTGCATATAAAATTTATCAAAATCGGACTCCGTTTGCCCATTCAAATCAATGATTTTCTATAATTTAGGCCTAGGGCTAAAATCCCCCTTTAATCTTCCATTAACAGTGAAATACTCAAGGATTCCATGATAAAATAACATAATTAGGCCATAAAACTTACCTCCTTGTTGAGACGAGAACAACCCCGCGAAAATCACCTCAATTGGAGCTCTAGAACTCAAGATGTGGCTAAAATACCAATTTTTTCTTTTTTTCCCGATTACTGTTCATGCGTCCAGCACTGTTCACACGTGCGGGACACTGTTCACATGTGCCCGGTACTGTTCACGCTGCTAAATAAATGCAACAGCTATCCAAAATAATTGCAGCAACTTTTATTTTCACTAAAATAGCTTTAACTCCGTCATACGAACTCGGAATTTGATGATTCTTTTTCCTATGGCTCCGTAATTTCGATACGGATCCAGTGGTTCAAACAAAACTGAATTTGGATCTCATTTGCTCAGTGCAACATCAATTTCGCTCGTTAAACAATTAAATCACATTTCGCGTCAAAAACCCAATCGCGACTTGATGAAATTAAACCAAAATTTCCGGATCAGTCCTATAATTCATTATTTAAATTCTCGAACTCTCGAAATCAAATTTGGATCTCTAGAACTAAAAATAGACCTTTGGATCATTACATTTATGTTCAAAACGGCAAAAATCTTCCAAAAATGACCCGTTGGGCATCCGAAACACACCCGAGACCCTCGGGACCACAACCAAAAACTCAAACTCAACCTAATACTTCATTCAAACTTGCTCGGATCATAAAAATGCTGCCTTAAACATCAAAAATCACCAAAATCCTAGAATTCGATTCAAACTTAAACTTAAACTTTCAAAATTCACATTCGATCAAAAACCCGACCAAACGATGTCCGAATGACCTGAAAATTTGCAAACATATCCAAAATCCCCTAAGGAAGCTACTGCAACTGTCGGAATTCCATTCCGACTCCCGGATCAAAATATCACCTATCGATCGGATTCCGCCAAAATTCCAACTTCGCCAAAATAGGCTAACTTCTTCACCGGAGCTCCAAAATTACATCCGATTGCGCTCCTAAGTCTTAAATCATCCCCCGAAACTAACCGAATCATCGGAATTCAGTTCCGAGCCCTCTAACTCATAAGTCAACATTGGGTTGACTTTTCCAACTTAAGCTTTCCTTAAAGAGATTAATTGTCCCATTTCCTACCAAAATCGATTCGAATTGACTCAAAGTTTGCACACAAGTCAAATTCGACATTATGGACTTGCACCAACTTTCGAATCGCATTCCGACCCCGATATCAAAATTTTCACTTCCGGTCGAATTTTCTCATAAACCTTCAAATTCCTATATTTAGCCAAATCACTTCAAAATGACCTCCGGACATCCGAATTCACTTCCGATCGCGTTCCCAACTCCAAAATCACCGTACGGATCTATTCCCAGTCTCCGAAATCCCAAATGGACATCTATAACTGTAAACCGCCTTCCAACCCAAATTTATGAAATTCTTCTAAAATACTAACTTCCACCATATACGCCGAAATGCTCACGGGTTATCAAAAACCAAATCTGGACATACGCCCAAGTTCAAAATCATCATACGAGCATGCTGGAACTTTCAGATCCCAATTCCAAGATCATTTACTCAAAATTCCAATCCTAGTTCATTTCTTCAACTTTAAGCTTTCAAAAGGAGAATTTCCATTTAGATTTGACTCCAAACTTCTTGAATTTTAATTCCGACCATACACACAAGTCAATATATGTGAGATGAAGCTGCTCATGGCCTCAAACTACTGAATGACGTGCCGTAGCTCAAAACGACCGGTTGGGTCGTTACATATATGCATGTGGAAAGGAGATTAAAGAGGGTACAAATATTGTAGCAGAGGCCACAACCATCTATGAAGCATTAAAGTTTTGTGCGCAACATAGCTATTTTCAGATAGACCTACATACAGACTCCATGGCACTAAAGAAGGTAGTAACAGGAGAATGGAAACCACCTTGGAGTATAGGTACCCTGGTGGAGGACATAAAGGAGCTAATGAATACAGTCAATGTTAAAGTGGCTCATACTCTTAGAGAAGGCAATAAATTGGCCGATCACCTTGCTAATTATGCATTGGATGTTGGACCTATGGAATGCTATAGCTTTGAAGAGTTAGATGTTCAGGGAAGAAAACTCCTCAACTCAGACAAATGAGAATGCCCTTAGTTGAGAGTCTCAGTCTCAAAGTGAAGAGGAGGAAATGGGAGATATCAATGATATAAAATTCTAGCCATAATGAGACACACTTTGCTCAAATCTTGAAGAGGAGAGCAAAGTGACAACCATATTCACTAACAGAGTTTATTGTTTTGCAGGTACTGAAGATGAATTTCTTGTTCATGTTGTGGGAAAAGCTCAAGTGGTTGTATCAGTACAGTGTACTCAATCCATTGAGCAGCTCCCACAACTAAAGAAGGATTCAATCATAGGAGTCCCACAGGTGTTAATAGGGCCCAGAGAGAATTGGGCCTAACTACTATGCTATAGTCTCAGATTATATCCTTTTCCTATTAATATTGGGAGAAAGGAAGAAGGAAATAGGAGATAGAGGCTTTAACATATTAACAAAATATGGCAAAAGAATGCTGACAAATGTCCAATTCCTTAGGGAAAAGGACAAGAGGAATATAGAACAGACAAATGACCTTTCTACTGGTCAGCATGCTCATATCCTCTTGGAGGAGAGCATGCTCATATCCTCTTGGTGGTATCAATGCTATGCATTCAATCCAATGTATTAAAGTTTCATCTAAGCAATAGCATAGGCACAAACTCCAGGGGAGAAGAAATCAAATTCACAGAAAGAGAACAGAAGGTACCTAGTTTTACTAACATGGTTTTCTTTTTTACATGTTTTTCTATGTTAGCTATAAGCTGTGTTTTAAGTAAAACTGAGGTGGTGGCATTAGTACTCTTATGTACTCAACCCACCCGGTGGAACTTAGGCATAGCAAGTAGCCTAGTATCAAACAACCTCAAGTTCAACAAATTAACCAATGCACACAAGAAAGGAGAAGCAAGCATTTCCACTCGAAGAGGTCACATCAGAACCAGGTTCAGATACCTCCAGGGTCCATATATACTATGGACCCACATACAATACAAAGGTAGTGCTGACACTAACTTCAACTGGATGAAGCACATGAGAAGTAAACATAGTGGAGGAAATAAGAAACAACATTTAGGGAAGCAATCAAGATTGCATGTACTCTTGTGGTTAAGGATGCTCCAGGTGGTGGTATTAGGACTTAGTACTCAATCCACCAGAGAGAAATTAACCATTGAGTACAATTTAGGTACAAGGAAGGTCATAATCTTGTCTTATAAGGATAATGACCTCCAAGTACACACACATCAGAACTCGAAATTTCATGAGAGTGCGGACAGCAAATCCTCCTTCATTTCTAAAGGGGAATTACTGGATGAGGTACGAGGTAGAAATTCACTAGGCAGATATATATTCATACAGTTTACAGGGAAAGTAGAAATACATACAAGGCAGACATGCGAGAAGAAACTAAGGAAAAAAAAGAAATACAAAGATTGTAAAAGACAGGGCCTTTATGAAAAGGCAGCAGGGGTGCATCTTCATAGGATTTTCCTTGGAGCAGCAAACACACTACGGCAGAAGGACAAGGCCTTGATCAACGAGGCAAGTAATCACACCAGTGCATCCACAAGATTCATGGGAAAAAACAAGAGGAAAAGGTGGAGTGAGTATCAGATCTACACATGCAATAAGAAAGAGACAAGGAAAAGATTATTACTAAGAGAAAAGAACTTACCAAAATCCTCTTTGATGGTCCAAAAGCTTCATCTTCAGGCTCTTAAATTCTTCAACCAGTATGGTACACAAGGAGATAGCAGCGACTTACAAAACAAAAACAAGAAGGAAAATAAATGGAGAGAAAAGAAAAAGAATAAGAAAGGAAGGAGAAGTGAGGAAATGATTACCTGGGGAATGGTTATCGGAAAGATGGAGCTTCAATGGTGGAGGAGCTCAAGCGACAGGTCTTCAGGTGAAGAGTTTGATGCAAAAAATGAAGAAAATCACGAGACAAAGAAGAGGAGAAAAGTGTGAAAAAGAAAAGAAAAGAATAAAGAAGAATATGAGAAGAAAGCAGAGGAGAAGAAGTCATAAACAACTAAAAGAGATGAGGAATGTACAGAGCTTTACCTGGATTAATAGACATATTTGGGTGGCCATAGTGGTGATGGAGAAGATCCGATGGTGGCAGATGAGAATCCAGCAGATAAGTTTGGGGACAGATGAACATGCGACCATGAGAGATGGAGAGGTGAACATGGGAGAAGTCTCTGAGATG
>JASVEL010011570.1:0-84889 GCA_032618575.1 Nicotiana noctiflora | reverse complement strand
ACGACGCGCAGCTCGATCCATTTGGATACCCACGCTCACTGTAGGGGTTTAGACTCCGGAGGGACTCCTACAGCCCAAGCGCAATATCATCGTAAAATTTGATGCGACGTGCAACCTGGTCCACTATCAGTCCAGTTATATGCATGCAAGCCACACAGGCACAGTTAAACTTACAATTTTCAGTTCCAATTATCAGAAATCATATATTAAGTGTTTAAAACCTTAGAGTTTTCCTAGCCATTTTGAGACAGTGTTTAACTCAAGACTGATATCATGAAAACATGCTAAACATCATGGAAATAGTCATAATACTCCCTACGGTATCCAAATAACCGGCATACAGCCCAAATATATCCATAACCATCCAAGTAAGAGGTTTACTAGCTAATTTCTAGCCCATAACACAGTACAACATCACTCGGTCGGACTAAGCCATAGTCCCAAATCACAATAGACCTCCACTCCTCGTAGAGTATGTGTCTCGCCTTAATATAGCGTCACAATGTGATATACCGGGGTTTCAAACCCTCAGGTCATGATATACATCTATTACTTACCTCAAACCGGCCACGAGACTAGTCCAGTAAGCCTTTCCCTCTTGAATCAACATCCCCACGTGCCGAATCTTATCAAAACCACAAGGAATACATTATAATAAGCTAATGGAACATAACCCAATCGAAATAACTCGAAAAACACCCAAATATACGAAGTTGGCAAAACCCGAGCCTTGGGACCGCTTCTCAATAAATTACGAAATTTACATCACCAAATTCCTCGTCTCGCCACGAGTCCGTACATATAAAATTGATCAAAATCGGAGTTCAAATGCCCCTTCAAATTCCAAATTTAAATTCCAAAAATCAAGCCCTAGTTTTGTCACGCCCCAAATCGAGGGACATGACCGACGCCTGACCGGGTAGCCCCAGTCAAGCGGACCTGGGTGCCTTTCATTCCCACGTGTTACCCCTGTGTTGATTGATTCTCATTAACCAAATATCTTACTAGCCATGAATGATTTCACAATAAACAAATAAAACCATACGAGTGATTCATTAACTAGTTTGCAGTTTTTACAACGCCCGACATAACATAATATATACATAAGACTGGAGTCCCGCAGTTTACATGTCTACAGAGCCTCTAGGATACAAAAAGGGAATACAATACTTTACCGGTAACAAGGCTCCGGCTATACCTTGCAAAAACCAAAATAAAGTCTAAACAAAAGTGGCGTGAACCACAAAGGTTCCCGAGGAAGAAAGGGGCTCACCAAAACTGGCAGTGGAAGGAGAAGGATACTACTGCCGATGAGCTGAAGTGCATGCTAATGATCCACCTACAATCATAACACGAATGTAGCGTCCCCGGCAAAACGGACGTCAGTACACTTGAATTGTACTGGTATGTATGGACAAACTTTGTCCCAAGTAAACTCAAGCCGTTAAACAAGAATCACGATGACAAGACAACCAATAGATTACATCAAGAAATCAATTAAGCTAACTAACCATGTTTCCCACCTTTTACTCATTTCAGATAAGTCTCAACATAAGCACGTTTAAGGTCAACAAATAGAACAACAACCAATCAACCACATAAATTGCAAGTAGTCAAACATAGGGGCAATCAGTGCCCCCCATGTTGCAAACTCTCCTGCTGTCTCCTTTCACAATTTCATATCAATAATTTTGTTTCAATTCATTTGCGATTTTGATCGCTTTCCATCCTTATTACCTCGTCCACCCTTATTACCTCGGCCACCCTTATCACCCCAACCAACACCTTATTACTTCATGTTGCGGCGCGCAACCCGATCCCACCGTACAGTTTTCAAACACAACAATCACAAGCAGCAGATAAGGTACTACACACAATTACAACAAGTTCAAATAAGCAACTTACACATTGGTTCATGTTCTCAATTACTTCTCAAGCCAATATCACAACCAAGTTACAAGTATTCCAAAATCGAGGATGTTTATACTGTTATGTTCAATAATTTACCACACCTCAAGTGTTTCGTTTCTCCTCCACAAGGTACCATATATGCCATCATAGCCATTATTCACAATTCTTTTACCAAATTCAACTCTCATTTATCTTTCGGCTCAAATCTCATATTACATCACTCATAGTTCAACAACAACTTTGAATATCCAACACAACGTACAAGAATTTCACACAATTTGGCAATTTAACTCTAACCAAACAAATTTCACACATATAGGCGATTTCACAAGAATCAAAATTAGCCATACATACCTCGTATCGAGTTTTCTTCCGTTAACTTCCTACTTTATGCTTACCCAAGCTATCCTATCTTTGCCGACCTTGTTTTGCAGACTCTTACGCCTATTCACTTCCTCTTTACTAAGAAAACAAGTTTAATAATCATGCATGAGTGTAACATCTCAAGTTCAAAAGCTATTATATGTAACCCTCTCCTTACCCATTTTAAAACTGAAAATTAGAGGAAAAATAGTTAGGGTTTTTACCTTGTAAAGATTGGGGAAGTTGAATCATGGCCCTAGAATCCTTTGGACTTAATGGTTGGAACAATCTTTGAAGATGAAGAACTTCTCTCTCTAAAACCCCTCTCCTCTCTCTCTAATTTTGGTAAGATGATATGATACAATGAAGGAGAAAGGTGTTATATTAAAGAAGAGGTCGGGTCGTATTTTTATAAAATTCCTGGGCCGGGTCAATTCTGCGGTCGCATCTGCGATCGCAGAATCAACACGCGGTCCGCATAGTGACCGCGGAATTGCCTCAAAATTTACACAAGTTCTGTTACGGAATGCGACCAAAATGCGGTCCGCATTCTTGATCCTGCGGTCGCATAGTGCACCGCAGATTCGCCACCCAGAAAACCTTCGAGAATTTATGCGGTAGATCTGCGGTCCGCAGATCCGTTATGCGATCGCATATCGACCGCATTCTCAATACCAAATTTTGCAAACCTACTGTTAAGCTCTGCGGCAGGAATGCGGTCCGCATAGCAGATCTGTGGTCGCACTCCTAACCGTAGAATTGACACTTTTCTGAAAAAATTGACTCTTTACATTTTTTGAAACTTAAATCACTACCAAGGGTCCGAACCGCGGCGAGCAAGCTCGCCGCGAAGAATTCTACGCATTCCTAACACATTTCATGCACAAAACTTTTACGGGGCCTTACAAGTTTCTTCAAATTTTGCCCAAATTTCTGAGAATTAAAGGATGAATCTTCTATTAAATGGTATTTCTAGGCTACGAGACTTACCTCCAATCAATTCCCGTCAAAGTCCTCTTCAAAATCTACCGAAAAGCTCTGAAGGTGGTACAAAAAAGGAGGAAATATGAAATAGGTCGTGGTTGAAATATCCCTTAAAACCATTCTGTCGCCCAGCTAATCCTTCTACGCGAACGCGTATCCTCACACGCGAATGCGATGCACATCAAAAACTCTCTTACGCAAACGCGAACACCCAAATTCCATAACTACGCGAACGCGGCCTTACCTACGCGAACGTGAAGGCAAATTTCCAAGCCCTCCGAATTACTCTACGTGTTCGCATTACACCCCATGCGAATGCACTGAAGAAAGTTTCTGCAACACTTCAGCAGAAAATCTGCTATGATCTAAACCAAAAACAGTCCATTTGATCAACCGAAATTACCCCGAGGCCCCGGGACCTCAACCAAAAACACCAACCTACTCCAAAATATCATACAAACTTGTTCCAATCATCAAAATACGTCCATCAACACAAAAATCATCAAATCACAATTAAACTAAAAGTTATGAAACTCACATTCAATCAAAAACCCAACCAAACGACGTCCGAATGACCTAAAATTTTTCACACATATCCAAAATCACCTAACGAAGCTACTGAAACTCTCGGAATTCCATTCAGATCCTTGGATCAAAATCTCACCTATCAATCGAAATTCGCCAAAATTAGAATTATGTCAATTCAAGCCTAATTCTACACCGGACCTCTAAATTTGATTTCGATCGCACTCCTAAGACACAAATCATCCCCCGAAGCTAACCAAATCACCAGAATTCACATCCAATCCCTCTATCCACATAGTCAACTTCTGGTTGACTTTTCTAAAACAAGCTTCCTTTTAAGAGGCTAAGTGCCTCATTTCCAACTAAAACTAAATATCGGTATTGAAACATAATGCAACACAATGAGGGGAAAACAAAGCGGTAACTCACGTGACAACGGGCCGGTTCGTCACAAATTAATAACATCATTAACTCTCCAGCAACGACGCTAAAATTTGATCACGCCCAACTATGCCTTATAAAAAGGACATAGCAATCTCGTAAATATATTTTGTTAAATATGTCCAAAGTCGAATCCCAGAGGGAATTAACCTATTAAGTACAACTACTAGACTCGCACAAATGCACCTAATTAATCTTCAGAAATACTTCAATAACAAATTTGATGTTTACTAACTAAATATCACGTAATTAATAACTAACTATGAACGGGTTATAGATAAGAATTAGAATGATCTAAGGTTGTGATTCCCCCTATTGTCAAAATCCTTTCCGCTACGTTTTCTATAATTTTGCCTAAGTATCCTCTACCGATCGTGAGTACTCATAGTGTCGTAGATCTCTCTTGAGTAACTACCAAAATTTACTAGACGTATTCTCTTGAGCTATGATAGCTAACACCAATTACCGTGCACTATGATTGTACCAAGGTTTCATTATCTTTATCCATCGTATTGATCTCTCAAATACGTTAGGAGTGATGTTGTTCAATAACAACCTAAATTTGTATTCTCTCTCGAGTAATACATGCTAAATAGGCACAGCCAATTGAGGGCCCTTCAACCAACAACAATAATAATATAGTTGAACAAATAGAGAAAATACTACGGCAAATCTATATTAACATAACAGAAAAATTATCCTCCATTAGGTTCAATCAGAATCCTAGATTAAGAATTTAGCTACTCATGCTCATAGTAACAATATCTCAAGTGTTTTGCATAAATAAATTACAAAGTAAAGATGACGGAATGTAGAAGTAGGTGATTATATCTCCTAACAAGTTTTTACGAGCTATTCTTGCCTCAGGTCGCAAAACTCTTTCAAAAGATGTATTTTATGTCTATTTATATGTGTAGAAAAAGACCTAAGCGACATAGGCCAAGTGCTAGTCAAACCAGGAATAAGCCTTCAAAATCCAGAGTATGTGCGCTTCAGACGATGTAAAGAAAGGATGCCTCTCATCAATTTAGTCCATTATGGTTTTCTTTACCATTCCGGACTACTAAATTCAGTTCTAGCAGTTGCCATCTCACGAAATTGGCCCATTCGCCAAGGCTCCACGCGAGATGGACCTCGCCCTAGACCACGCGTCACCAGCCTTCACATGTGGTGGACCTCACCTCATCCCTCGCGTATCTTGATCCCATACGAGATCAAATGCTCGCTTAGCCAGCTCTAACGCGAGCTCATAGGCTTGCTTCGCTAGCTTCCTCATCTTTTCACTGCTTAATGAATTCTTTCTTCTTTCTATAGTTTTCGCACACACTTTATTCTTTAAATCTTCCTTTTGTTCTAATTTCATCTCCAATTCACCTAAACATAAAATAGACTCCATTACACGCAAATAAAGTATAGTTTAAAATTAAAGCACATAAAATGCAAGGTAATTAATGTACCAAATTATAGAATTATCGCCACAGATCAGTGGACCATAATGAACTCCCAAAGCTCGTGTATACGTCTAGGGTGGAAGGTCTGGGACAACAACAGTTCATCCCAGATGTGTGAAAACTTATGGCCACCTGAGCAATAGTAGCTTCGAATAGCAGGTCCAAGATGCACACAGGGGATCTCCATGACGATGTCTCTAAATTAAATTATATTAATTAAAGTATTTTTCTCTTTAATCGTTTAACTCTTTAAATATAATATGATATTTTTATATTAATATTTAATCGATAAGTTTTCTATACTATTGTCACACCTCCTTTTTTCACACACATGTACGTAATGTAATGTGCCAATGTTTAATACTACACCCCAAGAAAAGATGTAATAATAATCAGGGAAGGAGTTTTTCCACTTAAAGGACAGTCGGAACGGGATCAATTTATTTAATTTTTTCAGAGTCGCCACTTGGGAAAATAATGGTGTCCCAAGTCACCGGTTTAATCCCGAACCAAGGTAATTTATGACTCTGTATTACAATCTGCGAAACTAGAAACCTAGATAAGGAATTCTATTAACCCGGGAGAAGGTGTTAGGCACTCCCGGATTTCGTGGTTTTAGCACGGTCGCTCAACTGCAATTTTTTGTTTTTATCTGATTTCTTTATATATTTCAATTATGTGCTTTTAATGTTCCATTTTTTAATTTTAGAAGAATTGCGACGTCACGAAAATACATTTCGAGTCACACCGCAACCAGTACGCCTGTGACTTTAACGTATTTCAGTTTCGCCGGGAGATAGATTTGGGTCACATAAATGCGCACCCGTAATTAAGAAAGTATTTTATTAAAGTCGTGCCTAAAGAGTCTATCGTGTTGTTTAACTTTGGGAAAGGACCGTGAAATTTACTAAACGGTCCTTCCAAGTCTAAGGTTTTCATTACAAGTAATTGAGGGCCCCGCAATTGTATATTTTGTGCGGCGAGGCTCGTCTCATTTTTATTTAAAGGTAGACCTATGAATAACTACGATTTTTTATTCTTTATTTGTCAAATGCCCAAACCATTGGATTTTGTGATTGTAATGAGAACAACAATTAGACCTTCTTAATGAATTCCAACGCAGCTTAGCTTAAGGTTAGTACAAACAAACGCAATTATGATTGCCATGGTCTAAGATCAATTTCACATAGAGGTAAAGGCTATCCAATTTATGCAACCTTCACAGTCGTCGTATGGCTCAAATTAAATCGGATGATGAACGCATATGAATTAGTATCCTAATTACCTTATTCTTTTTTTATTGTAATCCCACCAATCAAAAGTGAAGAAACATTGTCAATATTTGCCAAAGACAACCTATTTACACTGACTTAGTCATGTAATTTCAATTTTTGAATAAATGATCGCATACTAAAGCTGGAATAGGTGAACAATAAATCTGTTTGTGTCTCTGTTTATCCGATATACAAATGACTTTAACAAGGAGAGATTATTCATTCCAAAATGTTAATGTTTCTTTTTAATAAATGAACCTGAATTTCAGAGAGAATATCGATAAATCAGAGTCCACAGCCACAATCCTATCAGCTAAACTTTATTACAAACAAACAAAAGTTAACATGGCTATTAATGGACAAATGACACACAACAGGCTTTCAGTTATAGTGAACTCAGTAATAGTCAATCCATACTATTCGACTACTATATTTGACACACTTGAACTAATTATAACATAACATAGTCATCCTGAATATATAAATAGAGAACAATTACTGCTTCATTCAAATTAGAAGCTACAATAAGCAATTGAAGAAGTGTACCTGAGAAAATCCAGAAAATAGAAGAGAGGATCAGCAACAGTATATACAGGATATCAGCAACAAATTCCAGCAGTAACAGTCAAGGAGATCAACAGCAGTATGTGAGGGATTCAACAGTGAATAGAACCCAGGCAGAGGATTTTTAGAATTTCCAGTTGTTTCAAAGCCCAATTTCACATTCAAACTGTTTCTTATTGATTTGTAATAGACTATCCTATTGTTTTTGGTTTTTTTGGAATGAATTTAAAGGCAAAATAGAAGAAAAATCAATCTGAAATATTAATTTCAGATTTGGAATTTAACAAATATTTTTTGGGATTTTCCTAGGGTTCATATGGCTTAAAATGCTAAAGAAGACTCTAAAATCAGAAGGAACCCCCCTTTATTCAAGCTGAAATTACCTATTTATAGGCCCAATAGCAAAGGAAATCTGAATTTTACTATTTCACTAAAACCCCTTCAATTTTTAGCTTGTTGCACAAGTTAGTGCAATTATTTTATTGAAAGTTACACTAAAACCCCTTCTAGAATACTCTACCATATTCCATTTCCTTTGGAATTCCTATTGTGCCCTCATTTCCTTTTATTATCTACTAAAATACTTTTTGTTATGCCCAAATTGCCCTAAAAGCTCTATATTTATAACAATTATGCCAATTCTTATCCCAATTGCACCCTTTTCCTTTTAACCTTATTACAATTTTACCAACTTCCTTTTCCCAATTCACCCTTGATTTTTACTGCTTATTACCTACTTTAAATTCTGTATTTTCTCCCATTTTAACCTATTTTCAGACTTGTATTTATCAAATAGCCACAATTAAGTGACCATTGTTCAATTAACCAATCAACCCTTTCAACTACTTTAAATTCCAATTAATTCAATTAACTAAAACCACATTTCAACTATAGCCAACCATAGGCAATCTTACAAACATAGCCACTTTTGATCTATTACTCAATTAACAAGACTCGGGAAACAATTTGATAGATGGTGAGTCTTATTAATCGAATAACTAATCGCCTTTGAATCTATTAAGTAAAACACCTTAGGTTGCAAAGAATCAAGTGATTTCAACTATCGACCTAACTTGAATATAAACTAATCTAAAGTCGAATTCGCTAATCAAGCTTAATCACTAACTAACAGTTATAACCAATACATCCTAGGCGTTATCAATCCCACAATCATAATTAAACTACCAAAGCAACTCTGACAATCATAATTGACCAACTTGAATGTCAAAACAGGATACAAACAGATTCCCTAAAAATTTCAGTCAGATCTTTACTGTTAATTTTCACTTATTAAATCTGAGAAACTAAATTCAAAACTAACAGAAATTAAAATCTAAAAGTCTAACACAATTAAAATCTAAAAGTCTATCATGATTTAAACTGACAGAAATTAACAAGTTTAAAAAAAATCTAACAAAAATCTAAAAGTCTAAAAATCAAAAAATATACATGTATAAAAAAATAGAAATGAAATCAGAAATTCAAAAGAAACAGAAATATATTTATACAAATACTTACTAATAAACAATTATTGACTAACAATCCAAAGCAACAAATTAGAATCATTCAATTAAATACATTACACGACAAAACTTAAGAGATTTGAAAAGCTTCACCAAACAAATAAGACCATTCGCATATACGGAATTTAAACACTGTAAAACAGTCCAACTAACTCCAACCAAACGAATTTCTTATGCAGAATCATTAAAACATGTAGGGAAGAACAAACCAAAAATCAGAAAGAAAATGAGGAGAAATAAATAAACAAAAAAAATGTATAAGAAAAAGAACTTAGCTTAATTTTTGTTATTCCTTTTTTTTCTGTTTTTTCCTTCATTTTTCTTCGATTTCTTGATCTTCTTGAGTCTTTCTTCAAAACAGAGCTATATTCATCGCTCACCCCATATACAAAGATAATATCCTTAAACATCTCTAGCAAAGAAACCGCACATGAGTTCATAAGATTCAGTGCCTGCTCATCATTTGGCTTCTCAAATCCCTGCTTCTCCGAGAAAATGCCAAAATCGCGGCCATCAATTTGAACAAAAATGATTCTGCCACAAAACACTTTACAAATTCATATTTGCTGCTTGCCGTTCCCAGATGTCGTTGTCACTACTTCGCCGGCGGTTTTGGGGCTCAATCTTCGTGTAACAGTTAAGGGGTGTTAGGGGGATGGTGAGGTGAAGATTTGGGGTGGCTTTTGAGGCGGCGCCGCCGTGGTGGTGGGTGGCGGCGCGAACTAGGGTTTGAGTTTTGCGGAGATTGGTTGGGTTTTGAAGGTAACCACTTGGAGAAGTGGGATGAGGAAGATGAGGGGAGTATTTTGGTAAAACTTTTGGCCGGAAAGGATGCCGGCCGCCGCCGTAGGTGGCGGAACCCTAGGCGGCGGCCATGGTGAAAGAAGAGAGAAGATGATGGCGGCAGTATGTTTAGAGAAAGAGACAGAAGACAAGGGTTGGGTTCAGTTAATGCACTGATGTCTCCTAGGTTTTTGTCTTAGGTACATTAAAGTTGTAATAATAAGTTTGAGCCATTGGATTAAGACTACGGACGGTTGAGATTTAGATAGGATTGGGGCCTGGGCGGTTTGGGCACTTGGGCTGGGGTCTACCGCTTGGGCTGGGGCAGTTGGGTATCTATCTGGGCTGAAGGAATTTGGCCCAATTCTTTTGTATTGTATCTCTTGCCTTTGTATTTTGTATTTATTTCTCCTTGTACTTTTTTTTGTATTTTGTTGTATTTTTGATTTGTTTTGTATTTTCTATATATTTTCCTACTTTGTAATTATTAGGCACTTATTAAAACTAACTAATTACCTTCTTCTTTTCTTTTTTTTTTTTTTGGCAATTTTCAATTTTAAAAATCTAACTAATTTTTTTGATTTTTTTTCTTTAATTTGTTAAAAAAATGAATTAATTTCCTAAAGATGCAAATTTTTTGTATTTTCATTTATCACACGCAAATAACATGCAAACAACTAACACAAAATTCACACAAAATTTAAAAAATAAGGAAAAATTATTTATTTTGAATTTTATAGGAATAACTCATGTGTAGGGTAAAAATCACGTGCTCACAACTATTACTTGGGTTGATAAATTTTTATATTAATATTTTATATGTTAGTTTCTTACATTGTTTTTACTAAAATTCAACAAGGTTTTGATTGAACTGTCATCTTTTTTAAGATATTTTTGGGTTATAAAAAAATTAAATATTTAATTTTCATAATTAATCACGATATCCTTAAAAACAATTTATATAAAAAATACTAAAAACTTAATACTAAATAATATACAATTTATTTTATTCGTAACAATTTATTTGTTAACTTTTATATTATACACAAAAATCCGGCAGCGTCTCTTTTGTACTCTCAACTAATTATTTTAAAATGCATATCTTATATTTGATTGTTATCTAATAATAAATTCAATAAATACTTAATAATTGATTAACATTTGATCCATAATTGAGTACTCTAATTGTGTTAGTTAATAAGAGTATGTAGTTTTTATTCAAGAGCACTAAAGTCACACTACTCTAAATGGCCATAAACAACATCAACTAACATAAACTAAAATTTATTATCAATTTTACTAGGCTTATAAAGAGCACTTAACAATAAAAGGCACAACATAATACACTAAACAACAATAAAGTCAAAGTCACATATCACCAATTATTCAACAAAAGAACAATATACAATTTTCATAATTTTTTGCACATAAATAAACGAGTCCCAATAAAACCAAAAAAAATTAATATATAAAAAAAACGATCACAAAAAGCATACAACACAGTAAAATAACTAATTAGTTAATTATATAAATGAGTTATACTACAAAAATGATTCGGAATACCCCTTTTGAGAGTTTTTAAAATTCAGAAAAATTGATGATTTGACCAGAAATGAGCAATTAGAGATGGCAAACGGTGTGGGAAGGTGCAGTTAAGGGGCAAACCCGCATGAACATGCGAAGACTTCAACCATCCCCACAAAGCAAAATTTGATGTTTTCAAACCGCTTCGTCCCGCCCTGCATAACTTTTAAAAGTTTTAATTTTTTTTTTTCTTTTTTGAAAGAATTTGTTAGTAAAATTCTTTTTCCTTTTTGCTAAGTGGTATTAATTAAAATGTTTTATATCATTTTAAAATAGATTTAAGTTTTATAACATTTAACAATTTTTTCACTTCTGCTCCTGGTTAATTAAGGGATTTCCGTGTCATGCTTCCTAAGGTGAAAACCTCCGACAAAGATAGTGATATCTGATAATAAAAATTTTAAAAAAAAAGAATCAGAAATTCGATAGCAAAACAGACATTCAAACAAAACATTTCAACAAATATGATGTTTGAGTAAATTCAGAAAAGAAACGAAAGAAAATAGTAGGCGGCATTAGTTTAGGTCTTTAAGCTTTAGTTCTAAAAAAATATCTCTAACATACAACCCGCCTCGCCCCGCATAATTTCTTTTTGAATCCGTCCCGCCCCGCCTCATTCCATACCCGCGAACTGTATAACATGTTCCGCCCCGCATACTTCCAACCACCGCCACATATTTGCACTGCCCCATTGCTATCCCTACGAGAAATAAAAGAGATCCACTAGACAACAATACCTTGGATCGGTGTTAGCTTGTTAAAATAATGAGGGGACACGATTTTTGAGGGACAAGTGGATTCCAATGGAGCGCTTTAAAAATTGGGGGGAGGAGTGGACCGTTTTTTGTCTTCTGCCCCGAAGAAGAAGACTAGCCGTTTTTAATAAAGGTATAATGCATATATTAGATGCGCTATACTTTATCTATCTTATCAACTTCAGGTATAGGTATAGCGTATCTAATATATGCTTTATACATATATTTTGACTGATATTTGAAAATTACGTATAGTATGTATTCCATGCACTATACCTCAACGGACAAACATGTCGTTAAGGTATAGCACATGAAAATTCATCTGTTATACATAAAATTGTCACCAGTTGTTTTTTTCCACCTATTTTAAATCTTTGAGTCCCATAAAACAATAGTTTAATTTCAAAAGATTTTGTACACCCGATTGTTCTATTTTACGGGGCCAACCACAATGGCGTAGGAATTTGGAAATGTTCTCAACTTGACCAGGAAAGCAAGTTTCAGTCTTCACGTCATTTACTTATATGGGTTGCAAAGTCTCGAGTTTGAAACATATTATAGTCTTTACTCTAAATATGATAGACCCATAAAATTTTCTGTCAGACATATAAGACTTTCATATTATATACTCCTATATATTACATTGCATCGTACTATTTTATTATTTTATTTATTATTGTTATGATCGTTGTTAATTCAAGAGTTCAAAGTTCTTTTACCCTTGAAAAATGTGCCCGGGGATTTTATAACGTAGAAAACCACCGTTTATTTGATATATAAATAATATACGTGCAAAATTCCAAATTCGTACCTGAATTGCCACAATATTTTTTTTTTTTTAAATAAGGGAACCCGTAATCGCTATATCCTTCTAGTGTGCTCGTAAAGCTTGATTTTGTATAATAGTCCATCAACCACACAAGAGGATAAACCATTTTAGGTAAGCTCCATGTAATAGGCTCGACCAAAGAGATATGCAAGCAGTGAAGGATCCAGCTTTGGACATATGCTGAAGCACCCATTGGCTTTGGTCAAATTATATAATATATTCATAAATAATACCTTAAAACTTCAATAATTAAATTACTATAATCACATTTGGCTATCTAGAACTTAAATTAAATTTAGTGAAACACCCACAGCCTATAAATCTTGGATCCGCCACTGTATGCAAGCGAATTTTGAACCATAGACCTCCCATTTGAAAGTCACCTGCTCAACCGTACCAACTCGGCCACCCCGAAGAGTCTTTTATTTAATATTATATTATATAAATTTGACTAACAAATCTATATTTTAATTCATCTTAATATTATATACTGGGGTGACATATTGCCAGAAGGAAAATATGCAGAAACTTCTCTTCTAACTGTTGCTGAGAAAAATTTAGTAAGTTCAATAGGAGTATAAAATATTCAACAAGTCAATGGTTGAAAATGTGTGCTTATATAGTTTCAATATTGTTTGTTTCCTTTCATTTTCCATGAAAACACGCTCTTCATTAGTCAATACGTACACATATTGACACTACCAAACACATAGAAAAACTTGTACTTATATTAATATAAACCTAAATCTTGAACATAAAAAATCAACCCCTTCTTCTTCAAAAAGATCGTCGAATGAATCTGTAGTCTGCTAAAAAATCGGTAGCCTCAATATGGGCTTTGATGAAGATGATAATCCATTTACTCATCACCACAAAAACAAATATGATATCAACAGCAAAATTATGCTCAGTGCCATAATTTCACTATCCATAGTTGTTTTCGTCGTTACTATTCTCCATATGTACATTAGATGTGTCATTAGACGACGTCGCCAAGCTGGACGCCGAGCTACGTTTAGCTCGGCATCGAGCTTGGTTACAAGTACTGTGTCACAAGTTGAGCCACCAAAAAATGGACTTGATCCATCTGTCATAGCTTCACTCCCAATATTTGTTTACAAGCAAAGTGATAACCATGACATGGACGAGCCAATTACTAATCCAATTGAGTGTTCAGTTTGTTTGAGTATTCTTGAAAATGGTGAAATTGTTAGAAATTTGCCTAATTGCAAACACATTTTTCATGTCGGGTGTATTGATAAATGGTTTAATTGTCATTCTACATGTCCTATATGTCGAGCTGAGGCGAAACCTCAGATATTGCCTGAGCCTAGGGAGGGTGTTGTTAATCGTATTCCGCCGTCAGCGCCGCCTTTCGACGGTGGAAATTCGTCTATGGTTGTGAATCTTCAAGGGACTTCATCATCGGGTAAAATTACTGTTGTTTGTGGTGGATCAAGCTCGAGATTGAGCTCGTTTAGAAGGATTCTTAGCAGGGAGAGATCATCTCAACGACTTCAAGTTGAAGATCTTGAAAGCAATGGCGGATGCAGAATTTAGATGTTGTTGATCTGAGTTGAGAAAAAACTTAGACGTTATAAGGTTTGAGTTGAGAAAATGAGTAATGTATATAGTTCCACCTTGAAGCATTGGATACTGCAGTTGCGGGAGACAATAATATTATGCATTAGGTATGATTACAATATTATTTTTTGGGTTTATATTCAAAACTATTTTTATGTTTATATACATGAGACCAGTGGCGGAGCCAATGACGAAAGGGGAGTCAATTGACACTCGTTCGTCAAAAAATTATACTATATAAATATGTTAAATATTTTATTTTTATGTATATATATTATGCAATTTCCCTTGATTTTTCGCAAGCTTACGTATTTCTGGCTCCGCCACTACATATAAGAATTGAGATGCATTGATAAACTATTTCTCTGGCGTTCGTACTTTTGTATGGTTTTTACCAGAAGACTTTGACGATACGTTTGTGTATATCATATGTGAAGGAATGGAGTTCGATTATTATTTCTGTGATCCAAAAAAAGATTCTGGTATTTAATTACCTAATTAAAAACTAACTGATAATTACAAAAGTTAGATGTGCAGAACCCTAGAATTAGGTAAAGCTAAAGCCAATTAAATAGCGCATGCTTTCGTTTGCCACACAATTGAAGTACAACAAATTAGTAAATTTTACAAGAGAGGCACAAGTGCAAATTAGTTCGAAAGAGGGCCACGCTTTGATTTCCAATGTCAGATTAAGATAAGCTAGTTTAATAAAGTGGATGCTAAATTATAACAACTTTTTCAGCTACTAAGTTCTAGTCACCCACATGTACTCGTGCAACCGAGTACATAATTTTAAAAAAATTACTATATATTACTCCCATCTTAAATTTATTTGACTAAGTACAGAGTTTGAAAAAAGAGAAAAAAATTTTGAACATAAAAAAATTAAATAATACAGTTGGGATAATAGTCTAGAGTATTATAATTTGATGTACAATTGTTAAGATATTTGAAATATGCTTAATGATAATTGGTATTCCAAACCAGTCGTCGGGAAATGAAAACCACCATGAAATTGTCACGACTCCAAATTCGGTCGTGATGGAGCCCAACACACTGCTAGGCCAGCCTGACCAATCAATAACAATAACAGAGCTAGGAGCTCGCTTTATCCCATTTAAACATATCAAATCATAAAACAACAATGATATATATATCGGAAACGGGGAAACCAAGTCCCAACACATACCAACTCCCATAGACCGAAGGGTCAAGAGTCATGAGCCTCTAATGAACATAAGTGTAATAATGGTTTACAATATACCAAGTGCGGAAAGAAATAGCAAAACAGAATCAAAAGACAGTAGGAAGGAATATCGGGTCCTGCGGACTCTGCATCTACCTCGAATATCCTACAGAAGTCGCCTCGATCACTGCTGAGAGGTACCTAGATCTGCACACAAGGTGCAGAGAGTAAAATAAGTACTGCCAGACTCAGTGGTAATAAACAGGGGTAAGACAACGCAGATAAGAAATCTGCAATAAAGCACTATATAAAACTGTAATCAAATACCCTGTCACTGAATCAATATCAACTCTACTTGTACCAACAAGTACCAGCAAAACAGTATAACAGCTATTAGATGTAGCCAAATGCAATGCAATGCATGATATGACCGCTACGGCGCGTAGCCCGGTCCAATTTGGGTACCCGTGCTCACTGTGGGGGTTCAGACTCCGGAGGGGCTCCTACAACCCAAGCACAATATTACTGCGGCGTGCAGTCCGATCCAACATATATACTGCTGTGGCGCGCAGCCTGATCCACTACCAGTCAGCTAATATGCAAATACAGCCTCGCACGCTCAAAAGTAGTTTTTGAAAACTCTTTTATCATTTTTTTTAGTTGAAAACAGAAATATCAAGTTCCAGAGGTTGGAAATAGCATGATAACAGATATAGATACGGACTAGTAGTAAACTAGCATGTCAATATCACAAGACAATGATAACGATCCTCGCGAGATCCAATAACTGGCTCACAGCCCACAAGCATACTCAATCGTCCAAGAAGGAGGTTCAACGGCTCAAGAGTAGCCAATATCCTAACACAGTGCCAACAGGTCAGACTAAGCCATAGTCCCCAATCACAATCGACCCCGCACTCACAAGAGAGTATGTGTCTCGCCGCTATACAGTGTCACAAATTGGTATACCAGGGTTTCGAACCCGCTGGTCATCACCCACATCTATTACTCACCTCAATACAGCACGACGACTACTCCGCAATACCCTTGCCACGAGAATCAAGCTCCGCACGCGTAGAATCTAATCAAATACAGTAAATACACATCAAATTAGACCAATGGAACGATACCTAGTCAAAACAACTCAATTTACATCAAAATTTCCAAAGTTGCCAAAACCCGACTTTCGGTACGCTTCTCGAAAAATTATAAAAGTCACATATTCCAAATCCTCATCTCGATACGAGTCTAGGCATATAACATTTACCAAAATCGGACTCAATTTGCCCACTCAAATCAGTATTTTTCTTCAATTTTAGGCCTATGGCTCAAACCCACCTTTAATCTTCCATTGACATAGAATTAACCAAGGATTTCATGTTAAAATGATATAATTAAGCCACAAAACTTACCTCCGACGAAACCCGATGATTTCCCATTAGTCTCCCGTCAATACCTTCTCTTAGAACTCAAAAATGGTGTTTTGGGGTGTTAGACCCGCGACTGGTTCTGTTCTGGTTTTTAATTCACTGCCAGTCCAATTCCTTCATCGCGTTCGCGATGCCCCTCACGCGAACGCGATGCCTTAGTCCTTTTATTTATCGTGAATGCGACGTGAAATCACACGTCCGCGAAGGCCAACTCCCCAATCTCCGGATATTTACTCTACGCGAACGCGTCCCTGCCCGCGCGAACGCGATGCTTCGCCTTTTTCCACTTACGCGAACGCGATGCTTCCCTTCTTTATCTTACGCGAACGCGGTGCCTCACCTCGCGAACGCGATGACAAAGATGTCCCAGCCTACGCGAACGCGGGGCTTGCTGTGACGACCCAAAGGGTCATCACTTATTTAATTAATCATTTCGAGCTTCTGAGGCCTTGAAAACCTCATTCTATGTTGCCTCGATTTGCGTGCACAATCCGGGCACAAAGCTGAAAAATATTTATGTTGAAATATGTGAAATATGTGAAAAAGTAAAAGAATTTTGATATTAATATTGATATGGTTGACTTTGGTCAACATTTTTGGTAAACGGACCCGGATCCGTGATTTGACTATTTCAGAAAATCCGTAGAAAAATATGGAACTTGGGCATATGTCCGGAATTGAAATCCGAGGTCTAGAACCCCGGTAAAAGAATTTTTTCTGTTAAATTGTTTTCTGAAAATGTTTAAGGAAAATGAAAATGATTTTTTATTAAAAAGTACTGGTATCGGGCTCGTATTTTGGTTCCGACGCCCGTACAGGTCATATATATTGGTTAAGCGCTTCCTGTAAAGTTTGGTTGAAAACGGACGTCGTTTGACGTGTTTCGACCTTAAATTGGAAAGTTTGGAAGTTATGAAATTTTGAAAGAATTCTTGAGATTTAAGGCTAAATTCCTTGATAATGATGTTATTTTGGTGATTTGATCGCGCGAGCAAGTTCGTATGATGTTTTTGAGTCAGTGTACATACTTGGTTTGAATCCCCGAGGGCTCGGGTGAGTTTCGGATAGGTAACGGGGTGGTTTGAACTTGAAAATTTCAGCAGAAACTTTGCAATTTTTGCACAGAGATTTTCTTCTATGCGATCGCATAGGTGTAGCTGCGATCGCATAGAGCAAAGATCAGAGGTCCCAAAAATCCTTCTGTGCGATCGCAATAGAGCCCATGCGATCGCATAACTTCCACTTTTCCTCCTATGCGATCGCATAATATCCTTCGCGATCGCATAGAGTAAGACTGAGGCCCAGAATTTCCTTCTATGCGATCGCGTACCATTCCATGCGATCGCATAGAGTAATTTCAGTTCATCCATTTCCTTCTATGCGATCGCATTAGTCCTCCGCGATCGCATAGAGCAATTTTGCTGTCCCCTTATTTTCTTCTATGCGATCGCATCACAGGCCCTGCGATCGCATAGAGTAAATTTGCCCAGTGATTTTAAGTTCTGCAAAAACAGAACAGACGGGATAAAATCCCATTTCTCTCAACTCTCTCTTCTCCAAACAGCTTATTGGGGCGATTCTTGGGCGATTTTCATCAAAACTTCTTGGGTAAGTGATTCTTAACTCTTTTTCTTCATTTTTCATCAACATCAATCAAATCCTTAGGCTTAAACATGTATAAATTGGTTGAAAATTTGAGAAATGGGTATAGTTAGGGCTTTCAAAGAATTTGCGATTTAGACCTCGTTTTGGAGTCGAACTTAAGAACAAATTGTATATTTGAACTCATGGAAGATTGGGTGAACTTATGTTGGTTCGAAACTTGAGTTTCGATTATGTGGGCCCGGGGTCGATTTTTACTATTCCGGGCAGAATGTTGTAAAAACCATATTTAGCAATATGAACTAGTTTGTTAAGTAGAATTGATGATATTAAATCAATTGTGTATAGATACGATTGGATTGGAGTCAAATTCAAAAGGAAAAGGCATTGCTACGGATTGAATCGTTCGTAAACTTTCGAGGTAAGTGTTTGTTCTATCCTAGCTTGAGGGAATAGGATTATGTGTTATGTGTTATGTGATCGAGTGCGGTGTATGGGTTGTGGTGCCGAGCATCCATACACTGGAGTCTAGTATGACCGTGAGTCGTTGGAAAATGATTATTTGAAATATATTACAGATGAATTGTTATTGTTCTTCCTTGTTGGGACTTGTTGTGAAGATAATTATTGATTGCCCTTGATGGGACGATTTATGAATTGTTGTTTCTTTCTTTGCCCTTAACCGTGATTGTTATTTGGGTGAGGAAGAGAGATAATGCACGAAGGGTGATGCCGTGCCATGTTTATTTATTTATGCACGAAGGTTAATGCCGTGCCATGTTTATTATTGATTATGCACGAAGGATCATGCCGTGCCATGTTTATTATTGATTATGCACGAAGGATCATGCCGTGCCCTATTATTGATTATGCACGAAGGATCATGCCGTGCCCTGGTTATTGAACCATGTACGAAGGATCATGCCGTACTATGGATGTGAGGATGAGAGTAAAAGCACGAAGGGTGATGCCGTGCAACTGCTTGCTATTTCTTGAAGTGATATTACTTGTGTTTACATTATACTTTGTTTTTCCTTGTGAAATTATTAACTGTGATTAATTGTTGAATTCTTTAAGGTATTCCTTATTTTGTTAATACTTGATTATTTCTTGTTATTTTGTGGTACACATATATATATATATATATTGAATTGCACGGGTTTATGTGAGTGTCTGTCCTAGGCTTGTCACTACTTCGCCGGGATAGGCCAGGCACTTACCAGCACATGGGGTCGGTTGTGCTGATGCTACACTTCTGTGCGTTTTTGCACAGGTCCAGGTTACGAGCAGGAGCAGCAGCAGCAGTAAATAGATTGTGTGGGAGTTGATCACATTTGAGACCGAGGTAGCTTGCAGACGTCCGCAGGCCCGGCGTCTCTTTCTTTATTTATGTTAATAGTTGTAGTCTCATTGTTCCGAGACAAACAGAATTATGTTATATTTCCTTCAGACTTTTATGTGTAGTATTCCATAGTAGTTTGTGAGTTGGTGACTCCACGTCTTGGGTAGAGGATTTCAGTATGATTTTCATACTGTAATTAGTTACTTCTATTTCGATAAAGTATTCCGCATTTATTTAATTGAAATTGTGTTAAAAACATGATAGTATGAATACAGTGGCTTGCCTAGCTACCACGAGTAGGCGCCATCACGATCCCGATATTGGGGAAAAATCCGGGTCGTGACACATACGTATCAGAGCTCTAGGTTACATAGGTCTCACCACTCACGAACAAGCTTAGTAGAGTTTGAGAGGTAGGTACGGAGACGTCCGTACTTGTCCTCCAGAGTCTATTGAGTTAGGAAAAAGTCTCTCATTTGTTCTTTCTTGTCGTGCTACTTGATCCTCAATTACCGATTGAATTTCTATTCTGTCCTTTCGAGATGGTAAGGACACGCACTTCTTCGTCCGCTGACCAGCAGCCTGAGCCCCAGACAGCTCCTGTGAGGGGCAGGGGTCGAGGCCGTATCAGAGGCCGTGGTAGGGGTAGAGCTCAGCCCCAGGCAGCTACCCCAGAGGTGGAGCCTCATATTGAGATTGACGAGGAGGTTCCGGTTCCAGCAGCTCCAGTGGGCCCAGCTCAGGTCCCAGGAGAGGCTTTAGTTACCCCGGATCTCCGGGATGCTTTGGTCAGAATAGCGGGATTCATGGACAGCATTGCCAGAGCGGGTTTATTATCAGTTGCCCCAGCCACTTCTCAGGCTGGAGGAGGGGCCCAGACTCCTATTGCTCATACTCCGGAGCCAGTAGCTCCTCGGCCTCAGGCACCAGTAATTCAGCCAGCTGTGGCCACTCAGTCAGGTACCACAGCTCATGCCGGTGATGGAACGGCCATGACTTCTGATTCGTTATGGAGGCTTGATCGGTTCTCCAAGCTATTTACCACTACTTTCAGTGGAGCCACATCAGAGGATCCTCAGGACTTTTTATTCAGTTGCCATGAGATTCTCAAGACTATGGGGATCGTGGAGACAAACGGAGTTGATTTCGGTACCTTCAGACTTGCAGGATCCGCCAAGACTTGGTGGAGAGATTATTGCCTGACTCGACCAGCAGGGTCCCCAGCTCTATCATGGGACCGGTTTGCGGAACTATTTATGGAGAAGTTTCTCCCTACTACTCAGCGGGATTTACTTCGGAGGCAGGTTTGAGCGCCTCCATCAGGGCACTATGACAGTTACACAGTATGAGACGAGATTTATCGACTTGGCTCGTCATGCAGTGGTGATACTTCCCACCGAGCGGGAGAGGGTCCGCAAGTTTAAAGATGGGCTTAATCATCCGATTAGACTCCAGATGGCTATGGGCGTGGGGAGCGACATATCGTTTCAGGAGGCAGCCAATGCAGCACGCAGAGTTGAGATGGCTCTTGCTAGGGGAGGCGATTATTCTTCAGATAAGAGGCCTCGTCATTCAGGCAGGTTTGGTGGTTCTTCCTCCGGTAGCAGAGAATCCTTTGATAGAGGCCAGTCCTCCAGGCCTTTTCATTCCGCCCTTCAGGCTTCACAGGGTGGACCGGGTGATCGTGGTTCTCGGGGGCATTATTCAGACCAGTCTCCTATTAATGCTCAGCCTCTTCAGAGTGTTCGTGGAGGCCATTCAGGTCGTCAGGGCCAGCAGCCCTATCAGTCTAAGAGTTGCTACGGTTGTGGTGACCCAGGTCATTTTATCAGGAATTGCCCTCTAGCAGCGGGCAACTCTCAGCAGCGAGGTCCTCGTCCTATGATTCGGGCCCCAGCTGACCCTCAGCCTGCCCAGCCAGCCAGAGGCGGGGGTAGAGATTATAGAGGTGGAGGTCGAGACCGTAGAAGTGGAGACCGTCTAGCGAGAGGTAGAGGTCAGCCAGTTGATAGTCGTCCTAGAGACGCAGCTCAGAGGGGAGGTGCAGATCCCCGATTCTATGCTTTACCAGCCAGGCCAGAGGCAGAGGCATCAGATGCTGTGATTACGGGTACTATTCTTGTGTGTGGCAGAGGTGCTTCAGTATTATTTGACCCTGGATCTACATATTCCTATGTGTCTTCCTACTTCGCACCGTATTTGGCTGTGCCCAGCTATGCTCTGGATATTCCAGTTTATGTGGCTACACCGGTGGGTGACTCCATTGTAGTCGATCGGGTGCATCGTTCGTGCGTAGTTATATTTGGGGGTCTTGAGACCCGTGTTGATCTGTTGCTCTTGGATATGGTAGATTTTGATGTCATATTGGGAATGGACTGGTTGTCCCCATACCATGCTATTCTTGATTGCCATGCTAAGACTGTGACCTTAGCCTTGCCAGAATCACCCCGATTAGAGTGGAAGGGTACCTCAAGCCACTCCGTTCGCACTGTTATTTCTTATGTTAAGGCTCGACGTATGGTCGAGAGGGGTGTCTAGCTTATTTGGCTTATGTTCGTGATTCCAGCGCAGAAGTTCCTTCCATTGAGTCGGTCCCTATTGCACGGGAGTTTCCTGAGGTTTTTCCTTCACACCTGCCGGGCATGCCACCCGACAGGGATATTGATTTCTGTATTGATCTGGCACCGGGCACTCAGCCCATCTCTATTCCACCCTATCGTATGGCCCCGCCGGAACTAAAAGAGTTGAAAGATCAGTTGCAGGACCTTCTTGAGAAGGGCTTTATCAGGCCCAGTGTTTCTCCCTGGAGAGCACCTGTATTATTTGTAAAGAAGAAGGATGGCTCGATGCGGATGTGTATTGATTACCGGCAGTTAAACAAGGTGACTATCAAAAATAAATATCCACTGCCGAGGATTGATGATTTGTTTGACCAGCTCCGGGGAGCGAGGGTATTCTCTAAGATAGACTTGAGGTCAGGCTACCATCAGCTGAAGATCAGGGCGGCTGACATTCCTAAGACAGCCTTTCGCTCTAGATATGGGCATTATGAGTTCTTGGTCATGTCCTTCGGGTTGGCCAATGCCCCAGCAGCATTCATGGAGTTGATGAATCGGGTATTCAGGCCTTACTTAGATCTGTTCGTGATAGTCTTCATAGATGACATCCTGGTGTACTCCCGCGGCCAGGAAGAGCACGAGCAGCACCTCAGAGTGGTTCTTCAGACTCTGAAAGATAACCAGCTATATGCCAAATTTTTGAAATGTGAGTTCTGGTTGAGTTCGGTAGCATTTTTGGGTCACATTGTATCAGTGGAAGGTATTCAAGTGGAACCAAAGAAGATTGAGGCGATCCAGAATTGGCCTCGACCAGCTTCAGTGACTGAGATCCGGAGTTTCTTGGGATTGGCAGGTTACTACCATTTATTTGTAGAGGGGTTTTCTTCTATTGCAGCCCCGATGACCAAGTTGACCCAGAAGGGTGCCCAGTTTCAGTGGTTAGAGGAGTGTGAGGCGAGCTTTCAGAAGCTCAAGACAGCCTTGACCACCGCACCAGTGTTGATACTACCTACGGGTACAGGGCCTTATACAGTTTATTGTGACGCCTCTCGTACAGGGCTTGGAGCGGTATTGATGCAGGATGGTAAGGTTATCGCTTATGCTTCGAGGCAGTTAAAGATACATGAGAAGAATTATCCAGTTCATGATCTTGAATTAGCAGCAGTGGTTCATGCCTTAAAGATCCGGAGGCATTATCTATATGGTGTGACATGTGAGGTGTACACTGATCACAAAAGCCTACAGTACTTGTTCAAACAGAAGGAGTTGAATCTACGACAGCGAAGATGGTTAGAGTTGCTAAAAGACTATGATGTTACTATATTATATCACCCGGGTAAGGCCAATGTGGTGGCCGATGCATTGAGTAGAAAGTATGCCAGCATGGGTAGTCTTGCATATATTCCGGTCAATCGGAGACCATTAGCTCTAGATGTCCAGGCCTTAGCCAACCGGTTCGTGAGATTAGACATTTCTGAGCCTAGCAGAGTGTTAGCCTGCACGGTCGCTCGTTCTTCCTTATTAGAGCGTATCCGTGAGAGGCAATTTGATGATCCTCATTTGCGTGAGTTGAGAGATACAGTACAGCGGGGAGGTGCCACACAGGTAAATCTAGATGATGATGGGGTATTGAAATTGCAAGGTCGAGTTTGTGTGCCCAATGTCGAAGGAATTCGAGAGTTGATCTTAGCAGAGGCCCACAGTTCGCGGTATTCTATTCACCCAGGCGCCGCGAAGATGTACCAGGACTTACGGAAACACTATTGGTGGCGCAGAATGAAGAAAGATATCGTTGCGTATGTCGCTCGGTATCTAAATTGTCAGCAGGTGAAATATGAGCACCGGAGACCTGGTGGTGTATTCCGGAGGATTGAAATTCCCGAGTGGAAATGGGAGCGGATCACTATGGACTTCGTTACTCTGGACTTCCTTTGACTCGGAGGAAATTTGATGCTATTTGGGTCATTGTTGATAGGCTGACCAAATCGGCACACTTTATTCCAGGATCTGTCTCCTACTCGTCGGAGAGGTTAGCGGAGGTTTACATTAGGGAGATTGTTCGTCTCCGTGGGGTGCCGATATCTATTATCTCCGATCGGGGAATGCGGTTTACCTCGCGGTTCCGGAGAGCAGTCCGGCGGGAGTTAGGCACCCAGAGGTTCGGTTGAGTACGGCATTTCATCCTCGGACGGATGGCCGGTCCGAGAGGACCATTCGGATTCCGGAGGACATGCTTCGAGCCTCGTGTTATTGATTTCGGAGGCTCGTGGGATCGGTTTCTACCATTAGCAGAGTTCGCCTACAATAACAGAGTTACCAATCTAGCATCCGGATGGCTCCGTATGAGGCGTTGTATGGTAGGCGATGTCGATCACCGGTCGGATGGTTTGAACCGGGAGAGGCTCGGTTGTTGGGTACAGACTTAGTTCAGGAGGCCTTGGATAAGGTCAAGACTATTCAGGAGAGATTGCGTTCAGCTCAGTCCAGGCAGAAGACTTATGCGGATCGTAAGGTTCGAGATGTAGATTTCATGGTTGGTGAACGAGTATTGCTCCGAGTGTCGCCTATGAAGGGCGTGATGAGGTTCGGGAAGAAGGGCAAGCTCGGCCCTAGGTATATTGGTCCATTTGAGATTCTAGACAGAGTGGGAGGGGTGGCTTACAGATTAGCTTTGCCGCCTAGCTTATCAGCCGTGCATCGAGTTTTTCATGTATCTATGCTTCGGAGATACCACGACGATCCCACACATGTGTTAGACTTCAGTACTGTCCAATTGGACAATGATCTATCCTATGAGGAGGAGCCGGTGGCCATTCTAAACCGGCAGGTTCGACAGTTAAGGTCGAAGAGTTATACTTTTGTGCGTGTTCAGTGGAGAGGTCAGCCTCCTGAGGCATCGACCCGGGAGTCCGAGTCCGATATGCGGAGCCGCTACCCTCATTTGTTCCCCAACTCAGGTACTTCCTTCTCTCGTCCGTTCGAGGACGAACGGTTGTTTTAGAGGTGGAGATTGTGACGACCCAAAGGGTCATCACTTATTTAATTAATCATTTCGAGCTTCTAAGGCATTGAAAACCTCATTCTATGTTGCCCTCGATTTGCGTGCACAGTCCGGGCACAAAGCTGAAAAATATTTATGTTGAAATATGTGAAATATGTGAAAAAGTAAAAGAATTTTGATATTAATATTGATATGGTTGACTTTGGTCAACATTTTTGGTAAACGGACCCGGATCCGTGATTTGACTGTCTCGGAAAATCCGTAGAAAAATATGGAACTTGGGCATATGTCCGGAATTGAAATCCGAGGTCTAGAACCCCGGTAAAAGAATTTTTCTGTTAAATTGTTTTCTGAAAATGTTTAAGGAAAATGAAACTGATTTTTATTAAAAAGTACTGGTATCGGGCTCGTATTTTGGTTCCGACACCCGGTACAGGTCATATATATTGGTTAAGCGCTTCCTGTAAAGTTTGGTTGAAAACGGACGTCGTTTGACGTGTTTCGGCCTTAAATTGGAAAGTTTGGAAGTTATGAAATTTTGAAAGAATTCTTGAGATTTAAGGCTAAATTCCTTGATAATGATGTTATTTTGGTGATTTGATCGCGCGAGCAAGTTCGTATGATGTTTTTGAGTCAGTGTACATACTTGGTTTGAATCCCCGAGGGCTCGAGTGAGTTTCGGATAGGTAACGGGGTGGTTTGAACTTGAAAATTTCAGCAGAAACTCTGCAATTTTTGCAGAGAGATTTTCTTCTATGCGATCGCATAGTTGTAGCTGCGATCGCATAGAGCAAAGATCAGAGGTCCCAAAAATCCTTCTGTGCGATCGCAATAGAGCCCATGCGATCGCATAACTTCCACTTTTCCTCCTATGCGATCGCATAATATCCTTCGCGATCGCATAGAGTAAGACTGAGGCCCAGAATTTCCTTCTATGCGATCGCATACCATTCCCTGCGATCGCATAGAGTAATTTCAGTTCATCCATTTCCTTCTATGCGATCGCATTAGTCCTCCGCGATCGCATAGAGCAATTTTGCTATCCCCTTATTTTCTTCTATGCGATCGCATCACAGGCCCTGCGATCGCATAGAGTAAATTTGCCCAGTGATTTTAAGTTCTGCAAAAACAGAACAGACGGGATAAAATCCCATTTCTCTCAACTCTCTCTTCTCCAAACAACTTATTGGGGCGATTCTTGGGCGATTTTCATCAAAACTTCTTGGGTAAGTGATTCTTAACTCTTTTTCTTCATTTTTCATCAACATCAATCAAATCCTTAGGCTTAAACATGTATAAATTGGTTGAAAATTTGAGAAATGGGTATAGTTAGGGCTTTCAAAGAATTTGCGATTTAGACCTCGTTTTGGAGTCGAACTTAAGAACAAATTGTATATTTGAACTCATGGAAGATTGGGTGAACTTATGTTGGTTCGAAACTTGAGTTTCGATTATGTGGGCCCGGGGTCGGTTTTTACTATTCCCGGCAGAATGTTGTAAAAACCATATTTAGCAATATGAACTAGTTTGTTAAGTAGAATTGATGATATTAAATCAATTGTGTATAGATACGATTGGATTGGAGTCAAATTCAAAAGGAAAAGGCATTGCTACGGATTGAATCGTTCATAAACTTTCGAGGTAAGTGTTTGTTCTATCCTAGCTTGAGGGAATAGGATTATGTGTTATGTGTTATGTGATCGAGTGCGGTGTATGGGTTGTGGTGCCGAGCATCCATACACTAGAGTCTAGTATGACCGTGAGTCGTTGGAAAATGATTATTTGAAATATATTACAGATGAATTGTTATTGTTCTTCCTTGTTGGGACTTGTTGTGAAGAAAATTATTGATTGCCCTTGATGGGACGGTTTATGAATTACTGTTTCTTTCTTTGCCCTTAACTGTGATTGTTATTTGGGTGAGGAAGAGAGATAATGCACGAAGGGTGATGTCGTGCCATGTTTATTTATTTATGCACGAAGGTTAATGCCGTGCCATGTTTATTATTGATTATGCACGAAGGATCATGCCGTGCCATGTTTATTATTGATTATGCACGAAGGATCATGCCGTGCCCTATTATTGATTATGCACGAAGGATCATGCCGTGCCCTGTTATTGAACCATGTACGAAGGATCATGTCGTACTATGGATTTGAGGATGAGAGTAAAAGCACGAAGGGTGATGCCGTGCAACTGCTTGCTATTTCTTGAAGTGATATTACTTGTGTTTACATTATACTTTGTTTTTCCTTGTGAAATTATTAACTGTGATTAATTGTTGAATTCTTTAAGGTATTCCTTATTTTGTTAATACTTGATTATTTCTTGTTATTTTGTGGTACACATATATATATATATATATTGAATTGCACGGGTTTATGTGAGTGTCTGTCCTAGGCTTGTCACTACTTCGCCGGGATAGGCCAGGCACTTACCAGCACATGGGGTCGGTTGTGCTGATACTACACTTCTGTGCGTTTTTGCACAGGTCCAGGTTACGAGCAGGAGCAGCAGCAGCAGTAAATAGATTGCGTGGGAGTTGATCACATTTGAGACCGAGGTAGCTTGCAGACGTCCGCAGGCCCGGCGTCTCTTTCTTTATTTATGTTAATAGCTGTGTAGTCTCTTTGTTTCGAGGCAAACAGAATTATGTTATATTTCCTTCAGACTTTTATGTGTAGTATTCCATAGTAGTTTGTGAGTTGGTGACTCCACGTCTTGGGTAGAGGATTTCGGTATGATTTTCATATTGTAATTAGTTACTTCTATTTCGATAAAGTATTCCGCATTTATTTAATTAAAATTGTGTTAAAAACAGGATAGTATGAATACAGTGGCTTGCCTAGCTACCACGAGTAGGCGCCATCACGATCCCGATATTGGGAAAAAATCTGGGTCGTGACACTTGCCCTCGCGAACGCGAAGGCTTAAATTGTGCCTAGTGATCTGCAATTTACAGCAGACTTTTCATGTTCCAAAAATGCCGGATGATGGTCCGGATTCACCTCGAGGCCCCCGGGACCCCAACGAAAACCACCAACATACTCCAAAACACGATACGAACTTGTTCCAAGCATAAAAACACCATCTTAAACATCAAAATTACCAATTACACACGGATTCAAGCCTAAGTTTCTTCAAAACTTCTGAAACTAACATTCAATCAAAAACCCGACTAAATGACTTCCGAATGACCTAAAAATTTGCGGACATATCCAAAATCGCATAACGAAGCTATAGGAATTATCGGAATTCCATTCCGACCCCCGGATCAAAATCTCACCTACCGTTCGGATTTCGCCAAAATTCAACCTTAGCCAATTCAAGCTTATTTCTACACCGGACCTCCAAATTCAGTTCCGATTGCTCCCATAAGTCACCAATCACCTCCCAGAACTAACCGAATCATCAGAATCCGATTTCGAGCCCTCTAACTAAATAGTCAACTCCGGGTTGACTTTCCTTCTTCAAGTTTCCTTCAAAAAGGCTATATGCCTCATTTTCAATTCAATTCACTCCTAACTCACCCGATAGACTCTAACACTAATATAAAAGCATAAAACATGTAATTACAACATAACGGGGTGGTAAATTCCCGTGATGACGGGCCGGGTCGTCACATTCTCCCCCCTTAAGCAAATGCTCATCCTCGAGCGGGTCAAGAAACATACCTGAAGTCTCAAACAAGTGAGGATATCTGCTCCGCATCTCCCGCTCGATCTCCCAAGTGGCCTCCTCCACGGGTCGACCTCTCCACCGAACCTTAACTGATGCAATCTCCTTAGACCTCAATTTTCTCACCTGACGACCCAAAATAGCAATAGGCTCCACATCATAGGATAGATCACCATCAAGCTGAATGGTACTGAAGTCTAATACATGAGATGGATCCTCGATGTACTTCCGGAGCATAGACACATGGAATACTGGATGAACGCTGGATAAGCTGGGTGGCAAGGCCAACTCATATGCCACCTCTCCAACCCTCCTGAGTATCTCAAAAGGACCAATGTACCTGGGACTCAGCTTCCCTTTCTTCCCGAACCTTATGACACCCTTCATGGGTCAAACATTCAACAATACTCTGTTACCAACCATGAAAGACAACTCTCGAACTCTACGGTCTGCATAACTCTTCTGGCGAGACTGTGCTGTAGGAAGCCTCTCCTGGATAAACTTTGCTCTATCCAGAGCATCCTGAACTAACTCAGTCCCTATCAATCTATCCTCACCAGGCTCAAACCATCCCATGGGGGATCTACACTGTCTGCCATACAATGCCTCGTAAATACTCGACTGATAACTGTTGTTGTAGGAAAACTCAGTAAGTGGTAAAAACTCATCCCACGAACCACCAAATTCAATCACACATGCTCGCAACATATCCTCTAGGATCTGAATAGTGCGCTCAGACTGCTCGTCTGTCTAGGGGTGAAATACGGTGCTCAACTCAAACCGAGTACCCATCTCCCGCTGAAACGCTCTCCAAAATTGAGAAGTGAACTGAGTGCCCCTGTCGGACATGATAGACACTGGGACCCCATGCAACCGGACAATCTCCCAAATAAAGATCACGGCCAACCGCTCCGATGAGTAAGTAGTACACACAGGAATGAAGTGAGCTGACTTGGTCAGCCTATCCACAATTACCCAAATAGAATCGAACTTCCTTGCTGTCCGAGGGAGTCCAGTAACAAAATCCATGGTGATCCTCTCCCATTTCCACTCAGGAATATCAATGCGCTAAAATACACCAACGGGCCTCTGATGCTCGTACTTAACCTGCTGACAGTTGAGGCACCGTGATACATGTCTGACAATGTCTATCTTCATCTTTCTCCACCAATAGTGTTGTTTCAAATCTTGATACATCTTTGCGGCTCCTGGATGGATGGAATACCGCGAGCTGTGGGCCTCCTCCAGAATCAACTCATGAAGGGCATCAACGTTGGGCACACATATCCGGCCCTGCATCCTCAATACGTCGTCACTATCAATGGTGACATCTCTAGCATCATCATGCTGAACTTTATCTCTAAGGACAGCCAAATGTGGATCATCATACTGGCGCTCATGAATACGATCATATAGAGATGATCGAGAGACAACACAAGCCAACACCCTGCTGGGCTCCGAAATATCTAACCTCACTAGCCGATTGGCTAGCACCTGAACATCATAAGCAAATGATCTCTCCTCAGCTGGAATATATGCCAAGCTCCCCATACTGACCGCCTTCTGGCTCAAAGCATCGGCCACCACATTGGCCTTCCCCGGATGATATAATATAGTAATGTCATAATCCTTAAGTACCTCAAGCCACCTCCGCTGTCTCAAATTAAGATCTTTTTGTTTGAACAAGTGCTGGAGACTACGATGGTCGGTATACACCTCACAAGACACGCCGTACAAATAGTGCCTCCAAATTTTTAAGGCATGAACAATGGCGGCTAGCTCCAAATCATGAACAGGATAGTTCTTCTCATGTGGCTTCAACTGCCGAGAAGCATAAGCAATCACCTTACCTTCCTGCATCAACACACAACCTATCCCCACTCTCAAGGCATCACAATAAACAGTATATGAACCTGAAGCTGATGGCAATACTAGCACTGGAGCTGTGGTCAAAGCTGTCTTGAGCTTCTGAAAGCTCTCCTCGCACTCATTCGACCACACGAATGGTGCACCCTTCTGGGTCAATTTAGTCAATGAAGAAGCAATGGATGAAAATCCCTAAACGAACCGGCGATAATACCCCGCCAAGCCAAGAAAGCTCCCGATCTCTGTAGCTGAGGACGGTCTAGGCCAACTCTGCACCGCCTCTATCTTCTTTGGATCAACCTGAATACCATCACGAGACACCACATGCCCCAGAAATGCTACGGACTCGAGCCAAAACTCGCACTTGGAGAATTTAGCATATAGCTTCTCCTCCCTCAATCTCTGCAACACAATACTCAAATGTTGAGCATGCTCCTCCCGACTACGGGAGTAGACTAGAATGTCATCAATGAACACAATCACAAATGAATCCAAATAGGGCCTGAACACACTGTTCATCATATGCATAAATGATGCTGGGGCGTTGGTCAGCCCGAAAGACATCACAAGAAACTCATAGTGACCATATCGGGTCCCGAATGCAGTCTTCATAATATTCGAGTCCCTGATCTTCAGCTGATGATAGCCTGAACGAAGATCAATCTTAGAAAACACCCTCGCACCTTGTAACTGATCAAACAAATCATCGATGCGCGGTAGAGGGTACTTGTTCTTCACTGTCACTTTGTTCAATTGCCTATAATCAATACACATCCGCATAGAATCATCTTTCTTTTTAACAAACAACACCGGTGCACCCCACGGGGACACACTAGGGCGGATGAAACCCTTATCCAGAAGCTTCTGAAGCTGCTCGTTCAGTTCTTTCAACTCAGCCGATGCCATCCGGTAAAGAGGAATGGATATGGGCTGAGTGCCCGGCACCAATTCAATACCAAAATCAATATCCCTGTCCGGCGGCATGCCCGGCAGGTCTGAGGGGAATACATCTGGAAAGTTCATCACAACAGGTACAGTATCAATGCTTAGAGACTCAGCTCCCACATCTCTCACAAAGGCTAAGTACGACAAACACCCTTTTTCAACTATTTTCTGAGTTTTTAAGAACAAAATGACACGGCTAGGGACGAAATCAGTCGAACCCTGCCACTTCTGAGAAATACCAGGAATGGCCAACGTAACTGTCTTAGTATGACAGTCCAATATAGCATGGTACGGAGACAACCAGTCCATACCCAATATAACATCAAAGTCCACCATCCCCAACAATAACAAAGCTGCCTGGGTCTCCAAACCCCAATAGATATAACACAGGATCTATAGACATGATCCACAACAATCGTATCACCCACGGGAGTGGATACATGAACAAGTAAATCAAGACTACCACGAGTCGTACCCAAATGATATGCAAAATAAGAGGACAAGTAAGAATATGTGGACCCTGGATCAAATAGAACAGAGGCATCTCTATGACAGACAGAAATGATACATGTAATCACCGTATCGGAGGCAACTGCATCACGCCTATCAGAAAGTACATAGAACCATGCCTGGCCTCTACCAGATCTCTCCTCGCCTCTGGGGAAACCACGAGAAGACTGACCTCCACCTTTACTAGTCTGAGATGGTGCTGAAGAGGAGGGCTGATCCTTCTGCTGAGTCCTGTCCCTACGAAGTTGAGGGCATTGTCTCCTTATGTGGCCAAACTCACCACACTCATAACATGCACCTGGTGCTGGAGAAGGGGACTGAAGGGAACCCCTCGCCGCAGAAGAACCCTGGGCTGAAGAAGTAGGTGCTGCACTCTGGGCTGGGAGGGCACTAAGTGATGACTGACCCTGCTGAAACCCATGTCGACCACGACCATAAGAACCTCCGCTCTTCTCAGTGCGGCCTGAATGAGAAGGTCTAGATGAGCGACCTCTGCCCTGCTGGAAATGCCCTCTAGATGGAGCACCACTGAAACTACCAGAACCACGAGGCCTCTTGGCCTCCCGCTCCTCTCTCTCTCGGCGATGATCCGCCTCAATGGAGCATGCCATGTCCACAACCTGCTCAAATGATGATGAGAAAACTCTCTCTCTGGTTATAAGAATGCGGATAGAGTAGTTGAGGCCATCAGTGAACCTCCTGGTCCTCTCCCTATCAGTAGGGATCATCCATGTGGCATGCCTAGCCAACTGTGTGAATCTGAGCTCATACTGGGTCACAGACATGTCGCCCTGAACCAACCATTCAAACTGGCGACGTAGCTCCTCGCGACGAGACTGAGATACATACTTCTCTAGAAAGAGAGTAGAGAACCGTTGCCATATGAGAGGTGTCGCGGGACAAGTGAACTGAAAGGTAGTAAATGAAACTCCGATGGACTCAAGAATACCAGCCATACGCAGCATCCTCTGACACTTATCCAAGAAACCCTGGGCATCCTCGCCCTCAACGCCAATGAAATGGGGTGGCTGAAGTCTACCAAACCTCTCTAGACGACGCTGCTCGTCGTCGGGCATAGCTTGAACCATATGCTCTGGAGCTGTTGCGGTTGGAGGAATAACTGGTGTAACAACCTGAGGAGGACCGCCTCCGGTGTCTGAAGTCCCTGAACTACCTGCTCAGGTGTGCGAGCTGCAGGGGTCTACAGACCACCCCCTGTTTGAGATGTCGCTGCAATAGCGGTAGCTGATACTACCTTAGCCAATCCGAAACACACCGATAATATCTGTGCCAGAGTCTCCTGAAGACCAAGAATAGCAATAGATACAGTCTGGGCCTGAACTGGGGCCGTTGGAGCATCAACCACTGGGGGCTGCTCCTTAACAGGTACAACGGGCGGGTCAACTAGCACTACCTCAGCTGCCCTACCTACCTCTAGCACGACCGCGCCCACGGCCTCTAGCAGGTGGCAATGGAGGTCGTCCACCTCATCCTGATGCTCGCGTTCTCGCCATCTGCGAGAGAATAGAATTTAGAAGTTCAGTTCTCAGAACAACAAGATCGCACGACAAAGTTCAAAAAAGTGAAGTGTTTCCTAAAGGTTCGCAGCCTCCCGAGGATAAGTACAGGCGTCCCCGTACCGATCCACAAGACTCTACTAACCGGCTCAAGACTCGCGAGACCTGTTAACCTAGGCTCTGATACCAACTTGTCACGACCCAACCCTGGTCGTGATGGCGCCCAACACGCTGCTAGGCCAGTCTGACCAATCAATAACAATAACAGAGCTAGGAGCTCGCTTTATCCCATTTAAACATATCAAATCATAAAACAACAGTGATATATATATATCAGAAACGGGGAAACCAAGTCCCAACACATACCAACTCCCATAGACCGAAGGGTCAAGAGTCATGAGCCTCTAATGAACATAAGTGTAATAATGGTTTACAAGATACCAAGTGCGGAAAGAAATAGCAAAATAGAATTAAAAGACAGTAGGAAGGAATACCGGGTCCTGCGGACTCTGCAGCTACCTCGAATATCCTACAGAAGTCGCCTCGAACATCTACCAGATCACTGCTGAGAGGTACCTGGATCTGCACACAAGGTGCAGGGAGTAAAATGAGTACTGCCAGACTCAGTAGTAATAAACAGGGGTAAGACATCGCATATAAGAAATCCGCAATAAAGCACTTTGTAAAGTTGTAATCAAATACCCTGTCACATAATCAATATCAACCGTACATGTACCAACAAGTACCAGCAAAACAGGATAACAGCTATCAGATGTAGCTAAATGCAATGCAATACATGATATGACCGCTACGGCATCCACTACCAGTCAGCTAATATGCAAATACAGCCTCGCAGGCTCAAAAGTAGTTTTTGAAAACTCTTTTATCATTTTTTTCCAGTTGAAAACACTAACATCAAGTTTCAGATGTTGGAAATAGCATGAAAACGGATATAGCTACGGACTGGTAGTAAACTAGCATGTCAATATCACAAGAGAATGATAACGATCCTCGCGGGATCCAATAACTGGCTCACAGCCCACAAGTATACTCAACCGTCCAAGAAGGAGGTTCAATGGCTCAAGAGTAGCCAATATCCTAACACAGTGCCAATAAGTCGGACTAAGCCATAGTCCCCAATCACAATCGACCCCGCACTCACAAGAGAGTACGTGTCTCGCCGCTATACAACGTCACAAAGTAGTATACCGGGGTTTCGAACCCGCTGGTCATCACCCACATCTATTACTCACCTCAATACAGCACGACGACTACTCCGCAATGCCCTTGACACAAGAATCAAGCTCCGCACGTGTAGAATCTGATCAAATACAGTAAATACACATCACATTAGACCAATGGAACGATACCCAGTCAAAACAACTCAATTTACATCAAAATTTCCAAAGTTGCCAAAACCCGACTTTCGGTACGCTTCTCAAAAAATTACAAAAGTCAAATATCCGGAATCCTCATCTCGATACTAGTCTAGGCATATAAAATTTATCAAAATCGGACTTCATTTGCCCACTCAAATCAGTGTTTTTCTTCAATTTTAGGCCTAGGGCTCAAACCCACCTTTAATCTTCCATTTACAGAGAATTAACCAAGAATTTCATGTTAAAATGATGTAATTAAGCCACAAAACTTACCTCCGACGAAACCCCGATGATTTCCCAGCAATCTCCCGTCAATACCTTCTCTCAGAACTCAAAAATGGTGTTTTGGGGTGTTAGACCCGCGACTGGTTCTGTTCTGGTTTTTAATTCACTGCCAGTCCAATTCCTTCATCGCGTTCGCGATGCCCCTCACGCGAACGCGATGCTTTAGTCTTTTTCTTCATCGTGAACGCGACGTGAAGTCACGCGTCCGTGAAGGTCAACTCCCCAATCTTCAGAGTTTTACTCTACGCGAACGCGTCCCTGCCCACGCGAACGCGATGCTTCGCCTTATTCCACTTACGCGAACGCGACCCAAACCATCGCAAACGCGATGCTTCCCTTCTTTCTCTTACGCAAACGCGGTGCCTCACTTCGCAAACGCGATGACCAAGATGTCCCAGACTACGCGAACGTGGGCCTTGCCTCGCGAACGCGAAGGCTTAAATTGTGCCTAGTGATCTGCAATTTACAGTAGACTTTTCATGTTCCAAAAATGTCGGATGATGGTTCGGATTCACCTCGAGGCCCCCGGGACCCCAACGAAAACTACCAACATACTCCAAAACACGATACGAACTTGTTCCAAGCATAAAAACACCATCCTAAACATCAAAATCATCAATTACACACGGATTCAAGCCTAAGTTTCTTCAAAACTTCCGAAACTAACCTTCGATCAAAAACCCGACTAAACAACGTCCGAATGACCTGAAAATTTGCGGATATATCCAAAATCTCATAACGAAGCTACAGGAAATGTCGGAATTCCATTCCGACCCCCGGATCAAAATCTCACCTACCGTTCGGATTTCGCCAAAATTCAACCTTAGCCAATTCAAGCTTATTTCTACACCGGACCTCCAAATTCAGTACCGATTGCTCCCGTAAGTCACCAATCACCTCTCGGAACTAACCGAATCATCAAAATCCGATTTTGAGCCCTCTAACTAAATAGTCAACTCCGGGTTGACTTTCCTTATTCAAGTTTCCTTCAAAAAGGCTATATGCCTCATTTTCAATCCAATTCACTCCTAACTCACCCGATAGACTCTAACACTGATATGAAAGCATAAAACATGTTACAACATAACGGGGTGGTAAATTCCTGTGACGACGGGCCGGGTCGTCACATAAATGAAGCAAAACACCACTAGATTCCCTGGGAAACATCGAATAAATTGCCGCAAATCCCATAGAAATTCCCTAATTGTTCGTAAGCGACTTAAAGAAATGATCGTGAAAATAAAAAATAAAAAAAAATTGGCGACAATAATGAAGATCTCGTCGGGATCTATTGATTGAATTGCTCTAATACCATGTTTTATTACAAAACTTCGAACAATTTTGATGAGAAACGAGATAAACTTCTAAAGAGAAAAAAAATAATAGAGGGCGTTGAAAATTTTTATTTTCATTAACTATGTGAAAAGGAAATCAACTCTTTAGAGACTAAAAATAAAAAACTGTGCAAAAATACCATTAAATATACAAAAGTAATGATAAGTGATTGGTTTGTATTCTCTTCACACTTTTGAGCATATATCATTGGGCCAAGTGAGCTGATTCACTTTAAAATTCTTAATGCAAACCTAGGCATCCAACTAATCCACGGGTGAGAAAAAATTAAACAAGGGTATTATGGATTGTTCTGATTCTCTCCCTTCAAATAAATGAATTTGATCAAAGTGGACATGATACTTAAAATATAACGCATTAAATAAGATAATGTAATAATTTAATTTTGATTATGATTTATAACTTCACGTTAATATTTCATTTTAATGACATTATATATTATTATAATAATAAAGTTTTTAGTTCATCATTATATATATATTTCAATAGCATGATAATTAATCTTTTAAATAAGACAACAATGAACAGAGCTTACAAATAAGGATAATATCCATTATATATTTAATTATTTTTAATTGTTCTTTTATTTCATCCAATTTTAATATTCATTTATCTAACATTTTATATTATCATATAACAACCAAATATGAAAACGATAACAAATATTTTAAAGGATATATCTAGTGGTGACAACTTACATACTAAGTATATTATAGCTTTCAAAAATCACAAAAAAATGCTTTAAAATAATGCTTCTTAGATCTCATACACATATTTATACACAAATTGAACAAGACCTTATGACCTTTTAATATCTGTTTTTAATTAGATGTAACTTCTTCCTGTAGGTTGTGAAATCTAATATCTATAATGTTGACAAAATGCCTTCCCAAAAAGATAATGCTGATGAAATGATCAATTATAAGGTATTTCAATAGTCAGTCTCAGTTATCCTCTATGAGTAAATAGACAGTATTAGTTATCCTCTGAAAATCATTGATTAGAATGTGTCACCATTTAGAAATTGTAAGGCAATATGTCACTTCCATAATTTGTATTTGCTTGTGTTTATCATATCAAATTCTTAGTCTTGTTGTATTTGGTTGTAGAAGTTCAATAACAATCATGTGGTTCCTATTTGCTCAGCTGATGCTGGTCAAATAGAAGAAACTTTGGTCAGTATTGTTGAAGAGTTTGGGAAGACGCTTCTTCGGGTTTTAATTGTGATTCTACTTAAGGATTCAAGATATTATGGTAAGTGATAAAGGTTTATCGAATTACTAATAAGAATTAGGAACGGTCATGATATATTGAAGTTATGTAGTTGAATGGTGATTTTGTTTGGAATGACATCTTTATCTTTTCTTCAGGAGAGATCAAAATTATATGTGAAAATAGATTTGGTCTTGTTTCCCAATGTTGTCGGTCAATAAAATCATTTTGCAAATATATAATGTCACAACTCAATTTCTCCCGTAAGTCGTGATGGCATCCAACATCGCTGTTAGGCAACCTAACTGTGAACTAGCCATATTATTATTTGTTTTAACAATTTAGAAATATTTGGTTTGTTTATTATTAGATAAGTAAGATGTGTGAAATTTAATAAAATAAAATGTTAACAATTATAAAAACAAATGTGACGAAATAAATACTCGACGTCATCAAATATATACTAGCATATTTTTCAAGACCTGGTGTCACACCTATATAAGCTACTAGTAGAATATACAAAACTCTAAACTATTGTCTGAAATAGAGTAGAATGAAAATAAATACAAAAGAGAGAGCTACTCCAGGTGCTGCAGAACGGATTCCTTGATTTATTTTGATTGCGGTTCGTAATTCCTTATACACAAAAATTGCAAAAGTTGTATCCATACAGAAATTCCGAAGGTATATAGTGAAATTGATCGATTTTGAGTGAAATTTGGAAATCCTTTGGAGAAGTTTTGCGAGAGAATGTTGTGATCTGGTACATTGGTAGCTTGAAAAAGGGAAGGAAACGTGATTCTCGGATGTGTGAATGTTGGGAGTGTGATTCTCCGATGCGTAGTAAATTGATACGCTTCCATAGCATTGTTATTTTTTTAAAAGTTAAAGTTTTTTTCCAGGGAATTGATACTTTCTTTTCAAGAGGTTATGGGGATATTAAATCTGTAAGGGGTCGTTTGGTATGAGGTATAAGAAGGTGTAAGGGTGGTATAAAAATTTAATACCATCTTAATACTCTGTTTGGTTAGCAAATCGGGTGTAAATTATCCCGGTGTTAATTTTAACACTGGAATAACTTATACCTCATAAAAGGTGGGGTAATTAACATCGGTATAACTTATACCTTCCTCTTAGAAATTATTCAGTTGTCATTCTTAATACAACATACCAAACAATGAATAAACAACAATCCCAGTACAACTAATCTCAGCATAACTTATCCCATTATAACTTATACCGGTATAACTCATATTTCAACCAAACAACTCCTAAAAGAATAACTTATAGATAAGTTTTTTTTCCGGTTGATTCGTGATTTTGCGCTCGCTTTTCAAAGTTATCTAGTCCAACTTCGTTGTGAATGACAGAGATGGAGTGAGAAAATCAGTTCAGTGAGATTTTGGAAAAAGAAGTAACTGCTATTCGCATGGTATAAATTCCTTTCTATTATCTTGGGATAGATCTGTCGCCAGTTCTATTTTTGCACATTTGATTTTGATGAATCAACTCATCTTTGTACATACTTTTTACATGCAAAACTCACCTTTTTTTTAGGCCTCATGTTTACTAAAATTATCATTGATTATTAATGTGTGCATATCCATTATCGCGAAAATATTCCCCCATGGCACACTCAGAATATGGGGCCAAAAACTGCAAAGGAGCAGGATCTGAAGCAGTACCGCGCATACATAGCTGCCAGTGGAAAAAAGCTCGTCAACCTATCTACTCGTGTTCGTAGCTCGATCGGAGGTCAAGACTGTGATCCGGCGAAAAAACAGAAATCGTCTGTATCAAGTAATACATGAATTGCTCACATTCACGAGGAAAATTAAAGCAGATGGTGAAAGACCTGGCACATAAACTCGATCGGGCCTTCCCACTTTTATCATCACTTCCAGTACTGGCAGGGGTAATTACCATGTTATTAACTAATCGAAACTTTAATACAATCTTTTCTGATCCTGCTGGTGAAACGTATAAGCCCCGACTTACCTTTGTGGTAGTACAAAAAGACACCAGACACGTCTTTTCCCGGTTGATAAGAAGTTGATACCCAAGAGTGGAAGCATTTTGCCAGGTTTCATAATTTTCTTCTTAGTATCTGGTAATAAAAGCATATGAAATTGTATTTGTACGAGTACAATTTCAAAAAAAAAAAAAAAATAGGTATAGTAGTAGATATCGAGATTTGCCACTACCCTATTGAGTTTGATTTTTATTTGTGCAACCATGGTTGCATGGAGGTAAAGTGGTTAGTTTAGTTCAATATTACCATTTGGTACCGGACATCGGGCAGAAATTTAAACGAAAACAATCTATTTATTAGCTTTTCAAGTAGACATAATCTGCATTTAAAATACTCTTCAGCCTCACGTAAAATTCAATAGTGCAATGACTGCCAATTAACACCATAATTTAGGTGTAGATGGAGATTTCAGCTGCAAAAAGTCCAGATAAATAGGACCATTTTTTAATATAATTAATAGGTAGTAGTAAATCCTGAATTAAATGCTAAATATTGAATTCTTAATCCTAAAATAGACAACTTTTGTTAGGAACACACCATGTGGAGTCTAAGTATGGGCAAACTTTTTAGCAATCAGCAGTACAAAAGTTGTGGTGATGGTATGAAACAGAACATTCAGAGTTAACACCATTACAATGGCTATCTCATACAACACAACATTTTTGTTCTTCACTTTCCTTTTACTCCTCGTACCCGAAAATCATTCCTTAACTTCAGATGATTTAGTTTCTGAATTGATCATCCTTCGTTCTAAATCTTCCACTGGAGTTATTCACCTTTCTAACAAACTACTTAGACGAATTTTATCGATACCTGTCCCTAGGCCATTTTCTTTCGTTATATTCTTCGATTCACAGAAGCTACATTCAGATCCAGAGATTTCACTTCCAACTATTAAAAATGAGTTCTTGCTTCTCTCCTCCTCATTCCACACAAACAATCCACATAACATCAAGTTGTTTTTCTTTGACATTGAGTTTCAAGAATCGCAAGCTTCTTTTGCTCTATTTCGAGTCAGGTCTCTTCCCTATATATGTTTAGTCCCCCCTTTAGCTACTGATTTCAAAAGGGATTCTATTCGAATGAAATCCTCGGATTTCTCTGGGCAAGCAGAATCGATGGCAGAATTCATCGAGGATAAAACTAAGCTCACTGTTGGTCCCATACATCGGCCAGGTTTCATTTCCAAAAAACAGAGGATAATTATCATCGCTTTGGGGTTAATCTTGACTCCATTTCTAGTGAAAAAGATTGTTGCTGGAAACACCATTTTGCATAACAAGCATATATGGATGGCAGGGTCAGTTTTCGTGTACTTCTTCAGTGTTTCAGGGACAATGTACAACGTAATTAATAAAATACCTATTGCTATGGTGGATAGAGATGATCCTAAAAAGTTGGTTTTCTTTTATGACGGAAATGGGATGCAGTTAGGGGCCGAGGGGTTTACAGTCGGGTTCTTGTACACGATTTTCGGGTTGTTGTTGGCCTTTATCACTCATGTTCTTTTCCATGTGAAGAATAGGAATATCCAGAGGTTGGTGATGCTTTTAGCTATCTTTGTTTCATTCTGGGCTGTAAAGAAGGTGATTTACCTGTATAATTGGAAGACTGAGTCTGGCCTTCCTGCTTACACATACCATATGTAAGAGTATTGTACCAGCTTATTATACTAGTTGCTACACATTAGCTGAGTTGACTTAATACTAAGTAGTGTACCAAAAACAGGGAATAGATTACCTACTCTTAACCGACAAAGTGAGCACCTTTATTCTGAATTCATAAATCCAGAATCAGTAGGCTTTCCAAGTAGGGTTCAAACCTACGTCCTGTCGACAAAAAATTTGACTAAATCATTTAGAAGTAAAGAGGTAACAGGGATTCATTTCTTCTCTAACTCAACAATGTTAACAATGCCAGAAATGTAAAATAACGGAGTCCTATATTTAAAGTAGAGTGATACTATCGAACATAGTGTTTGCAAATTAAACCCCCATCTCCAGTACATACATGCCCGCCTAGCACATCCTTGTGGTACTGTCTCCCATCATTTGTGCAACCAAAGAGTGCTAAGCTCCTCTTTGAATTCACATATAAACAGGATGTTAAGGAATGATATCTCAGACAAGCAGCGAAGGCATGCACGAGCATCTGAGCCGCATATCACGGCTCGATTGACCACAAACACAATTTTAATCTACAAAGTTTTTGCATTGTCCGATCAACCAGCGGCAGGGTTAATGTATGTTATGGTTTCAGTTAATTGATGTTTTATACATTAAGAAGCTTTTAAGTTGCCATCAACCATCACGTGTTGTTATATGTATATAGGATTGATGTATTCTTGTAGTTCTATGTTGTTATGACTGGTTTAAAAGAAAATGTTCTTAGATTGTTATTGTTTTGTTAAGGTAGTTTTACTGTGTCGTTCTTACACTCTCTTTTCAGGAACTTTTCATGTTTTCGACTAATAATTTTCCACAATTTTGTTGTTTAAGGGTCTTCCATTATTCCGAAGGGGAGATATCTCTTTTCGATCACTACAGTGAACTCTACGGACTCAAATCAAATACCCAAATTTGCCTGCTATTCAAATTCAAAATAGTCCTCCCGAATATATTCCTATGGAGGTTACTTGCTCTTACTTCCATTCTGCATCTTTTCCTTTTATTTTTCAATTTTTCTATGGCTTTTATCTCTCTTCGTGTACTTTATTCCGCTATGATGTATTTAATTTCAGTTAGTCAAAACTGGCTTGGGACAAAGATACAGAAGTACACTAAATGTCAGGTGGGTCGCAGGAATGCGAAAAGCAAATTGTCAAAGACCTGCTGATAGAAAAAAAATTATTAATGCATGTATACGTTATATCTGTCTCACATAGGACCAGCCTTGGTCGCAATTGATTTCGCTTGCTTTTAACATCTGGATTAAAAAGTAACATCTAATTAAAAGGCAAATGTTAAAAGCACGTGAAATCTATTGCGACCTGGACTGGTCTTATGTAAGACAGATCTGACGTATATATGCCTTCTTAATAATTTTCTCTCCATCATCTTTGACAATTTGTTTTTCTCATTCCTACGACCTGTCTGGCAATGGCATTTAGTGTACCTTTGTATCTTTGTCCCAAGGCAATTTTGAATAACTAAAATTAAATAGATTAGAAAGGAAAAAAAGTACACAAAAAGAGATAATAGCCAAAGAAAAATTAGAAAATAAAATAAATAGATAGAGAATGGCAGTAAGAATAAGTAACCTCTGTGGAAAGACTCTTTCGAATCTGAATAGCAGGCAAATTTGGGTATTTGATTTGAGTCAGGTAGAGTACATTGTAGCGCTCGAAAAGAGATATCTCCTCTTCGAGATAACGGGAGACCCTTAAACAACAGAAACTTCAAGATAACTAGTCGAAAACATGAAAAGTTCTTGAAAAGAAATTGTAAAACACAGGAAAAGTAAAACTACTTAAAAAGGCAATAACAATCTAAGAACATATTCTTTTAAAAGAGTAGTAACAATATAGAACTACAAAAATACATCAATTAAAATTACAATCCTTGATGGTTGATGGCAACTTAAAAGCTTTGTTATGTTTAAAGCATCAATTAACTGAAACCGTAACATATATTAACTCGCCGCTAGTTGATCGGACAATGCAAATACTTTGTAGAGATCCACTACAGTTTGCGACTTGCCAATTTGAACAGCCAAGATAGTCAAAAGTTCATAGGAGCGCCTAATAAAATGATACTTCAAGAACTGGTGCAGGGCATAATAGTTTGTAGTCACAATCCCGTATCCGGAAGATATATGTAAGAATCATTAAAGAAGAACATCAACAAATAGCAAGTTGGACTTTCAGGTTGCAGCCATCTCTTAGATATACAATTATGCCTACGGAACACAACTGCACTCCAAAGTTAGGTCAAATAATCATGGTTGGGAGACAACGAAAGACAGAGGACCAGAGAAACTTACTGAGAACATACTGTGATAATTACAGTAATCTTGGGATCAATTCTCAACGCAAATGTCTTCTTTTAGACCTTGATTGCCGATATAATTTCCGGAAAACCAGAAAAATAATGATAACGACCACCTGTACAAGTACTAGTATCTTCAGACCTGCAATGGACAAACATCAAATAGTCGCTACATGAGATGGTTCACAGTTCATGCCAAAGGTTACAGAAAAGGGGAAAAATAGAATTACCTTGCAGTCGCTGAGCCGAGTCATCCATATTGACCCCATTAGCATTTTTTCCACCAATTAGATCGAGATGTTTTCTTCTTGAACCATAACTTCTTGTTTGATAAGAAAAATCCCCACCCATTACGCAAGTATTGGGGCAATTGACAGTACTATCATACTCATCACTTCCGTCACAACAATCTGAAAGTATTTTGAATCAGTAAGCATGAACCCAGCCACAGGGTAGATAGAGATTAACAAATCAATAAATGCTGCAGCCAAAGCTTGCATACAGCCTCGGATAAGGGGCTAAACTTTGTAATAACACATGAATGGAAGCAAAATTTAATTATATAAAATCGCTTCTTAAAAAGTCATACTAGTTTAACAAGGACCGCTTACCACAAAAATTATCGTTCACGTGAGAAGAGAACAGGAATTTAGGCGTGCTGCCCACATTTCTACAATAAAATTTTCCAGCTGGACAGGCAGCTGTTCCTATCAAAGGAGAGAGATTTAGTTGACAGGAGAACTCAAACAAAATATATCGATATTTCCCACAAAACCATCAAAGGAGATGGGAAAAACCAACAGAAAATATACAAATAAAAGAGAAAAGAGTGAATCATGTGAAACACACAAGTTTATATGTAGGGCATCCAACTGTTCAAAAGTACTTTCACCCATCATATCTAATGGAGGAGCTAGTCTAATCCAACATTTTGGAGTCACCACTGGAGCATTCTTCCTAGACGCCAAGCAAAACTAATCATATCTTATATCTGCCCAGATATATTCGTAGATTCATTGAACTACATAGCAAAACAATTTTAGGCTAGTCTATATAAGGAAAATGGCATATACAACATATTCCTTTTTCATTTTAAGACTACCCTTGTTGGCATTTTTGGTAGATGACATCAATTGTTGATGTTATGCCACCGTTTTACCTCTTACAAGAAAATAATATTAAAATTAAATGGAAGAAACGGCAAAAAAATGACATTTGTTTTAGTATCAACTGTGATCAGAGGTGCCTATGATTTAGGAATACACGGATCTTCTTCACTATCATTAATCCTTTGGATGCCAGAAAATTTTTTGCACCAAGTGATACTACGTCCACATTTATCAATATGATCACTTCCTTCCTCTGGTACAGGGAGACTGAAAGAAAATATTGGGCAGCAACTCGTAGCACAGTTGCCCGTTCATAGCATCACTAACGCTTTCCTTTTAAGCATATTAGTTACTACTAATAAATTCCTTTTTGGTCAGATATCGTCTATTGCACGTGAGATTTATCATGATATATGATGATGCAAAATACTCAAAATAATACAACGGCTTCCCCAGCACATCGGTTCAAAATTTTCTAGCTTGAAGATTTAAAACAGAAGAGACACTTTGAATCTGTAAAATGTGTTAAAACAAAAACCAAAAGCTGCAGTAGTTAAATTTAGCACGGTGTAAAAAAAGTTGAAACATACATTATCTTAAAAAGAAGAACACTTTGAATTTGTAAAATGTGTTAAACAAAAACCAAAACTTGTAGTAGTCATGGTGTATAAAAAGTTGAAACATACATTTTAAGAAATAAGACATCAACTTCATACAATTTAATCAAAAGAGAATGTTACTCAAACATGTTATGCACTTTTTGCAAGACTCCATGAACAGGAACAACTTTCCATGTTGATTTGTTTGGATCATCACTTGCATCGAAGGGACAACTTTGTGTAGGAAACTCCATATAAAAGGAAGACTTCAAAAGCATGCGCAAATTTCACAGTAAGTTGAAGAGCTCGTTGATGCCCATACAAGCGGTGTTAGTGATGCCAAAGCTCAGAAAAAACCCGCAACACGTTCTCAATGAGGTCATATGTGAACAAAGAAGCAAAAATGTCATCATTCACCTTGATATGTTCCAAAACCGCCTTGACACACAACTAAGGACGTCTTCTCTCCCTTCACAATAACATGTTATATATCGAACCTCGCCGAAATGAGGATAGCTCCAAATGACGAAACCTCGAAACCGTCATTGAAATGTCTGGTGCTAGCAGATACGACTTTCATGTCATGAGTTGATGAATTGAACACGAAAATCTTTGAGTAGCCTTGCTTGAGAAAGTTTCAGGAACATTGTTTGCGTCCTTCATCAACCATTCATAAAGGTGAAACAAAGAGGTCAAAAGTTCTCCTCACTAGGGAGAGGAAACCTCGTGATCCTTAAAGTGTATCGTGAATGCTTGATTTCAAATTTGTGCCATAACTATAAAGTTGCAAACAACGAAAAAGAAAGAAGAACAAAAATAAAGAACATGCTACCTAAAAGGCAGTGCTCCAGAGTCCAGATTATAACATTGGGATTCGGAAAATTACCTATGCAAGTCCAAAGAGAAGTTGGGTTTGATTTACATATGTTGTAGTTGATAATGTCTGCTTAGTAATGGAACAAGCGGCTTGTAATTCAAACGTGCCTACACCATAATATGAATTTTCCCATCAAGAGGCTCAAAATTATTAGAACATCAAATTTTAGGACTTACTTGAGAAACTACCTATGTAAATCCAGAGAAAATCATGACCCAATTCTTAGATTTCACAGTTTTCGTGGTCTGCAATCTTTATTTTTTTTTAGAAGGATGCTGAAGTCTGCTTTCTAACGGCACAAGAGGCTTGTAATTTGGACGCGCCACCAATGGGATATGAGTTTTCTCATCAAGACGTTCAATACTATGAGGGTCGAAACATCTAAATCCAGAAAATCATATTTTTCTCTAAATATATTGGAATTGTAAGCTTTATGTGATGCTGGAAAGCAGACTTCAGGAACTACAACATATACAAAAAGGAACTATGAGATATATAAACTAAGTCCTGATTCTCTCTAGATTTACGGAAGCACTTTTTCAAAGTTAATCTAGACCCGGACATTCTGACTCTTGCAACCTTGAGCATCTTCACGAAAAATTCGTATTCCATGGTAGGCACGCCTGAATTACAAACCACTTGTACCATGAAAATCAGTCTTCGAGAACAACAAAATAAATAAGAATCATGTCTTAATTCCCTTTCAATTTCCACATGTACTTTTCCAAAGGCAGTTCTAGGTTTGGACATTACTTTCACAGCTTTTAGCATTTTGACGAGAAAAAGCGTACTGCCTTCAAGACACGTCCAAATCACAAGCTACTGCCATTAGAAAGCAAACTTCAGGAAATATAACTTATACAAATCATGCCCAAATTTATTTGGATTTACACATGTAAAATCTGGTGCATTATCTTTTAAGTAGCATGTTCTTTATTTTAACTCTTTCTTTCTTCCTCTTTGTTTGCAGCTTTGAGAGGTAACACACGACTTTAATATCAAGCGAACATGAGGTGCTGCATCCATATCTCGAGATCACCGGTGACAAGCACAATCCTCGCAAATTTCTTGCACTAAGGGCTCATCCCGATGATCGGTGCCTCCCGGCCAGTGAAGGAAACCAATGACTCTTTCCTTCACCTTTCTGAATGGTTGAAGGTGGTAAATGAAATTTTTGAAACTTCCTCGAGCAAGGTCATCAACAGGGTTTCTCATGTTGAATCATCAACTCGTGAGAGGAATGCGATATCTGCTAGCATTAAATATTCCGGTTAAGGTTTTGCCACTTGAACTATACTCATTCTAGCTTCCATGAGGTTTGTGGCACGACTTTTTATTGGAAATGAGCAGAAGATATCCTTGGCCACAATAAGGAGGTTTTGGAACGCCATCAAGATGTTATGATACCATTTTTGCTTCTTTCTTCACATATGAGCTCAATGAAAACGTTTTGCGGGCCTTTTTTAGAACTATGGCGAGCTCTCCATCCCACTGTGTTATTTGTGCATTCTTGGAGGCCTTCCAATATATGGAGTCTTCTGTAATGAAGTTTGATCCTTCGGTCAAGGAGTTAATGCAAACAAATCCGCACTGGAATCTATTCCTGCCTATAACTTTTTGCATACTTGTATTAATATCAATATATAATACACAAGTAATGAACAAGTGGATGTTACAAACCTAAAATAAAGTGTTCTCCCTCAACATTTAAATAAGATGGCTCACACAATTCAATATGGTCATAGCAGCCGGGCTTGAGTACCGATGCAACACATCAGTAAGTATAATATTTCCACATGTTTATTCCCAGAAAATAAAACACTACAAGCTCATTCCAGCATATACCAAACCTAAAATAAATAAATGAATGTTCTATCTCTCTAAAAGTGTTGTTTCGGCGCGTTTATCCGAAACAACCTCTCTGCCTTCGTAAGATAGGGTAAGATTTGATACACACTACCCTTACCTGACCCCAGTCGATAGGATTACACTGAGTTTGTTGTCGTTATATCTCCCTGAAGTTTAAGCTTATAGGCAAGTCACATAGTTTAATTAATATAAGAAAAATGCACACCGGGCTCATCAGTTCCGTCGAGGCAATCACAGAAATCGTCGTTGAGGCGATCTTTGGTAAAGGAATTAGACCCATCTTTACATTTGATTACCTCCGAACCATAGTACTTCTCATCTGCAAAATAACAGCTAGTTAAAATTCAGGAATTTATTTAAAGCTGCTTCAAGAAATTTTAAAAAGCAGTATGAGGAAAACCTAGAGGATGGATTCCGAGGGGTAAATCAGTAGAGGAGACATGAAACAAGCAGCAGCTGATTAGGAGGAAATTTCGAAGCAGAGCAGTAGTCTTCATCGGAGATTGAAAATAACTGAGGGACTGTTGTGTTTAATTTACTAAAGTAGAATTTAGAACGTCGTCGCCGTCGTGGGTTTTATCTCCAATTGACCCACAAACTTTTTTTTTTAAGTCTTTATAGGTAGATATTATTACTCCCTCCGTATTAAACGAGTTAGTTTGATTCGGTTTCACAGTTTAAGAAAAAAAAAAATTATCTTAAAAGTTTAAGTGTTAAAGTTTTATGGGATTATATTTTTATGTGGTTATAAAAGCTTCTCATTAAGAATAAAATATGTAAAATGAAGAGTTTAAAATTAAATTATTTTTAAATTTAGAAATGTGTCATTTATTTTGAAATAGACTAAAAAGAAAAGTAACTCATTTAATATGAAAAGGAGAGACTAATATTAGCCAAATTAGCCAATTAGCTATTTGTAGCAAAAAATATTAAATTTTTGCTTTGTTTTGAGTGGGTGTTATTAGAATAGATTAGGCAAAACTTAAGGAGCTTGAATCTCATTTTTGGGATAATTTAGTGAAGTTTTGAGATGGTTTGAACTGAAATTTTTGGCAAAAACTCAAATAATATGTGTATCATACTGTATATCATTTGTGTATCACATTGTGTATCATTTGTGTATCACATATGGATCATATTTGTATCTATTGTGTATCACATATGTATCATATTTGTATCTAATGTGTATCACATATATATCCATGTATACATTTGTGTGAGATACATGCGTCATACACATTTGATACATGTGTTGCAAAACATTTTTTTGAATTCTATTTAATTATGAATTTTGATATAAAACCAGTCCAAATCACCTCCAATCTTCCTCAAATTTTGTATATTGACTTATCTATATATTTTCAATGAATTTCAACTATACCCATTGAAAAAGTTTATTTTTCGTTTAGATTTTTAGTATAATTTTTGTATTTCATCACCTTATTTGCTACTTCATCCATAAAATTTCTTTTCTGTCTTCTATCTAGCTAATCACGGTTAAAAATATGAAAAGTGATTTTTGCATGTGATTCTTTGAGAGAAAAAATCTTATTATTTGATTTTACAATTTTTGTTAGCTAGTTTTGGTAAGTCTATGATTAATGCCTAGAGGTTAGTAAGTTGAAATTTATTTGGGATATTTGTGTAAGGTTTTCTTTTTCTGTCAAGACCCAAAAATCCCTCCGAAGGAATCGTGATGGCACCTAGTCTCTAAACTAGGTAAGCCTAACATAAACTGAAATAATATTAATATTTAATAACTTTAAATTAAATTGCTCTAACAAATTACAATTCTCAAAACTGGTGGTACAAGTCACAAGCCTTTCTAAGCGTAGTTATATAAAATAAATAAATCATCACTCCTAAACAAATGGAACAAATGGAAATAAGTACAAATAAAGGTGACTCCGAGGCCTGCGAACGCTGTAGCAGGTTTACCTTGAGTCGCCACTGCAACAACTTGTACAACTACTACCGATCAAATACTTGGATTTGTACCCAAAATATACAGAAGTATAGTATGAGCACACCACAGTTGTGCCTAGTAAGTATCAAGACCAACCTCAGTAGAGTAGTGACAAGGAACAGTCAAGATACTTACTGGTCAAATGAAATGACAAGGATATGATAATAAAATATCTAGATAAAGATAACGAGGTAATACCAACAACAAAGAGAAATCAAAATACAAACAGTAGGAACAATGAAGGAAGAACACAGGTAGTAACAAACGATAACCAAGTAAATCAGATAACCAAGTAAATCAATACTGACATAACAAGAACATAGACAAGTAAGAATATATCCAAATAAAGAAGGCAATGTCAACTAAATCAATCACATCATGTTTAGTACACAATCCCAACCATCTCAACCCTCGATTTCTCAAATCATAATCTCAACTGTCAAACTTTCAGCACGCATGGCACCTTGTGCCCTCATTTTTTTTTCACTTTTAACAATAAAATCCACATGATATACAATACATAACGTCCGTACAATGCACTTAGCATGTCCAAGAAGTCTCATTACCTAATATAAGTAAAATTATAATTTCTAAGCTAATTAGAAAAGCCAACGAGAAAAGATAAAATTGTTTATTTGAAAATCCTTTGAGTAAAGAAAGTACCTCTTTTAATTTAAAATACAACAGCGAATGGATTATTACCTTTAACATGAGATTTAATAACTTAAAACATAGTAGAAATTCCTTTTTAAGAAAAAATACAACCACAGACGATTTAATGGGATATAATTCAGAAATTGAATTAAGGATGTAACAATTGTAATATATATATATATATATATACTGTGAGATATTGAAAGTATTATGGGTTCTAACACAAGGGATCGCCACAATAAAGGAATTAAATAATTTAAACATTTGAATTGGTAAAAACAAATAAACATAGCAGCAGAAAGTGCACGGCATCATCCTTGGTACTTTTACTCTCGTTCTCACCATAAGAATGAATATTCACTTTAATTCTTTTTTGTTGCAAGCGTGCAACCCGATCCCAATTATATAGTGATGTTGCGGCATGCAATCCAATCCAAATCATATAATGATATTGCGGCATGCAACCCGATCCAATATAATATAGTTGCGGATTACAATCCGATCCAATATAATATTATTGCAGCGTACAACTCGGTCCCATATAATATTGTTGGTGTGCAACCCGATACCAATATACAAATCAACACCAATCACAAAAGAATTCCTACAAGGGAATAATAAGGAAACAACAATATCCCGACAAGGGAATTAACAACAAGAATAAACACGTCCTGGCAAGGAAACCAACAGTAAGAATTAAATATGTCCCGGCAAGGGAATCAACTATAACCAAACTTTTACCAACAATTAACTTCAAAATGGAACATCAACTAAACAGCAAGACATAATAAGCACGTGATAACTACACTGATAATCGCAACAATTGGACATGTACCCTATTTGCACGAAGTCATAAAGGAACTCACAATCAAGAAGTATCAAAACAATAAGGAAAGCAATCACTTCAATTAAGGTAATTAAGGGTCATGTAACACGTAAGAATTAGAGGCAAGCCAACAACGTCATATGGAGTATATAGAGACAATTTAAGCACCTAGGAAACCCAATCATAGTAGAATACTTTCCACATAAGAACCCTAGAGGCAAATTTTTCATAAATAAGTCTGAGCACACACTTGTCACCTCGCATGGATGGACTACAATTAGCATAGAAGACTCAATTCTTAAGGGGAAGTCCCATGCGCAAGGTCAGGCAAGATACTTACTTCGTATCGGCTCAAAATTAATCTGAAACCACGTTCTTGCCACGAGTATTCAACTCCAATGGCCAAAATCTATCCAACTCAATTGCATAATATAAATAACACTTCAAGTAACTGATTCTACAAAACAATTCTAAGTTTATACGCAAAATTTGGTAAAATAACTAAAATAGCCCTCAGGCCCACACGTCGTAATCGGGTAAAATTTGCATTTTCAAAACACCCATACTGTCACGAGTCTATACATATCAAGAACACTAAAATTGAAGTTCAATTGACCCATCAAATACCCATTTTAAGGTCTCTTAATCTCAAGCCCTAAATACCCAATTTGCACTGATTTCCCTAATTTTTCACCACTAATTAGACCTTTAGTCACATATAAATGAGTTATGAAGTCAAGAATTTTACCTCCAAGTGATTCCCCTTTGGTTTCCTCAAATATCTCCCTCAAAAGCTTCAATCATGTTCAAAAATTATGGAAAAATGAAGAAGGGTCGTGGATGGACTATTTAAATACTGTCCAAGTATTTGTACATCGCGATCCGAGAGAAGAGGTGTGGTTGCATATAAGAAATAGTTGTTGGCCTAAAGTGTGCTATGTGATCGCGAAAGGACCGATGCGATCGCGTAGAAGGAAAATGCTACTGTCAAAATTTTGTGCTACACAATCGCGAACAAATCAATACAATCGCATAGAAGGAAAATGCTACTGTCCAAATTTTGTGCTACACGATCACGAATAAATCAATATAATCGCATAGAAGAAAAATGCTATTGTCCAAATTTTGTGCTACGTGATCGCGAACAAATCAATGCAATTGTATAGAAGGAAAATGCTATTGTCCAAATATTGAGCTACGTGATCGCGAACAAATCAATGAAATAACGTAGAAGAAAAATGCTACTATCCAAATTTTATGCTACGCGATTGTGGACAACTCAATACAATCGCATAGAAGGAAATACGAGATAGCAGAACAGGAGTTCACACATAGGGAAAAATGAGGATGGACTCCGAGAAGCTTCATTCCTACATTTTGCTCTCACTTAAAGGCATTCCTTTTTTTTCATTTTACGGGAAAACTTGCATCTTTTCATTTTAAAGGAAATATAGTTGAATAATATAGTGTTAGGTCTTGAGGACCAGGATGGCCGAAGATCAAAACCTCCAAATACATAAACAAGTCACATAACCTAACATGTACTCGCTCGAGGTATCAAATCTCATCAACAAATGCTGAAACGATGAATCACACCATGAATCAAACTATGAACATCCAAATCTCCCAAATTTGAAAACTTGTGTCGAAATCGATCAAATCAACCTGGAATGATGCCAAATTTTACAGACAAGTCCAAAATGACATAACGGAGCTGATCCAACTTTCGGAATCATATTCTGACCCCAATATCACAAAAGTCAACTATGAGTCAAACTTCTCAATTTTCCAAACTTCAACTTTTCCAACTTTCACCGAAACGTCTCAAATTACCATACGGACCTCCAAATCCAAATACGGACGCGTGCCTAAGTCAAAAATTGCCATACGAAGCTGATGAGATCATATGCGACCCATTCTAGGGCTTTTTACTCAAAAGTCCAATTCCAATAAAATTTTCATCGTCTAAGCTTCCAAAACTTGTTTCCTTCTTCCAATTTGACTCTGAATCATCTATTAACTGAATTTAACCATGCACGCAAGTCGATACACTTATTATGAAGTTGTTCGAGACCTCAAACTGTCGAATCAGATGCAATTTCTTAAAATGACCAGTCAGGTCGTTACACCCGCTTCCACTTAAACATACGTTTGTCCTCGAACGTGCCCAGAGTAGTTCCAAAACCATAGAACCACTGCATGAGCTCACCATACATACACCTAGGGGTGTTTCCCCATCACCCAACCTATGAAAAACTGACAATGCCACTTAACTGAAGGTCTCATCTCCTCCTTAGTCCACAACCTTACAAAAAACCCAAACCTTAACATCTGAAATTCCATCATAGGACCCGAGTTCCACATCATCACGCTGAACACACCCAAACAAGATGAATCAAACCAAAAATTCCAATCATGAATACAATCACATGCTTCTCCATACAACTCAATGCCTGAAGCAATAATCTCTGACCACCATAGCTGCTCAAATAATATCCTAGATGCCGGCAACACACCTCACATTGAATATAACCTCATCACTGTTCATGACAAAAAAACATACGGGAACTCATAGCCGTCTATGAAGTCAACAAGTCAAGAAACCCTCTCACCTGCTAGGGCAATTACCCAAATCTTAGCAGAAACACCCACATACTTCCAAACACTCCTCACCCCCAATACCATAATACCACTCTCAGGTCTAAGAACCACACCTCGACCAATTCAAGTAGCCCGTCTGATGACTTATCACAGAAATACACAAATTTTCACACTACATAGCTTGTACACCTGAACCCGCAATAACTCAATCACGCAATACAAATAAAGAAAAGCAAAGTAGAAGAATTTTCTAGCAAGTGTAACATGTGCAACATCAAAATATACTTTTCATTAAATTGTTCCACAGAGGAAAAATAGAACCCCAAATAAACACAAGGAAAGGGTATCTCATATAGCATCCGCTGCAGCGCGCAACCCGCTCCCAAATATCCATTAATCCAAGATGCTCGGGTCCACTGATAATATGAATACTAATATCAAGCACAACATTGTGCTCAAGTATAATTGTGGGAACAATGAATATAAGTAATAAAATAGGAGAGAAGCAAGCACATATAAGGTGTAATGAGCAAATCAACATTACAAGGGCTATCTCACCCGTATCGCCATAAGGTATGAACAGAATTACAACATGCGGAGGAAATAATCATACAACCTCACCACCTAACATAACATAGAAGAGTAGCACATAACATAGACTAGGGGCGCAAACAATATTCACTTTGCCTGATAACATAACCATAATGACAATTCATAGGACCATACAAACTCGACCTGATACAAATTACATATTCTCGCTGATCTTTCAAATAGGACCAAACGAAATCCTGATACTTCCCAATTAGATAAATATTCTCTGAAAATCAACAGCAACCTATGATAATACATGCTATTAATTACCTTATTCTCAACATTTCTTCACAATCCACTAAGAAAAAATAGCCACATATGGGGAAACCTAGTCCTAAAACCTCAGGAATACTAAAAATTCCATACTGGACTCAACAATGTAGATCAAATGGCTGATACATCACTCACCTTCCATCATCCTAATATATCACTCACCTTCCATCATCCTATCTAAGCACCCATATAAGATTTTCAGTCGCGCAACAAAACATGAACCTCAAAAGCCTCAGATCCCAGTAATCACCATGCTACCAGCCATGCACTGCAAACCAAAACTCAAGGTCCTTTCCAAAAGTCACACTATTCACATATAGTAGCCAGCGACGTCAATACTCTATTAGCTTCAGATACCGATTTAGGAGAAATCGCAATGTACCACATATATTTTATGCCCATAGTAGACACCCAACTCAAGTCGTAATCAAACCATCAAGATCCGCTCCCACGCACTAAGCTATCAGAGTTGCACCTCTCCAACTTAATTGAGTCGCATGAACCATTCAATACAAGAGTGCTACCACAATGCAGTAGATAATTCCCATTTAAGAGGACCATTTACTGCCACTGCTATGCTGACCCAACACTAAACTAACTTATTTCTTTGAATAGTCGATATGCAATAATTCCCATCAAAGCCCCACATACATATAACCCTAGCATGATCCATGTAGCCCAGAAGCACATAAACCACTGCATTTCCTCTAAAGCACCTCGTCTTGCCGCACCCACGATGCCCACACTAAATATACCTTTTGTAAGTCTAAAGTTGTTCCTCCGACTCTCCTTGATGCTGAAATATATATCCATTATTAATGTAGAAATACTGTAAGGCCCAATATCCTCTCGTGCAAGATCTCAGACCTTAGTCATATACAAATTTTGGGAACCTACAAACACCACACATATATATACCTCATGCCGAAACTAACGCAAGTATGACTATGCGATCCGAATACCGCTAATGAACTCCTATACTTGGCGCGAAGCCCTAGAAAATAACATCTAATGATCCGCAAAGCTAACCTTCATAGCTCGTACAACACAAGTCACAAGGTACTCTGATACTTCTAACTATCTTCAATTAACACCTACCATGCCTCCGTTATGCCTCCATGTAAACAACTGATTAGTCTTTTACTACTTCTGTATCTTCAGTCTGGACAACACGTCGAGGCAATGCCTGAGCGTCCCTGACTTCTTTGTAGCTCATTTGTAGAATCACAAACCACTAGTGCATAGCGAATGCTGAGAGCGTAATATTATACACGAGTGGATGTAAATGAACATAAGTTACATACTTCGAGCTAAATCAATATCGCATGATAAGGAATGAAAGAAAGGGAGTTACCTAAAAATTTGTAGCCTCTCGAAGATAAGTACAAACGTCTTCGTACTGATCCACAAGACTCTACTAAACCTGTTTGTGACTCGAAGCACCCATGAACCTAGAGCTCTGATACAAACTTGTCATGACCCAAATATCCCTCCGAGGAAGTCGTGATGGCACCAAGTCTCTAAGCTAGATAAGCCTAAACTAAACTGAAATAACATTAATATTTACTAACTTCAAATTAAATTACTCTAAACAAATTACAATTTCCAAAATTGTTGATACAAGTCACAAGCCTTTCTAAGCATAGTTATACAAAATAAATACATCAGTGCTCCGAAACAAAAGAAACAAATAGAAATAAGTACAAATGAAGGTGACTCCGAGGCCTGCAAATGTTGTAGCAAGTTTACCTTGAGTCTCTACCGCAATGACCCATACCACAACTACCGATCAAATACTTCTGTACACAAAAATGTAGAGAAGTATAGTATGAGCATACCGCGATGGTGCCCAGTAAGTATCAAGACTAACCTCGATGGGGTAGTGACGAGGAACAGTCAAACACCTACTGGTCAAATGAAATGAGCAGGATATGATAGTAAAATATCGAGATAAAGATAATGAGGTAATACCAACAACGAAGAGAAATCAAAATACAAACAGTAGAAATAATAAAGGGAGAACACGAGTAGTAACGAACGATAACCAAGTAAATCAACACTGACAGAACAAGAACAGAGACCTATGGACCTAGTAATTGACAAGTTATTTACTGTGCTTTGATACCAGACACCTATAGACCTAGGGCGATAGTTGAAAGGATTTTAGGTACGATTAATGATTGATCAAGATGGAATCTGGCAACTCTTGGTAATGAGTTTAAGCTCCATGTTGTCATGAATTATAAATGACCAAACTAAGACCTTGGCCAGGGCAATTGAATGAAAGAAGAAAAGCCACGAATTTGTTGTAAGTGTAATGTATAATTGTACATAAAAAACGTACCATAAAAATTCCCTGACCGCGGTCCGAGATCAAACAAGCCCTCTAAAGTTTTCCCACCACGGTCCAAGCGTGACCGCGATAGGACCGCGGTCAAACAAGCACTTTGAACTTTTTCTACTGCGGTCCAAGCGTGAATGTGGTAGGATCGCGGTCAAAATGTGATATTTTATACTGCAAAATGTGATATTTTAATTTTTTTTTTAAAAATGGCCGTGTTTTAAAAATTGGCCTATTTCGCAGTTTTGTACTGCGAATTAGGCTATTTCGCAGTACAAAACTGCGAAATAGGCTGCAAATGGGGCCCACTTTTAGTTAAAACTCATAATTCGTAGTTTTGTAGTGCGAATTTCATTCAACAACTCTCAAAATTTCCTTATTTATAGACGACTGAACTTCATCAAAACTTTATCAACGCTTAAACTTCTCTTATTCTCTCTTCTCTTTATCAATCCATTTTTTATAATGTCTCAAGTTGCCAAAATAAGGGTTTCATTGTATTGGGGGTGAGGTTATTGTGGATAATAACTCAGTAAGGTATAGCTCTCCTCCACAGTGTCATGTTAAATTGCCGCTTAATATGGAGTACGATACTTTGGTATCGTTGTTGCGTAAAAAAATGAGTGAGCGGAGGCGTTCGGTTAGCATTAAAGTAACCGGAAGATTTCCTTATTCAGTGACTCCGCATGGGTTTGCTTATTATTCTGAGTTTAACATTGACGATGATGAAAGTCTTAGAGTTTTTTGCGGGTTCCGAACGAATATAGAGAATACATTGTAATAAAATTATTAGAAATGTATGTGAAGGTTGAAGACCTTAGTAGTAATGAGGGAGTGCGTATAAGTGATAACCCACATTCATCGGATGGTTATTTTGGAGGAGCATTAGGCGGACAAGTTGGAGATGGAAGAGGTTCTCTTGATTTGAATTTGTCACCACAGGCGAATGAGGAGCCAGAAAATAATGTTACTACTTCGTATAATCAACAAGACAACTGGAAAACTTAAATTTAATGAAATCTTTTTCTTTATGTTTTATTTGGATTTGTATTTATAGTTCTAATATTCATAGGGTGTATCGTCCGGAATTGAATTTGACAAATTATGACCACGTCCCTAGTTGGAATTTGCAAAACTCTGCAGTATTGGAGCACGGTGGTCCCTCTGGTAGTTATCAGCAACCTCAAGAAAGCCAGCATGAAACTTCAAGACAATACGAGTTGTAAGTATAGTGATGTAGTGATATGTACATTTAACTTTCAAGACAATACGATTAGGATACTTAAATTTTTGTTGGTTATATACAGTGAAAACGAGCTTCTTGAAGCTCCTAGACTAACACAATTGCCCGTACATGATGTTTTTACTCGTGACTTAGCAGATGCGCAGAGTCAGGAGGATGATAGTGATTACGATAACAATGCGGATGAGTCTGGTGATGAGACACCCTTCCGTGAGGAGGGTGATGATGTGGAGGGTGACGATGAGGAGGAGGAAGTGAATGTGGAGCCTGATTTGACTAGTGAGCATGTTCCTCCTCCCCCCCGGTTAGACGAAGAGTGTATGAATCTCACGTGCCTTTTCATGAGAGAAATATTCCATACCTGGATAATTTGCCTGCCATGCCTAATGTTGATGCATTGACAAGGGATTATGATGAATTACGATCGAAGATGTGGGATGAATGTAGACCAGGTGTTGTTACAAAGGGCATGTATTTCCCCGACAAAGCTCGCCTAGTTAGGGCTGTAAAAATCTATAGCATAAGGGAGTGTCGTGAGATGACGATAACTGAGTCAACTAGGGATAGATACAAGGCTGTATGTCGCAGGTGGTTCTTGGGCTGTCATTGGATGCTTCGTGCTACAAAGAAAAAATCCGGTTTGTGGAAAGTTGGTAAATTTATTAGCGATCATAGATGTGAAATGGACACATTCAATGAGAACCACTTCAACCTGGATGTTGACTTGATTTCCCTTGTCTTGGTGCCATTTTTGGAAGTGTCTATTAGATTTAAGATTAAAGAGTGTATTACAGCTGTCCACAAGGAGTATGGTTGTACTATAAGTAAAAGAAAGGCATATCTCGGTCGCAAACGTGCCTTTGAACTAATTTATGGCGACTGGGATAAGTCCTTTTCAAATCTTCCCAGGTACATGGTTGCACTGCAACAATTTAACCCCGGTACTATTGTTGAATGGGGGCGCGAGCGAAGTCCTGGCAGTCCGGAATTTATATTCAACTATCTATTTTGGTCATTTAAACCAGCAATAGATGGTTTTGTGCATTGTCGTCCTGTAATTTTCATAGACGGTACTCATGTCTATGGAAAGTATGATATTAAGCTTTTGATTGCAGTTGCTATAGATGCCAATGGCCAAATATTTCCACTTGCTTTTGCCATTTGTGCGAACGAAAGTGAAGATACGTGGACGCAATTCTTGAACCACTTGAAGCAACACGTTGTGAAACAGCGTTCAGGTATTTGTCTAATTTTTGATCGGCATGGTAGTATTTTAAGTTCTGTACGTCACTTGCCTGAATGGCAGGAACCGCATGCATACCACCGTTACTGTGTGAGGCACCTAAAGGCCAATTTTCAAAAGAGATTTCCTGACAAGGCGTTGCATGACTTAATGTGGATGGCTGCAACTGAGCACCAGCTCTGTAAATTCAATAGGTGCATGGAAGCAATCCGGCAGTTGGAACCACGAGCCTATAGTTGGTTGATGCAACATGACCCTCAAATATGGACATTGCATGCTGATGGTGGCATACGATGGGGAGCCCTCACCACGAATGTGTCTGAGTCATTTAATGGCTTGTTGAAATCTGCCCGTGGACTGCCTATCACTGCCATGGTCCGCATGACTTTCAAACAGAGTGCAGAGAGATTTGTTGAAAGGCATGCAGCTGCATCGTCATTGTTGGATAGAGGTGTTGAATTTATGCCAATACCCATGGTAGGATTCGAAAAGTACAGGAAGCGAGCACAGTGGCATTCTTATCTTTAGTACGATAATGAACAAGGTGTTTTCGAAGTTAAGACTGGTAATCGTGGACACCGTGGGAATAATGTACATACGGTGAATGAAAATAGAAGGTTATGTTCGTGTGGGAAATGGACCATCTACCACATGCCGTGCCCACATGCATTGAAGTGCTTTTAACAAGTTGGCCATGGGGCAACAAACTACATTGATAGGCACTACAGTGTTGCAGCATACGTAGACACGTATAGTGGGAAGTTGCATCCTTTAGGTGCTGAGCATTATTGGCTGACAGAACCTTTTAAGTTGGTATGTAACAAGGAGTACTTGCGCAAGTTGAAAGTGCAAAAGAGAACACGTATACCAAACCAAATGGATGTTGGTGAGTCTGTTTATGCACGTAAATGTAGCATATGCTCCCAAACTGGACATGACCGTCGTAAATGTCCTTCAGGTGCAAGTTCGTCCAATGTACCCAACTATCAACCATAACATTAGTTCCTTATTTTTGTATTATTAGTTGTAATATATGTATGTAGTACCTTTTGTGCATTTGAAATAAAATTATTCTTCAAATTACGTATCTTGTTGTAATTTTCTTAATGTGATGTTGTGCAATTTTAAATAGTCTATAATAATACGAAAAGTGAAGTTATGAAAACCATGTGAATTGTCATGTCTATGTCATTTCATCCATGTAATTCATAGTTTAGTACTACGAAATGTAAATTTGTCGTTTTATTTCAAAAAAGCTAAAAATCATAATTCAATACTACGAAATGTAATTCGTAGTTCAATACTACGAAATGTAAATTTGTCCTTTTATTTGAAAAAACCTGAAAATTATGTGATTTTTAGTGTCCTAGTAATTCGTAGTTCAATACTACGAAATGTAATTCGTAGTTCAATACTACGAAATGTAAAGTTGTCACTTCTTATGAAAAAGCTGCATTTTTTTATAATTCGTAGTTTAACATTACGAAATGCAATTCGTAGTATTATATAACGATTTATGTTTATGTTGCCTATAAATACGGGGCTCATTACCGTCATTACATGTGCTCAAAATCTTACAAAACGCAAATATTTCTTGCGAACGTTTGATATTTTTAAAGTGTGTTACTGTGCAATATTTTAAATAGCTCAATATGGAACACCAGTGTGTTACTGTGGGAAAAAATGTGTGCAACAAACATGTTGGGAAGGTGATGATGTTGGACGTAACTACTGGATGTGCATGAACCAGATGGATTGCTACAAAAATTCGAATGAGCCAATGTGTGAGTTCAATGAATGGGCTGAGGAACAGTGTCTCCAAGCAAACTACAGAGAACGAATGCTTAATCTGCATAATATATGGTTAGCCCAAGCAGAAAGCAGCTACAATAACAATATAAGAAGGATAGAACTCAGGGACGAGGTGAGGGAAGAAAAAAAATAAAAAACTGAGAGCAGAATGGAAATTGGCATCAGCTATGGGAGAAAACCAAAAAACTAAACAGGAAATTGCGGAGCTTAAGGCAAGAGTAAAAGAGTTAGAAGACGAACAAGAACGACTGCTAGAACAATTTAAGTGGCTAGAACGCAGAATAAATGGAAGCTCATAGACGAAACAATTCGTACTATGTGTTTAGTTGCGTTTTAGATTTGTCTACTTGATTTTATTCTCGTTTAAGTGTCATTTCAGTTTAACTGTAATAGTATGTTTGTGTTTGTATTGAACAATTTTAAGTTTTATGGGAATATTATGTTTTAAGTTTTATTGGAATATTATGTTTTAAGTTTTATTGGAATATTATGTTTGTGTTCTATTTTATATATAGATATTTGGCTCATTGTTCTATTTATTGCTTTAGTTATATTTGAATTGGAAGTGTTGTTTCTACTATTAATGCTATGTTTGTATTTACACATTAATGAAATCAAAAAATATTTATTTATTCACAATAAATGTTATTTACACAAGTGTATATACATAATGAAATCAATGAGTGCCGCATGTTTTGTGCCTCAAATTTGCTGCTGGCCTAAGCCGCATCCCCTGTCGGTCTGGCACACTATCTGGATCATCATCGTCAAGCCGCCTCTTTATGGGAGGATGTGCAGCGGCATCTACAGCACAACTTGCAGGGTCGGAGGAATAGGTCGTTGGGCCGGCACCAACCTATAAAAAATAAGTAATGTTAGATAAAATAAGAGAGGTATTTAAATTATTATGGTTAACAAATTATTTCTCTCACAATGGTCTCGTCGAGGTCCTGCGTATATTCATCGATGGTCAGCTCATCATCGCATGTAGTATGGTCAAACATGGTCTGAGATGAAGACTGCATAAAAATAGATGTAATGAATTTATTGCATCGAAAGTAATAATAATGTAGAATTGAAAAACAAAAGTAATACAAACATACCGCATCAAATGCAGGGGACAATGGATAACTCAACCTACGACCGCCATCCACGTCACGGGTCGGCCGATACTCAGCTGCAGTAGATGTGCCAGCGAAGTACTCATATACATCCCCGTCATAGGTACCCATAATCTGCAATGGTCCGGATGGGGTCATCTGTGTCGCTGGCAATGACAACTGAAGGTCATATGAGGGCATACTGCTGCCAGGGTCGTATGAGGGCATGCTGCTGGAAGGGTCAGCTGGATGGGTCATAAAACCCCGCTGCATGCTGCTGGAAAGGTCAGCTGGATAGGTCATAAAACCCCGCTGCATGCTGCTGGAAGGGTCAGCTGGATGGGTCATAAAACCCCGCTGCATGCTGCTGGAAGGGTCAGCTGGATGAGGCACATAACCCTCCTGCTCATCTCCAAGCCCCCCAGCTCCAAACCCTGCAGGTGGGTCGACCGGCTCCTCAACACCCCCTCGCCGGCCACGTCGTCGTCGTCCCCTGCGAGCCCTAGCCCCTGCATGGGGGACTGACCTACCCCTCTGGTACGCATCTGGATCCATATAATCGGGCTCATCATCTAACCTATTGCCCTCCCTCGCCTCTTCTAGTCCCAAACGACACATCTGGGCAACCGCCTGTCCATACTCAACCAGTCTAGGGTTGTCTTCACACTGCTGGATATCTATACTAGACTGGTAGACCCGATGAAACCAACTACCATGTGAAATAAGTCAATTAGTAAATAAATTACTCTATGCCATAATTATATGATATTAATAAGTCAAAAAAACATACCGGTGACTCGTGCCGTCCGGCATACGGTCTGTACCGGCCCTCAAGCATGTGGATGGGGTTCCCGACATGCCGTCGGGTGTGACGTCTGTACCAGCCCTCATAAATCGCAATAGTAGCCTCCTGGTACGGTGTCGGCGGTGGCGGGATGCGCTGAGCTCGCTCCTCCCAATGAACTACCTGGTCACGCAGCCACGCTACATAATCCCGGCTCATATTGTGACGGTAGTCACGCTGATAATGAGTAGGGTCCCAGGAGGGATCACTCGGTACCGGCTGATGACGACCAAACTGACGAAGCACACGCTCCATCGCATGATACTCAACAACTTTCCAGAATATCAATGGGACGGAGCTGCTCCATATGAGCCGGTCTGCCGAGCAAATAGCAGGTAGGTGCGCAAGTAGCTCATCAGTGTACGGCATCCAGATGAACTACAACGAATAATAACAAATTAGTATGCAAGGTACAACTACATTTAAAACAACCAACTTTATGTAGATGTTTACCTGTCCAGCATGCAACATATCCAACTGGTCCCTAATAAGGGGGAGATTGTGGTGCACATCCACTCCTCGGTAATTCCCCCGCCGGAGAATCCATCTCACAGCTAGCGGGAGGGGCGGATAGTCCTGTGCCGGCAGAGGTGGCTGTAGTGGCATGATATGCCGCCACGCCCAAACCTAAGAACAAATGTTGATGTAAATTATGAGTCATTTCACAATATATAATTTGTGCTTAATTAATTTTGGAAGTATTTTGCACCTGAAGGAGTGGCAAAAAACCACCAATATCAATAGCTGAACCGATGCTAGCCCGGCACATGCTCCTGTAGTGATACGCCAGAACAGCAGCTGCCCAACTGTAATGATGCACCTGCTCCATATCCTCCAGAGAGTAGAGAAACCGCATCGATATCTTGTTCCCCGACGTGTTGGGAAACAAGACACACCCAAATAGCACGAGTAATGCCATCCGAGTGAAACGGATAATCCACAGCTCCTCTGTCTCCTGCGTGAACTGTGGATGCAACTCCGCCATGAACGCTCTAATGACTTATAGCTGGAGACCACAACCACCAACGCTGCCCTCCGGGTGCAAACCTGTCATCCGTCCCATCACATCCGCCAGCTGTGGGCGGGTCATCTGTCTCCACTCCTGGGGCAGTGTCAATGCGCGGCCCTCAATGCGCAATCCATACAACACCTGCACATCCTGGAGAGTGATCGTAGCCTCTCCAGTAGGCAAGTGAAATGTATGCGTCTCTGGTCGCCACCGCTCTATCAACGCTGTGATGAGCGACCAGTCAAGCTGCATCCATCCCAGCTCAAATATGGTGTACAAGCCAATCTGCTGTAGAAGGTCTACAATTCGCGGATGAAATGGATGCTGCGCCAAAAACTCCCACAGATCGTCCGGCCTCCTGGGGCGTATAGTCTGAAGAGCTAGCCGGCCCTCCCAAATAGACGATGACCTATGGTCACCCTGCAGTACTAATAATCCTTCTGCCGAAGGTCCAGGGTGTGCAGGTTGACGAGATGCCATGTCGTGTACTACAAATAAGAAAAATTAATTATTGCATAGATGAAGACACACATAATAATGATTAATTATTCTAAATCTCAATTTTAATATTTCATAATTATGTTAACTTAATTAATTAAATTACGTATAATTTAATATAATGGTTGTTTAAAGGTTCCAGGCTTGATTTTTGAGGCCCGGGACCACATAATAATGATTAATTATTATAAATCTCAATTTTAATATTTTTATAATTTTGTTAACTTAATTAATTTAATTACGTATAATTTAATATAATGGTTGTTTAAAGGTTCCATGCTTGATTTTTGAGGCCCGGGACCACATAATAATGATTAATTATTCTAAATCTCAATTTTAATATATTCATAATTTTGTTAACTAATTAATTAAATTACGTATAATTTAATATAATGGTTGTTTAAAGGTTCCAGGCTTGATTTTGAGGCCCCGGACCACATAATAATGATTAATTATTATAAATCTCAATTTTAATATTTTCATAATTTTGTTAACTTAATTAATTAAATTACGTATAATTTAATATAATGGTTGTTTAAAGGTTCCAGGCTTGATTTTTGAGGCCCGGGACCACATAATAATGATTAATTATTCTAAATCTCAATTTTAATATTTTCATGATTTTATTAACTTAATTAATTAAATTACATATAATTTCATATAATGGTTGTTTAAAGGTTCCACGCTTGATTTTTGAGGCCCGGGACCACATAATAATAATTAATTATTATAAATCTCAATTTTAATATTTTTATAATTTTGTTAACTTAATTAATTAAATTACGTATAATTTAATATAATGGTTTTTTAAAGGTTCCAGGCTTGATTTTTGAGGTTCGGGACCATATAATAATGATTAATTATTCTAAATCTCAATTTTAATATTTTCATAATTTTATTAACTTAATTAATTAAATTACGTATAATTTAATATAATGGTTGTTTAAAGGTTTCAGGCTTGATTTTTGAGGACAGGGACCACATAATAATGATTAATTATTATAAATCTCAATTTTAATATTTTCATAATTTTGTTAACTTAATTAATTAAATTACGTATAGTTTAATATAATGGTTTTTTAAAGGTTCGAGGCTTGATTTTTGAGGCCCAGGACCACATAATAATGATTAATTATTCTAAATCTCAATTTTAATATTTTCATAATTTTATTAACTTAATTAATTAAATTACGTATAATTTAATAAAATGGTTGTTTAAAAGTTCCAGGCTTGATTTTTGAGGCCCGGGACCACATAATAATGATTAATTATTCTAAATCTCAATTTTAATATTTTCATAATTTTATTAACTTAATTAATTAAATTACGTATAATTTAATATAATGGTTGTTTAAAGGTTCCAGGCTTGATTTTTGAGGCCCGGGACCACATAATAATGATTAATTATTCTAAATCTCAATTTTAATATTTTCATAATTTTATTAACTTAATTAATTAAATTACGTATAATTTAATATAATGATCGTTTAAAGGTTCCAGGCTTGATTTTTGAGGCCCGGGACCACATAATAATGATTAATTATTCTAAATCTCAATTTTAATATTTTCATAATTTTATTAACTTAATTAATTAAATTACGTATAATTTAATATAATGGTTATTTAAAGGTTCCAGGCTTGATTTTTGAGGCCCGGGACCACATAATAATGATTAATTATTATAAATCTCAATTTTAATATTTTCATACTAAGACACTACGCTAAAATTTAATAAGGCTCTACGCTACAAGGCTCTACGCTAACAGGCTCTACGCTAACATGCTCTACGCTAACATGATATACAATAACATATTAAAGTAATACTAATACAATAAATATACCAACATTAACATTTCTTTGCTATATAATATAAAACTAACACTAACATATTTTCTAATAATTTATAAAATAAAATTAATTCAAATACCTCAAATTAAAGCTGTAAAACTGAAATTTTGTAATCGAATTCGTGTCCAACACTATCTCCGTGTGGGGCCCACTTGTGTTGCACTTGAAGGGGACGGGTGGTACTTCGAAATCAAATTTTTGGCAAAAAGTTGGAGAGAATTTGAGGGGTGGCCGACAAAAGAAATTGGGAGAGAATGAGTTGAGATTGAAAGATTGTAGAAGAGAGAAAGAGTTTGCGGATTTAACTAGTGGGCATTTCGCAGTATTGTACTGCGAAATGCCTTATTTTAAAAAAAGAAAAAATTTAATGTTCTTTTGCACTAACGCCTATTTTTCAAAAAAAAAAATATTTTTAATGTATTTCGCAGTATAAAACTGCGAAATGCCTAATTTCGTATTTTTTTTTTACGTTTAAAATGATATTTTTTGTGTAATTCAGTGTTATTTCGGTTCCGGACTCCTCTTTGTTATGGATTACATTTTGCAATCAACCGATCCCTCACACCCCCCATAGTGGAGACCGATTCTCAGGTACATATCTCTTTCTTACCATCAGGTAATCAATAAATACTCACTCATTTTTAATTCTTGCAGGTTGATAGGAATGGAGTAGCGAATGGAGTAGCGAATGCTGCACGTTTTGGAAGGGATATACAAAACACCCAACCTAGGATGTTGTTATTATAATTAGTATATGTTATTATCCTGAGTTAGCGTATTTGCCAACCAAGCCACCCCTAATTATTTTGGTTGTTATGAGAAAATACCAGAACCAAAATATTGTAAATTTTGACTCTGAGATAAAAATAGAGGAAAAAAAAAGTGTTGAGGATCATATTATATATATAACGCATTTAAAATATACGCTATACCTTAACGGTCGGTTATTCCATTAAGTATTAAGTATAGCGCATGTAATATATGCGCTACACTCATTATTTACAATTGTAATAATTAACACCATATATATTGCATCAAAGAATAATTAGATACATGATGTAAAAAATATCCCCCCCCCCCCCACACCTTCTTCAGAATAGTTTACTTCATCTTCCTAAGAAATTTCAAGTATGTTTCTTTTCCCTTACTGACCCACAAACCACATTGCTTTTTCTTTACACTTCCATTCTTGATTCGTCTCTTCTTTCTTGTAAGTTCTTCTACCTTTTATTTATTTATTACTCCCTCCGGTCCAAAATAAGTGATGTTTTGGCCTTTTTTTTGTGGTCCAAAATAAGTGATGTTTTCGGATTTCAAGAATGACTTAATGATGTTTTTCCTATATTGTCCTTGGAGAAAATAGTGTTGGAATATGTGTTAGGAGTGTTTATGTGAGATAGTAAGGTTAAAATGGTCAATTCTATTGCTAATAAATGCTAAAAGATGACTTTCTTAATATGTATGAAAACATCCAAAACATCACTTATTTTGAACCGGAGGGAGTATTACTATCCTTTATCAAGTGAAAACACAAAAAGAAGAGTTTTTGTGGATCTTCTTCAACAGTTTCATCTGAAAAACCTCATGTACTAGCTGTGGATGACAACTTGTTGATCGTAAACTTGTCAAAAGATTACTTAATTATCTCTTCAACATCACAAATTGATATTTCGTATTTAATTTGATTATATTATTCTCTATCTATATATAAATTCTTGAATGTTCTCAAGCTGCATTATTAAAATTAAATTCCTCCATTCAAATACCCACCCCTCTGAATTTAGTGTATAGAAATGGGTGCAAAAGTACTACTATTAGCAGTTTTTACCTTTACATACGTTACGTTAGCATTATTATCACATAATAGTAGTAGGTGCAATGTAATTGTAGACCTACTGATTTATTAAGGGGGAAGGGGGGGGGGGGGGTTGTAAACGTGTATGAAAAGTAATAGACTTTTGGGCAACCTTTTATGAATACGTGATCACAAATATCTTTTCGAATCCTTTGATGTGGATTTTTAGAGCCAGTTTTGTCTGAAGAAATTGTTTTTTCTTTTTTAAAAGAATTACCTTTTTTCGAAATTAATATTTATTCATAGAAGTTTCAATTTTCATTTGAAAATGTATTTTGGAATTTTTTAAAAATTTTAAAAATTATAAAAAGCTATTTTTTTAAATTTATACTTAGATCACTTACAAAACTTAAAAAATAATTTAAAATTATATTCATTTCCAAATATAATTTTAATTTTTAAATATCATATTTACTTAAATTATTTTTTCCTTTTTCTAAATAAAAATTTTATGATTCTTATGCCCAAACGCATACTTAAACTCAAACTTATGTCACTATTAATACATTACAGGAAAATAGAAGCTCTTGGTACATAATGCATATAATTGATGCGTTATATAGAGTCAATTGTTATGACTGTTACATGCGGTTATATTTTAGAGTTTTTTACATGGTCAGTTACTTATTAAATAGTATTTATATAAAAAGTATTACTTTTGCTTTATTCCAAAAAGAGCATATTCATTTACAAATACAATATAATTTAAAGATCATGTAAGTTTAGTGATCTTCAAATTTTGAAACATAATCCACAATTTAAGGAATTAATTTAAACAATAATAATCTATCCATATTTCTTCTCATCATTAATTTAGACTTACCATTTTTCTATGAAAGTTCCTCCCTAACATGTTGCTCTTAGAATTTTTATTTTCATTATTATATCAATCCATATGTGTATATATACTTATGTATATATATATATTTTTAAAGGTAATTTCAAATATGTAGTGATAAATATATTATGTAGATTTGATTATACCAAACCCATTTTATGTTTGTTCAACGTATATTTTTATAATATATGACGTATAAACAAATATATATATATATTATATATTAAATGTATAAATTATATACTTGATTAGATCTATATATAGTTTAAGTATATTTGACATATAAAATATATACTCCGATATGTGATATATTGTTTATATTTGATGTATATTAGGTACACACAAGTAACAAGACATATATCTTTATAAATATACTATTAGGATATCTTATAGATTCACAAAATATTTATAATGTTTCATTATTCTTACTATATACGAAAAATAACTAAAAAAAAAATAAGTGCTAAACATTCCTTCGAAGGATTCTGACATGCTTTGGGTGTGACATTAATGTAGATGGGAGATGTGCATAGAAGATAATTAATGAGTTGTATAATCTCATCAAACATTTTGGTAGGAATAAGTATTAATGAGACAAATTTTTAGTGATTAATACGATTAACTTTTTGGTCAAACAAAAGTTTGTTTGATTGGAATGTGTTCACACATGTGAAAACGTGATTTTTGGTCCAATATTACATGTTTTGATTAGGAGTGTAATTAATTAATTGCCAAATTTGTTATTACTAGTTCCTGCTAGGATGCTGAAATAATTTCTTAAATATTGTCCAATTATTTTTTTTACGGATTAATTGATCATTGAGGTATAACGCATATTTTAGATATGTTTTTATATATTATAGTCTTCAATTTTTTTTTTTTATCAATTTTTTTCTTTTGAGTCAAAATTTATAATATTTTAATTATGGAATCGTGTATAGTAGGATAAGCATAAAATATGAGGCATGGTCATATCCAGAAGGGCAGAAAATATTAGGTTGCACGCCTTACTAGAAAAACAGGAAATTTATTACTATGCGTACTCTTCTTGCTAACCTCTCGTATATATCTTGTTCATAAAATAAAATATTTTTGTATCTACTTTATCTTAGCCATTTCTTGTTTCTGGGATTTCTCAAGATTATATACTTAATCATATTTTTATATGATTTATTTATTTTTCTAATCTACTTAATAAAACTAAGATACTTTAATTTTTGAAATGCGTAATATTTTAGATGGTGAAGGCTTAGGAAAGAAACAAGAATAAGTTTGTTAAGAAAAATGCTCTTTTAAAATACAACAAATTTTGCAAAAACTTAAGTAATCACCTTAGGGATTTGTCCATACAAAAAATTTCCTTTTTTGATTTTTTTTTTCAACAATATGTTTGTCAATAAAATTTTGCAAGTTTTTCAAAAAAATTTGAAAATGAGTTTTTCAAAAACAATTTTTTTTTATTTTTTATATCCACTCATAAAACTGCCATTTTCAAGTGAAATTTATTTTCAAATATAATTTTAATATTTAAATATAATTTTAATATTTAAATATTATTTTTTTATTTATTTTCAAATATAATTTTTATATTATTGTTTGAGGTGTTTTGAAGATTGGTACAAGTTTGAATGAGGTTTTGGGTTATGTTGGTGTTTTTGGTTGAGGTCCGAGGGCCTCGGTGAGTTTCGGTTGGTCAATCGGGCTTCTATAAAGTTGGAACTTACAAAAAATTGCAGGTTAGTGCTGCTGAAAAATCACCTTCGCGTTCGCGGAGGGTCATTTGAGGAAGTTGGAAATTTAGTCTTCGCGTTTGCTAGAAAGGCTCCGCGTTCGCGAAGGCTAGTTGTCTGTGCATCGCGTTCGCGGGGAGGGTAGTCGCGCGTTGGCATAGAAGAAGTGGGCAGCTGAACATCAATGGAATTTAATTCATCGCGTTCGCTGTAGGTGTAACGCGATCGTGAAGGTCTGTCTGAGTAAAGCATCGCGTTCGCGATGGGAAGGTCGCAATCGTGAAAGAGGAAAAAATGGTCAAGTTGTTTTGTGCTTCGCAAACGCGAGGCTTTGACGGCTTTCGCGAAGAAGGATTTCAGCTGTGGGCAGAATGTTTAAATGCTAATCTTGTTCGCGAATGTGAGGTTTATTTGTTCCATTGTTGGTCATTTTTGGAGTTTTTTGAAGGAGATTGAGGGATTCAAGCGGAATCACTTAGATGTAAGATTCTTGGACTTAAAACTCGATTCTAATGTGAATTCCACCTAAATAATTATGAAAATTAAGCCAAAAATTGAAGAACTAAGGCTTGGAAACCTAGACCTTTGATTGAGGATTTGAAGGGCCATTAGAGGTCAGATTTCAGAACTGTTGATATGTATGAACTCGTGGGGAGATATGGAATCTATCGATGTAAAAATTATCAAATTCCGAGACGTAGGTCCGGGGGTCAAGTTTTGATAATTTCGAGATCTATGTCATATATTGATAATTTTTGCTTGGGCTTCATTCCCTTAGCATATTTTGACGTCATCGTTATGATTTTGGATAGATTTGACGCGACTGGAGGCCGATTCGAGGAGAAAAGGCATCGCGAGCTAGAGATTTGACTGGTTCGAGGTGAGTAATAATTGTAAATGATGTTGTGAGGGTATGAAACCCCGAATTTTCACATCGTGTTGCTATATTGAGGTGACACACATGCTTGATGACGAGTGTGGGGTCGTGCACTGTTGAAAATTGTGACTTAATCCGTTCTGAATGACTATTTTACCTCGTATTTGACTGAAATCTATTTGCTATCATCATTATTTGGGTTGAATGTTATACTTGGGCCTCGTGCTAAAATTTTGGACCCTTCGTGAATTTATATTGATATTTTCTCTTTGTTTTGACTTTATACTTGAAATCAGCCATGTTATTTTTTACAATTTTCATACTCAATCATGTTTACTCCGTTTTAATACTTAAATGATCTTTTAAATGATAATTGAGTTGAGAATTACTGTTTTGCTATTGCCCGAGTGGCTTGTGAGGATTTTTGACTGAGTAAGGGCAAGAGCCTATGTTGTGAGGAAATACTTATCATAATTTGAGGCTGAGGGCTTGAGATATGTACGCCACGAAGTGGCTTGATTGATATGAGGCCGATAGCTTAGTGTTGATGCCATAAGGTGGCTTGATATTGCATTTTGGGCCGTAAGGGGCCCCTCTAGCAGTATGCATACCCCTAGTAAGCGTGGGTACCCATTGTGATGTGAGATTGAGCCCGATGAGCTGGTATTGTTCTGAGATGTTACCCGATGGGTTGTTTGTTGGTACTGTGCCCGAGGGCAAACCTTTATGTGTTTACTTTCCTTAAATGCCTGTCAATTACTTGCTTAATTGTTGAAAAAGGTCTTTTCATGAAATTACATTTGTTAAAGGATTTTTACTTATCTTTTCACTAATTTACTGTTTTAAATGATTTTAATGCTTCATTATAGAATGCTTTGCCTTACCTGATTTCTTGCTTTCAGTCTTTATGTACATTTATTACTCACTGAGTTGGAGTACTCACTTTACTCCCTGCACCCTGTGTGCAGATTCAGGCGCATCTGGCCCATCTCCCGAGTGCTGATCCTTCTAGCTTCAGGCGGATCCGAGGAGTCTCTAGGTAGCTGTTAGCATTCGCAGCCCGGAGCTCTTCCCTATATTATTTCTTCATGTTCTTAGTTTTCTATATTAAACCTTGTAGTTTCCTCGAGTATTTTCGGATTGTTTAGATGCTCATAACTAGTGACACCCAGTTAGCTGGCTGAGTGGGGTTATTTTTCACGAATTTTGCTATTATCTGCTTAAACTCTAGTTATTTAATCATGCTTTAGACTGGTTTTCTTGATGTTTAACACTGAATTGGGAATAACTGGTGTTATGACCAAGAAAAAAATAAGGTGTCATGCGGAAGCTAGAAAAACAAATCTTGACGATAAATCTACCAAAAAGACACAAACATATAACGTGGTTCGGTCAATTGACCTACGTCCACAACGGAGATGAGAAATCCACTATAATAAAAGAGAGTACAAAATATCGAGAGAACAACCTCACGAAGAGGCAAGCACAAGTGACATACTAACACTCCCATAAAGTCCCCCCTAAACAAGACTCTCAAGCCCCCTATGGCTACATTGTGGATGCTACTAAATGTGAAGGAAGGATCCTCAATTTATAGAAGTCCAAACTTTTTCCTACGAGAAAAAGGACTAGCCAAATATTGGAGATCTATAATTAATTTTCTTTTACAAAAAGAAAAATCCAATTAAGGTCATTATTTTGCCATTTTCCTTCAAGAGATAGGAAAACCAAATATGGTAAGAAAATTATGGCAAATACCTAACAATTCTTCCCCTTGGCTTGAATTCTGACAAAATAAACTTGGTCCACCTTCTTCACACAGCCTTCAACAGGCCGCATCTCCACATCTCTGCCACAAAGTTTGTCTCAACGCATGTAGCACACCGATCAAATTTCTCAAACAAAAATCACGATTACCATCAAATAGGTTGCGGCTAGAACTGAACCCGCCAAGATGAACCTATCTTGAACCTCACTCTGATACCACTTGTTACGGTTGGAAAAAAAATCAAGTGCCATGCGGAAGCTAGAAAATCAAACCTTGAACGACGGTAAATTCAACAACAAAAGATATATCTACCAAAAAAGACACAAACATATAACGTGGTTCGGTCAACTGACCTATGTCCACAACGAAGATGAACAATCCGCTATAATAAAAGAGTGTACAAAATATCAAGAGAACAATGTCACGAAGAGGCAAACACAAGTGACACACTAACACTTATCCCGTAAAGTTCCCCCTAAACAAGATTCTCAAGCCCCCTATGACTTCATTGTGGATGCTACTGAATGTGAAGGAAGGATTCTCAATTTATAGAAGTCCAAACCTTTTTCTACAAGAAAAAGGACAAGCCAAATATTGGAGATTTATAATTTCCTTTTACAAAAATGAAAATCCAATTAAGTTAATTATATTTCTCTTTTCCTTCAAAAGATATGAAAAATCAAATATGGTAAGAAAATTATGGCAAACACCTAACAGTTGACTGGCCTTGTCTTCACGAGAGGCGCCATCACGACCGAGTCGAATTTAGGGCCGTGACACCTTTATTTATTTATTTAGTAATTATTTTAACCTACCTATCACTAGTGCAAAAACTTACGATCTGAATAAATAATTCACCCCTTACTGATATATACTTAATTAGTAATTGATTTTATGAGAATCTTCTTTTAACGAATTATTATTTTTGAATAGAAGAAGTAACTTCTCTAGATAGGACATGATTTTAACATTACCGCATTTTCATAGCCGGTGGTTGTGCCATATATGGGAATTAATTAGGACAACTGACAGTGATTGTTTTGACAGCAGAACTATTAAAAATAATTTAACTTAGTATAATTCCACTATAAATAATCACAAGAACAACAGAATTAATACAGAAAAGATCCCTCCTACTTTTCCTACCTATTCTATTCTGTATCTTGTGATTTTTTTGGGAAAGAGATGCCAAAACAAGGAGCATTATTTGATTTGGCATCTGGGGTGGGTGGCAAAATTAACAAGGAGAAAGTTCTGTCTGCTGTTGACAAGTATGAGAAGTACCATGGTTATTATGGAGGTGAAGAAGAAGAGAGAAAGAATAACTACACTGACATGGTTAACAAATATTACGATCTTTCCACTAGCTTCTATGAATATGGCTGGGGAGAATCATTCCATTTTGCACCCAGGTTTGTTAATACTAAATATATCATATATTTAAGTATTACTTTTATCTTGAATCGGAGGTCTAGTTGGAGGTGTATCGCATGCAGTAATTTTACCTTTACCATATAGGGGTAATGTCTTCATACATTTTGCCCTTTCCGGCACTTATCGGCGGGTTTACACCCTTCTCTCTCTATATATATAATTGTTGTTGGTCCATTATATTCTGAAAAACAGGTATGCTGGTATAGCGTTCACGTAATATACCGGAAAGGGCCACGCCCATATGACGGATTTCGCAGCTTGAACATGTGACTCGTGATCTACCCAAATGCAAGCATCAATGATTCATGCATAAGTGAATAAATAGTAATTAGGTTTTGGTCACCCTAATTTTTTTTTTTTTTTTTTAAACCCCTCCCAAATTAGGAGGATCTATAGTGTTTCCACACTTCCCCTCCATGGTGACTCGAACCCAGGACCTAACGATCGTAGGTGGAGGTGCTTACCAACTGAGCAAGCCTCACTTGTCTCACCCTAAATGTCAGCGGTGGTCGGGATTAAAAAAATTACCCATATATTACTAAATTTGTTAAAAATGGAATATATATATATATATATATATATATATATATATATATATATATATATATATATATATATATATATATAAGATTTACATTATTATATAACCAATGAGTTTAACTTTTATATTTGTAAAAACAATAATTGAGAGTTTCTTAAGTTTGGGAGACTAAGAATTCTCCTAAAAGTAGTCATATTCAAGAAGCCATACAGGGGCGGATTTATGCGGTACTAGGGTTCAAATGAACTCGCTTTATCTAAAAATAATATTGTGTATATGTATAAATTACAACTAAAGCTACATAAATTATATGTATAAAAAATATATTTATTGTTATTATACTGGTGCACTCACATAAGGGGAGCCTTGGCATAACTGGTAAACAGAAGCGGCTCAATAGTATTGGAGGCCTAAAGCCAAGACGTAATAAGAGGCATTAAACTTGTTTAATAATTTTAAATATTTTTGGTTGAAGTTTATTCTTTTTACTTTTTGAGATGGAATTTTATCTTGACGATATAACTAGCCCCTTTAATCTTTGTTGAAACATTTCTAACCTTTGATATTAAGATTTATTAAGTTTAATTTTGATTTTTTTTCTTTCCACATGACCGTCAACATAATTCACTATATAGCATTGCCTTCCAAAATAACCATCATGTGAAATTTTGTATTTACAAAGTTGATAAATAAATTGACTATAAGTTTTTACGATCTAATTAGGGTGAAGCATACCTACAGAGATCTTGAAAAAAAATATCTTACAAAGTTAGAACTGTAAATAATATTTAGTCAAGTTGGACTAAAAAAAAACTAGAAAGTAACTGCATATTTAATTGCTTTTCACTTTTAATTGAATTTTCTCAACCAACTCCGAAAAAAGACAACATAAAATATAAAACTATGTTATTAACTATTGGTGACAAGGTAACAAAAGTTGGTTGAATTTTTTTATCACTAATTAATAATAAATACAATTAATATTTAGATTACACATTAAAAAAAAGTAGGTAGGGCCTCTAATTTTGTGAGGCCTAAAGCGACCGTTTTAGTGACCTTGGGGTTAAGCCGCCTTTGCTGGTAAAGTTGATGCTATGTGACCAGGAGCTGAAAACATGCTCTTACAAAAATGTAGGACAAGACTGCATACAATATTATTTTTATACTAGTGCACTCACACTTGTGCCTGCATGCATGCGCAGGTGGAAAGGAGAATCACTCCAAGAGAGCATTAAAAGGAATGAGCACTTTCTTGCCTTGCAACTAGGATTGAGACCAGGACAAAAGGTGTTGGACGTAGGATGTGGAATTGGTGGACCATTAAGAGAAATAGCTCGATTCAGCTTTACATCAATAACAGGCCTCAACAACAATGAATATCAAATAACAAGGGGACAAGAGTTGAACAACAAACTTGGTTTAACATTGAATCAGAGTTGCAACTTTGTAAAAGGCGATTTCATGAAAATGTCGTTTCCTGACAATAGTTTTGATGCAGTATACGCAATAGCAGCAACTTGCCATGCACCAGATCCAGTTGAATGCTATAAAGAGATTTATAGGGTGTTGAAGCCTGGTCAGTGTTTTGCTGTATACGAATGGTGCATGACCGATTCATACGATCCAAATAACGAAGAGCACGAAAAAATCAAGGCGGAAATTGAGCTCGGAAATGGTCTACCTGAGATTAGATTGACAACACAATGCCTTGAAGCAGCTAAACAAGCTGGTTTCCAAGTTGTATGGGACAAGGATCTTGCCGAGGATTCGCCTGTTCCGTGGTACTTGCCTTTAGATACGAGTTATTTCTCGTTTAGTAGCTTCCCTCTAACTGCACTTGGGCGGCTTTTGACCAGAAATCTAGTCTCCGCACTTGAATTCGTGGGACTGGCTCCGAAAGGTAGTCAAAGGGTTCAAGGTTTCTTAGAGAAAGCTGCACAAGGTCTTGTTAGTGGTGCAAAGAAAGGAATATTTACACCATTGTATTTCTTCTTGGTTCGCAAGCCCATTTCAGACCTCCAGTAACTTGGAGTTTATAGTCAGTTAGCTTTATATTTACTTGTGTTGCTTGTCTGACACATTTATATTCTAAGTCTTGCTTTTTTTGCCATTGAAAAGTGTCCCTCTTGAGATATATGCCACACGAGACAAGCTGATAAAGGCGGACAATTTGCTTAAATAACCAAACCACTCCATGGTTAGGGGCGGAGCTAGAACACTATTACGTACATCTCGCATTTTCGTACGTCAAAGTTTTGTCTTTAGTTAATCGACATAGACTCATATGAGATTATCTTGAGGTTATAAACATTTATGCTATTTTTAAATAACGATAAGTAAGTGCCGTGAAGGATAAAGTGTAAACGAATCAAAGAAAATGAGTTTCGTTAAATATTGTCGATGGGATAAACTACGATACGAGCTACAATACTCAATATTTATGGATTAATACCGTATAAGGTATTCCATAACCACGATAGTAGGGTACAAATATTATTCATCATTGTCCAATATCTATTCGGCATATCTAACTCTAAATAGAGTCGTACTCTTTGATTTTACCTTTTGATAAAAACAATAAATAAATTACATTGATCATAATAATTATATCAAGATTAGGAGTATAAGCTCATTTAATGAATTAGAGAAAATGTTTTATATATTCATTACAAAATATATTTTCTCTACTTGGTCCGTTCAACATACACTGAGTATACTAGCACAAGAAGTTGGAGTAAAATTACTCCCATAATCAATATAAATTATACTATAATCTTGTGCTACATTCATCAAGATATTTTATCCAATAGTATCTTTGATTGTAAATGTAGTATATTAATTATGAGAACCAACAATTTAATTTTTGGTGCATGAGCGCCATACACTAAATTATTTACTACATAATTAATAGGACACACATGTAACAAATAATTTATTTAAAATAGTACTTTATTGAACTGAATAAATTAAATAAATAATTATTCCATACAAAATAAATATAATATTATATCTAAATCGGATGGTTAATAATATATCCTAATAACTTCATGTATAAAATATAATAGCAAATGTTAAGAGTCAAACTGAACAACCGTTAAGCAAGGGTTAACTTTTATATGGATGAACAAAAGGCAAATATATAGTAATACTTGATTAGCAAACGTGAACATTTTCCCAAAGAAAAATGATTAGTTTTGGACAAATATATATATATATAGTCACTTAGGTAAAGAAGAAGATGATCCGGCTTATCTTTAATATGGATAAAAAAAAGTTAACCGGCGACTTTTTGTATATGATTACTTTTGGGAGAATTCTTAATTTCTCTAACTTGAGGAACTTCAAATTTGAGGCTTTACAAATATATAAGTTAGACCAATTGATTACTCATGGGTTATCCTTTTTCTAAAAGGATAATATAGTTCTTATCCATATTTGACCTATTTTTAAAAAGTTTATTATCCAACCCATTTTGTAATGAATAATATGTGTGGTTAAGTGTTCTCTTTTAACCATTTTGCTACCCCTATGTGACACCAAGCCTTGAAAGGTGGGGCCCACCCCACAAAGAGCTGAAATTCGATCTCTACTCACAAATTAATATGTATTTTACATCTAAGTTAACGAAAGGCTTCAGTAAAGTTGAGAATTTCATTAGCAACGTTGCTTCAACCTTTTATTCAAACGAGATTTTCTAATATTATAGCAACATGGAATTTGTCCAAGGGAGTACTGTGAAATCTTCCTCAAGAATATTATATGGATTGTTATCTATTTCGACCTTGCTATTATGTGTTTCGTCGTGATTGGCGTGTGTTAGAAGGATTGTCAAGAGAATCGGCTCATGTATGTTAAGGCTATCCCTTATTTCTTTTTGATATGATCCAAATGATACAAGAGAAACGAGCAAATGCACAACTTTCATGAGTAGCTCTATTCATAGAAGTATTAGGGGTGTCTATGTTCTTGATTCCCCATGTAACATATTATTATATCTTCCGTTCATGGGTCTCAAGATAATACGTAGTTGATAATGTTTATCCGAAAGGTATATTGATATTATTAACATCATTTTTTTTTGGCATTTCATTTATTTATACATGATCATTGACCCATGCCCAGATGACGTTACATACGTATATATTATATGTATATGAGATATGAGAAAATGTTACGTCGTTATATACGCACCAACACCTGATCAACTAGTATATGTTGATGATTTTAGCCACAATAGCCGAAATGATATGATGGGATGACCATAGAGGCTTGATGATGTTATGTACACCTATACATATGCATGACACGGCATTTATATGCACGTGCATGACATTATAAATGTTTCGAGATTTATAAAGTTATTTAGACTTACATGCGGAATTCTTTAATCCATGCTTTATCTATGTCTTTTATGTACCGATTTTCGTGCCTTACACACAAGATACATTATTCGTACTAATGCCCTATTTCTCGAGGCCTGCGCTTCATGGTCGGAGGTGCAGCTAGACAAGCTGACGATCCCCCTTCTTTGGATCATTGAACAACGAGAGTTGGTGTGCTCCATTTGATCCGGAGATACTTTTGATTTTGGTGTGATATATTTATATACATATATGGGTATGACGGGGCCTAGTCTCATCCTTATACAATTGTATATTCTGTTAGAATTTTGAATATAGTTATGTATAGTTGGATAGCATGTGGCCTTGTCGGCTTCCAATTTGATATATAATTGCCTATAACAGCTTTGTCGGCTCGCCTTACGTATTTGGCATGTATATGTATATCTGTCTTTTGGATATATTTTCTTCACACATGTTATTCTTATAATTCACAAATGTTATTCTTGTTCATATATTAGTCGCATGCTTTAGGGCAGGTAGGACTCGAGCACCCATCACGGTCCTTCATTTTGGGTCGTGACAAAAGTGGTATCAGAGCAGTTATATCTTAGGGTTGTCTGCAGACCGTGTCTAGTAGAGTCTTGTTTATAAGTGTGTTATGCACCACACTTATAAATAGGAGGCTACATGACACATAGGATGTTATCCTCCCATGTAATCTTAGATCGTGCGATATAAGAATTTATTTTCCTAACAATGTGTTATGCTTTTAGCGATACCGAAGAAGGCTACAACCACCTAAAAGGGGAAGTCTGTCGCTGATGAGACTACTAGTTGAGCGTCACGAGTTACTAGGGCTCGGGCAGAGTCTCATAGTGCGATTCCATCTTATACCTCACATACCCCGCCTCTCCAAAAGAGCTTTGAGAGGTACTAGCTCCAACGTCTGCCCCTGTATGTCCAGCTCCTCAGCCAGATGCACCGGGTCAGGAGAGGAGAGATGTTATTCAGCTATTAACTCGATTAGTAGCCGTATAGGCTCGATGTAAGGAAGTAGGTATTGGTCATGAAGATAGGTCCATCAGTGCAAGGGGTCGTGATTTCATTAATTTGGACCCTTAGGTATTCACTAGAGAAGATCCAAACCATGACCCTCAAGTATTATCGATAGGATGCAGAGGACTTTGAGGGTAATGAAGGCCACTGTGACTGAGTTAGTTAAGCTAGTTTCCTATAGACTTCAAGATAACATAGTTAATTGGTACGAGTCTTGGGAGTTGTCCATAGGTGAGGATGCCCCTCCAGCAGTATGGTAGGAGTTACAAAAGATGTTCTTCATCATTATCTGCCACCAGAGCTTAGATGGGCCAAAATTGATAGGTTCTTGACCATTCATACAAATGTTCGGGAGTACAGTCTTCAGTTTTGGGTAGGTATTCTCCCACTATTATATCTACGATAGAGGATCAGGTTCGCTGGTTCCTGATAATAAGGATAGAGCCGCACTTACTTAATGATTGTATGTTAGTCTCACGTTAGGCATACATAGATATTTCTTGTATTCAGTCATACGCTTAGGGTGTAAAGGAGCATACGTAGAAGTAGAGATCATGATAGGTCCCAAAATAAGAGAGAAAGGTATTCGAGTCCTTGTGGCAAGTTTCGAGGTGGTCATAGACAGCAGTACCCGAGGTATTTGATCCAGCCCAGCTATCGGCTAGCACCCCCTCAATTTGGCGGTAAGAGATTTGATTGTTCCACATATTCAGGGCCTGGTCAGAATTCTAGGGCCTCAAGTTCTTAGTATAGGGGTGAGTCAAGTCAAATAAGGCGGCCCTTGATGCAATGTTCTCAGTGTGGTAAGCAGCATTCTTTACAGTGCCGTATAGGGTTGGGTGTTTGTTATACTTGTGGTTTTTTGGGCCACATTATGAGGGATTGTCCAACGACATGATGCAAGAGTAGCTCAGCCAGCGGGATTTGTAGCTGGTTCATCATAACCAGTACGCCCCCGGTGCAAGGTTCACAAGCACCAATCGGTCATGGTAAATGCGGTCCTCAGAACTGCATTTATGCGTTAGCATGCCGACATGATCAAGAATCATAATCCGATGTTGTTACTGATATATTATCAGTCTCCTCATATGATGTATATGCACTAATTGACCCAGGTTCCACCTTATCATATGTTACTCCACTGGTTTCTAGTAAGTTTGGAATAAAACCTGAGTTGGTTAAGCCATTTGAGGTATCCACACATGTCGGGGACCCAGTTATAGCTAGGCGAGTATATAAAGATTGTATAATAAGAGTTCATAGTCGATCTATGGTAGTGGACCTAATTGAGTTAGATATGGTAGAATTTGATGTTATAATGGGTATGGATTGGTCGGCTTCTTGTCATGCCAACATTGATTGTAGATCAAAGATGATCCGATTCCAATTTCCAGGGGAGACTATTTTAGAAGGCACAAGTAATATGGTATCGCCGAGAGGTAGATTTATTTCCTATCTCAAGGCAAGGAATATGATTAGAAAGGACAATATCTATCATTTAGTTTGGGTACAGGATGTGAAAGTAGGGTCAACCATTCAATCTGTCCTTGTAGTTAATGAGTATCCCGATGAGCTTCCGAGTATTCTGCCAAAGCGAGAAATTGAGTTTGCTATTGACTTACGACCAGATACTCAACCAATATATATTCCTCCATATAGAATGGCACCCGCAGAGCTGAGAGAGTTGAAGGAACAACTAAAAGACTTGCTTGAAAATGGCTTTATTAGACCTAGTACATCACCGTAGGGAGCACCTGTATTATTTGTGAGGAAGAAAGATGAATCCTTGTGGATGTGTATAGATTATAGACAGCTGAATAAGGTAACGATCAAGAATAAGTACCCCTCCTCAGGATTGATAATTTATTTGATCAGTTTCAAGGTGCCAAGTGTTTCTCGAAGATAGAATTGAGGTCCGGGTACTATCAATTAAGGGTTAAGGAGAAAGATACTCCAAAGACATCATTCAGGATCATATACAGGCACTTTGAGTTTCGTGTTATGTCATTCGGTTTAACTAATGCCCTAGCAGTATTCATGGATTTGATGAACCGCATGTTCACACCTTTTTTAGACATGTTCGTAATTGTATTTATTGGTGATATATTGGTGTATTTTTGTTCAGAGACTGAGCATGTAGATCATTTGCGTATTGTGCTTAGAGTTCTACAAAAAGGGAAGTTGTATGCAAAATTATCTAACTACGAATTCTGTTTGAACTCTGCAGCTTTCCTTGGGCATATTATTTCGGGTGAGGGTACGGGTTGATACAATAAAGATCGAGGCAGTAAAGACTTGGCCTATACCTATGACACTGACGAAGGTTCGTAGCTTTCTCGATTTAGCAGGTAATTACAGGAGATTTGTAGATGGATTTTCTTCCCTTTTAGCACCAATGACAAACTTGACTCAGAAGGGAGCAAAGTTTCAACGGGCTGATACTTGCTAACGGAGTTTCCAAGCATTGAAGGACAGATTAACTTCAGCACAAGTTCAGATGCTCCCAAAAAGGACTGATAATTATGTTATTTATTATGATGCTTCAGACATTAGATTGGGTTGTTTACTGATGCAACATGGTAAGGTAGTAGCTTATGCTTCTAGACAACTAAGGAAGCACGAGAAAAACTACCCGACCCACAATTTAGAGTTAGCCGCAATGATTCATGCACTAAAGATATGGAGGCACT
>JASVEL010011569.1:0-161848 GCA_032618575.1 Nicotiana noctiflora | reverse complement strand
GCCTTAGAGTCATCTTTCCATTTTTGTTGTGCTGTTTGTTTTCAATATAATGTATTTAGTAAAATCTAGTAGTTCATGTACGTGTGACTCCATATTTTGGAATGGATGAACCGTTAGTGTTACATCTTTAGACTTATCATGTCCTCAAAGTGATAGTTTAAGTGACATAGTTAAGTTTTTTAACAAGGTTCAAAGTGTTTAGCAGTTTGTAGTTCTATTCTAGTGGATAGATTAACTCAATCTTGCTTTTGGACAATGTGCCGTTGTTAACAACCTGGACTCTCTAAGATATGTTGATCATTGTGTCAACCCTAGTACCCATGTTAGGATTAGAGTAGCACTAAAAATAAGCTTTGTAAAGTGTGCAAAAACTTGTTTTGATAAAAAATACCCACGCAAGTACACGTGACCGTCAAGTAATAAAGTAGTGAGTAAAGTATCGTTCTCTCGAAGACTTATGATTAACTATTGACTGACTCAAACCCAATTACTTAACTTATTCAAGAGATGTATCACAAGATTGAGATATAGTTATTTTTCTACCTGAAGTATCAAGAAGTAATCTAACTAAAACAATCAACCAAGTAAATAGCAAATTCGAATAGCAACCAATAGAATAGGATATTCCAGGGTCATAGGCTTGTTAATAATCATGTTGTATTCTTGGCTTAAGATGACTAATCAATTTATCTGGGTTATTGATTCACAGGTCTTATAGTACTCGTAAGAATCTGTCGAATTCTTACTCGCCTATTCAAGTTAATTCAATGCCTATATTTCAATGGAATTATGATTAACAAGAACGCATTTACAATTCTTGTATTCTAACCAAACAAGGCAATTAGGTATATGTCTATCCCAATAGCAAATTTGTTCCCCGAGGCCCGGTTTCAAGAACCTGCTCTATTTAATTCTATATGCAATCTAGAATTCCCACTTTCGAGTTGAACTCTAGATTCGTAGATAGTGCTTCACTATTGTCACGACCCGGATTTTCCCCCAACATCGGGATCGTGATGGCGCCTACTCGTGGTAGCTAGGCAAGCCACTGTATTCATACTATCCTGTTTTTAATACAATTTCATAATTTATTTATCAACAAACCATAACTTTAATTAAATAAGTGCGGAATACTTTATCGAATTAGAAATAACTAGTTACAAGGTAAAACTCATACTGAAATCCTCTACCCAAGACGTGGAGTCACCAGCTCACGAACTACTACTGAATACTACACATAAAAGTTTGAAAGAAATATAACATAATTCTGTTTGTCTCGGAACAAAGAGACTACAGCTAGTAACATAAATAAAGAGAGAGACGTCGGGCTCGCGGACGTCTGCAAGCTACCTCGGTCTCAAATGTGATCAAACCTCCACTGAATCGATTTACTGCTGCTGCTCCTGATCGTAACCTGGACCTGTGCAAAAACGCACAGAAGTGTAGTATCAGCACAACCGACCCCATGTGCCGGTAAGTGCCTGGCCTATCCCGGCGAAGTAGTGACAAGCCTAGGACCAGACACCCACATAAACCTGTGCAGTTCAATATATATGGATACCACAGAATAACAAGAAATAACCAAGTAATAACACAATAAGGAATATCTCAAAGAATTGAACAATTAACAACAGCTAATAAGTTCACAAGGAAAACAAAGTAAAATGGAAACACAAGTAATATCAAGTCAAGGAATAACAAGCAGTTGCACGGCATCACCCTTCGTGCTTTTACTCTCATCCTCACCAAATAAGCAAATAAAGTACATGGCATCACCCTTCGTGCTTTTACTCTCATCCTCACATCCATAGTACGGCATGATCCTTCGTACATGGTTCAATAACAGGGCACGGCATGATCCTTCGTGCATAATCAATAAAACATGGCACGGCATTAACCTTCGTGCATAAATAATAAATCAAGGCACGGCATCACCCTTCGTGCATTATCACTCTTCCTCACCCAAATAACAATCACAGTTAAGGGCAAAGAAAGAAATAGTAATTCATAAACCGTCCCAACAAGGGCAATCAATAATCATCTTCACAACAAGTCCCGACAAGGGAGAACAATAACAATTCTACAACCCGGCAAAGGTTCAACAATTCATCTGCAATTATGTCTCACAATAAGCATTATCAACGACTCACGGTCATACTAGACGCCAGTGTATGGATGCTCGTCACCACAGCCCATACACCACACTCGATCACATAACACATAGCACATAATCCTATTCCCTCAAGCTAGGATAGAACAAACACTTACCTCGAATGTTTATGAACAATTCAATCCGTGGCAATGTCTTTTTCTTTCAAATTTGGCTCCAATCCAATCGTATCTATACACAATTGATTTAATATCATCAATACTACTCAACAAACTAATTCATAAGGCCAATTACAACTTTTACAACATTCTCCCCGGAATAGTGAATTTCGACCCCGGCCCACATGGTCGGAACTCGGGGTTCGGACCAAAATCCGGTTACCCATCCCCCCACGAGTTCAAGTATATGATTTGTTTCAAAATCGGACCTCAATTCGAGGTCCAATTTCCCAATTTATGAAAAACCCTATATTCTATCAAAAACAAGAAATTCTACCATGAAAACCTTTGATTTCTATTGAAGAACATGTTTAATGATGTTAGGAATTGAAAGAATTAAGTAAAAAGTGACTTACAATTGTTTTGAAGAAGAAGGAATCCGTGAAGAATCGAAAATGGGTGTTTTTGGGTTGTGAAAACTGAAGAAATGAACTGAAAATCGTGATTTACAGGTCTCTGTGTTCGCATTTGCGAATATGGGTTCGCAATTGCGAACCCCGACCAATTTCTGGAGTTGAAAAATAAGCTAAGGTTGGAAAGTTCGCATTTGCGAACATTTGTTCGCATTTGCGAAGTCTAGGCAGTTGCTGGGGATTTCGCATTTGCGAAATAATGTTCGCATTTGCGAACAAGCTGGCTTCTGGGCTTTGTCGCAATTGCGACACATTCTTCGCAATTGCGAAGACAGGCAATATACTGAAGGCCTCGCATTTGCGAGGTTAAGTTCGCAATTGCGAACTATGGTCCAGGTGTGCCAGTGTCGCATTTGCGACACTTTGTTCGCATTTGCGAACTTGGCTGGTTCTGGCAGGCATCGCATTTGCGATAATGGGTTCGCATTTGCGAACCCAGCCTTGAACTGCCTTCTTCGCATTTGCGAGAAATTCTTCGCAAATGCGAAGCCAACAGCTGGGTGAAAAACCAGCAGTGCATAAATTCAGAAATTGATCCTACGGCCTATCAAATCTTTACCCGAGCCCCCGGGCTCCAAACCAAACATGTACACAACATCAAAAACACATTATGAACTTGTTCGTGCAATCACATCGCCAATATCACATCGTTTTCATCAAATCAAGCCTCAAATTCATGATTTTCATACTTTTGGTTTTTCAAAACTTTCAAACTTGGAACTCAAGGTCCAAAACGTCTCAAACGACATCCGAATGTCACCAAACTTTATAGAAATCACATATATAATATTTAAGACTTGTACCAGGCGTCGGAACCAAAATACGAGCCCGATACCAAGGTCTATTAGTTCATTTCCTTTAACAATTACATCAAAAACAATTTCATAGAAAAAATCATAACTTGGGCTCTAGGCCTCAGAATTCGACTCCGGACGTATGTCCAAGTCCCATATTTTCCTACGGACCTTTCGGGACCGTCCAAACTCGGGTCCGGATCCGTTTAACAAAAATGTTGACCGAAGTCAACCATATCAATATTAATATCATTTTTATCCAAATTTCTCATAGAATTCATATTTTTCTATCACAAAAATCTTTCCGGTTACATGCTCGAATTGTGCACGTAAATCGAGGCAACATGGAATGAGGTTTTCAAGGCCTCAGAAGCTCGAAATTATTAATAAAATAAGTGATGACCCTTTGGGTCGTCACAATCTCCACCTCTAAAACAACCGTTCGTCCTCGAACGGACAAAAGAAAGAAGTACCGAGTCAGGAAACAAGTGTGGGTAACGGCTCCGCATATCAGACTCGGACTCCCAGGTCGATGCCTCAGGAGGCTGACCTCTCCACTGAACATGCACAGAAGGATAACTCTTCAACCTCAACTATCAAACCTGCCGGTCTAGAATGGCCACCGGTGCCTCCTCGTAAGATAGATCATTGTCCAATTGGACAGTATGAAGTCTAACACATGTGTGGGATCGCCGTGGTATCTCCGAAGCATAGATACGTGAAAAACCGGATGCACGGCTGATAAGCTAGGCGGCAAAGCTAATCTGTAAGCCACCCCTCCCACTCTGTCTAGAATCTCAAATGGACCAATATACCTAGGGCTGAGCTTGCCCTTCTTCCCGAACCTCATCACGCCCTTCATAGGCGACACTCGGAGCAATACTCGTTCACCAACCATGAAATCTACATCTCGAACCTTACGATCCGCATAAGTCTTCTGCCTGGACTGAGCTGAACGCAATCTCTCCTAAATAGTCTTGACCTTATCCAAGGCCTCCTGAACTAAGTCTGTACCCAACAACCGAGCCTCTCCCGGTTCAAACCATCCAACCGGTGATCGACATCGCCTACCATACAACGCCTCATACGGAGCCATCTGGATGCTAGACTGGTAACTGTTATTGTAGGCGAACTCTACTAATGGCAGAAACCGGTCCCACGAGCCTCCGAAATCAGTAACACAGGCTCGAAGCATGTCCTCTAGAATCTGAATAGTCCTCTCGGACTGGCCATCCGTCTGAGGATGAAATGTTGTACTCAACTGAACCTGAGTGCCTAACTCCCGCTGGACCGCTCTCCAGAACCGCGAGGTAAACTGCGTACCCCGATCAGAGATAATAGATACTGGCACCCCATGGAGACGAACAATCTCCCTAATGTAAACCTCCGCTAACATCTCCGACGAGTAGGAGACAGATACTGGGATAAAGTGTGCTGATTTGGTCAGCCTATCAACAATGACCCAAATAGCATCAAATTTCCTCCGAGTCAAAGGAAGTCCAGTAATGAAGTCCATTATGATCCGCTCCCATTTCCACTCGGGAATTTCAATCCTCCGGAATACACCACCAGGTCTCCGGTGCTCATATTTCACCTGCTGACAATTTAGATACCGAGCGACATACGCAACGATATCTTTCTTCATTCTGCGCCACCAATAGTGCTGCCGTAAGTCCTGGTACATCTTCGCGGCGCCTGGGTGAATAGAATACCGCGAACCGTGGGCCTCCGCTAAGATCAACTCTCGAATCCCTTCGACATTGGGCACACAAACTCGAACCTGCAATTTCAATACCCCATCATCATCTAGATTTACCTGTGTGGAACCTCCCCGCTGTACTGTATCTCTCAACTCACGCAAATGAGGATCATCTAATTGCCTCTCACGGATACGCTCTAATAAAGAAGAACGAGCGACCGTGCAGGCTAACACCCTACTAGGCTCAGAAATGTCTAATCTCACGAACCGGTTGGCTAAGGCCTGGACATCTAGAGCTAATGGTCTCTGACTGACCGGAATGTATGCAAGACTACCCATGCCGGCATACTTTCTACTCAATACATCGGCCACCACATTGGCCTTACCTGGGTGATATAGGATAGTAACATCATAGTCCTTCAGCAACTCTATCCATCTCCACTATCGTAAATTCAACTCCTTTTGCTTTATCAAGTACTGTAGGCTTTTTTGATCAATGTACACCTCACATGTCACACCATATAGATAATGCCTCCGGATCTTTAAGGCATGAACCACCGCTGCCAACTCAAGATCATGAACTAGATAATTATTCTCATGTATTTTCAACTGCCTCGAAGCATACGCAATAACCTTACCATCGTGCATCAATACCACTCCAAGCCCTGTACGGGACGCGTCACAGTAAACTGTATAAGGCCTTGCACCCGTAGGTAGTATCAGCACTGGTGTTGTAGTCAAAGCTGTCTTGAGTTTCTGAAATCTCGCCTCACACTCATCTTACCACTGGAAGTGGGCACTCTTCTGGGTTTACCTGGTCATCGGGGCTGCAATAGAAGAAAACCCCTCTACAAATCGACGGTAGTAACCTGCTAACCCCAAGAAACTCCGGATCTCAGCCACTGAAGCTGGTCGAGGCCAATTTTGGACTGCCTCAATCTTCTTTGGGTCTACCTGAATACCTTCCACTGATACAATGTGACCCAGAAATGCTACCGAACTCAGCCAGAACTCACATTTAGAAAATTTGGCATATAGTCGGTTATCTTTCAGAGTCTGAAGAACCACTCTGAGGTGCTGCTCGTGCTCTTCCTGGCTGCGGGAGTACACCAGGATGTCATCTATGAAGACTATCACGAACAGATCTAAGTAAGGCCCGAATACCCGATTCATCAACTCCATGAATGCTGCTGGGGCATTGGTCAACCCGAAGGACATGACCAAGAACTCATAATGCCCATATCTAGAGCGAAAGGCTGTCTTAGGAATGTCAGCCGCCCTGATCTTCAGCTGATGGTAGCCCGACCTCAAGTCTATCTTAGAGAATACCCTCGCTCCCTGGAGCTGGTCAAACAAATCATCAATCCTCGGCAGTGGATACTTATTCTTTATTGTCACTTTGTTTAATTGCAGGTAATCAATACACATCCGCATCGAGCCATATTTCTTCTTTACAAATAATACAGGTGCTCCCCAGGGGGAAACACTGGGCCTGATAAAGCCTTTCTCAAGAAGGTCCTACAACTGATCTTTCAACTCTTTTAGCTCCAGCGGGGCCATACGATAGGGTGGAATAGAGATGGGCTGAGTGTCTGGTGCCAGATCAATATAGAAATCAATATCCCTGTCGGGTGGCATGCCCGGCAGGTCTGAAGGGAAAACCTCAGGAAACTCTTGTACAATAGGGACTGACTCAATAGAAGGAACCTCTGCGCTGGAATCACGAACATAAGCCGGATAAGCTAGACACCCCTTCTCGACCATGCGTCGAGCCTTAACATAGGAACTAACAGTGCGAACGGAGTGGCTTGAGGTACCTTTCCACTCTAGTCGGGGTGATTCCGGCAAGGCTAAGGTCACAGTCTTAGCATGACAATCTAGAATAGCATGGTATGGGGACAACCAGTCCATCCCCAATATGACATCAAAATCCACCATATCCAAAAGCAACAGAACAACACGGGTCTCAAGACCCCCAAATATAACTACGCACGAACGATGCACTCGGTCGACTATAATGGAGTCACCCACTGGTGTAGCCACATAAACTGGAATATCCAGAGCATAGCTGGGCACGGCCAAATACGGTGCAAAGTAGGAAGACACATATGAATATGTAAATCCAGGGTCAAATAATACTGAAGCACCTCTGCCACACACAAGAATAGTACATGTAATCACCGCATTTGATGCCTCTGCTTCTGGCCTGGCTGGTAAAGCATAGAATTGGGGATCTGCACCTCCCCTCTAAGCTGCGTCTCTAGGACGACCATCAATTGGATGACCTCTACCTGTGGCTGGACGGTCTCCACCTCTACGGTCTCGAGCTCCTCCTCTATAATCTCTACCCCCGCCTCTGGCTGGCTGGGAAGGCTGAGGGTCAGCTGGGGAATGAATCATAGGACGAGGACCTCGCTGTTGAGAGTTGCCCGCTGCTCGAGGGCAATACCTGATAAGATGACCTGGGTCACCACAACCGTAACAACTCTTAGACTGATAGGGTTGCTGGCCCTGACGACCTGAATGGCCTCCACGAACACTCTGAAGAGGCTGAGCATTAATAGGAGGCTGGTCTGAATAATGCCCACGAAAACCACGATCACCTGGTCCACCCTGTGAAGCCTGAAGGGCGGAATGGAAAGGCCTGGAAGACTGGCCTCTGTCAAAGGATTCTCTGCCACCAGAAGAAGAACCACTAAACCTGCCTGAATGACGAGGCCTCTTATCTGAAGAATAACCGCCTCCCCTAGCAAGAGCCATCTCAACTCTGCGTGCTACATTTGCTGCCTCCTGAAATGATATGTCACTCCCCACGCCCATAGCCATCTGGAGTCTAATTGGCTGATTAAGCCCATCTATAAACCTGCGGACCCTCTCCCGCTCCGTGGGAAGTATCACCACTACATGACGAGCCAAATCGACAAATCTCGTCTCATACTGTGTGACCGTCATAGTGCCCTGATGGAGGCGCTCAAACTGCCTCCGAAGTACATCCCGCTGAGTAGCAGGGAGAAACTTCTCCAGAAATAGCTCCGCAAATTGATCCCATGATAAAGCTGGGGACCCTGCTGGTCGAGTCAAACAATAATCTCTCCACCAAGTCTTGGCGGATCCTGCAAGCCTGAATGTACAGAAGTCAACTCCATTTGTCTCCACGATCCCCATAGTCTTGAGAATCTCATGGCAACTAAATAAGAAGTCCCGAGGATCCTATGATTTGGCACCGCTGAATGTAGTGGTAAACAGCTTGGAGAACCGATCAAGTCTCCATAAAGAATCAGGAGTCATGGCCGCTCCATCTCCGGCATGAGCTGTGGTACCTGACTGAGTGGCCACAGCTGGCTGAACCACTGGTGCCTAAGGCTGAGGAGATACTGGCTCCGGAGTACGAGCAATAAGAGTCGGGGCCCCTCCTCCAGCCTGAGAAGCGGCTGGTGCAACTGATAATAAGCCCGCTCTGGTAATGCTGTCCATAAACCCCGCTATTCCGACCAAAGCCTCCCAAAGATCCGGGGTAAATAAAGCCTCTCTTGGGACCTGAGCTGGGCCCACTGGAGCTGCTGGGACTGGAACCTCCTCGTCAATCTCAATATGAGGCTCCACCTCTGGAGTAGCTGCCTGGGGCTGAGCTCTACCCCTACCACAGCCTCTGATACGGCCTCGGCCCCTCACAGGAGCTGCTTGGGGCTCGGGCTGCTGGTCAGCGAACGAAGAAGCGCGTGTCCTCACAATCTGCGAAAGGACATAATAGAAATTCAATCAGTAATTGAGGAACAAGTCGCACGACAAGAAAGAACAAATGAGAGACTCTTTCCTAACTCAATAGACTCTGGAGGACAAGTACGGACGTCTCCGTACCTACCTCTCAAACTCTACTAAGCTTGTTCGTGAGTGGTGAGACCTATGTAACCTAGAGCTCGATACCAACTTGTCACGACCCGGATTTTTCCCCAACATCGGGATCGTGATGGCGCCTACTCGTGGTAGCTAGGCAAGGCATTGTATTCATACTATCCTATTTTTAATACAATTTCATAATTTATTTATCAACAAACCATAACTTTAATTAAATAAGTGCGGAATACTTTATCGAATTAGAAATAACTAGTTACAAGGTAAAAATCATACTGAAATCCTCTACCCAAGACGTGGAGTCACCAACTCACGAACTACTACCGAATACTACACATAAAAGTTTGAAAGAAATATAACATAATTCTGTTTGTCTCGGAACAAAGAGACTACAGCTAGTAACATAAATAAAGAGAGAGACGCCGGGCCTGCGGACGTCCGCAAGCTACCTCGGTCTCAAATGTGATCAACTCCCACGCAATCGATTTACTGCTGCTGCTCCTGATCGTAACCTGGACCTGTGCAAAAACGCACGAAGTGTAGTATCAGCACAACCGACCCCATGTGCTGGTAAGTGCCTGGCCTATCCCGGCGAAGTAGTGACAAGCCTAGGACCAGACACTCACATAAACCCGTGCAGTTCAATATATATGTATACCACAGAATAACAAGAAATAACCAAGTAATAACACAATAAGGAATATCTCAAAGAACTCAACAATTAACAACGGTTAATAAGTTCACAAGGAAAACAAAGTAAAATGGAAACACAAGTAATATCAAGTCAAGGAATAGCAAGCAGTTGCACGGCATCACCATTCGTGCTTTTACTCTCATCCTCACATCCATAGTACGGCATGATCCTTCGTACATGGTTCAATAACAGGGCACGGCATGATCCTTCGTGCATAATCAATAAAACATGGCACGACATTAACCTTCGTGCATAAATAATAAATCAAGGCACGGCATCACCCTTCGTGCATTATCACTCTTTCTCACCCAAATAATAATCACAGTTAAGGGCAAAGAAAGAAACAGTAATTCATAAGCCGTCCCAACAAGGGCAATCAATAGTCATCTTCACAACAAGTCCCGACAAGGGAGAACAATAACAATTCTACAACCTGGCAAAGGTTCAACAATTCATCTGCAATTATGTCTCACAATAAGCATTATCAACGACTCACGGTCATACTAGACGGCAGTGTATGGATGCTCGTCACCACAGCCCAGACACCGCACTCGATCACATAACACATAGCACATAATCTTATTCCCTCAAGCTAGGATAGAACAAACACTTACCTCAAATGTTTATGAACAATTCAATCCGTGGCAATGTCTTTTTCTTTCAAATTTGGCTCCAATCCAATCGTATCTATACACAATTGATTTAATATCATCAATACTACTCAACAAACTAATTCATAAGGCCAATTACAACTTTTACAACATTCTGCCCGAATAGTGAATTTCGACCCCGGGCCCATATGGTCGGAACTCGGGGTTCGGACCAAAATCCGGTTACCCATCCCCCCACGAGTTCAAGTATATGATTTGTTTCAAAATCGGACCTCAATTCGAGGTCCAATTTCCCAATTTATGAAAAACCCTATATTCTATCAAAAACAAGAAATTCTACCATGGAAACCTTTGATTTCTATTGAAAAACATGTTTAATGATGTTAGGAATTGAAAGAATTAAGTAAAAAGTGACTTACAATTGTTTTGAAGAAGAAGGAATCCGTGAAGAATCGCAAATTGGTGTTTTTGCGTTGTGAAAACTGAAGAAATGAACTCAAAATCGTGATTTACAGGTCTCTATGTTCGCATTTGCGAATATGGGTTCGCAATTGCGAACCCCGACCAATTTCTGGAGTTGAAAAATAAGCTAAGGCTGGAAAGTTCGCATTTGCAAACATTTGTTCGCATTTGCGAAGTCTAGGCAGTTGCTGGGGATTTCGCATTTGCGAAATAATGTTCGCATTTGCGAACAAGCTGCCTTCTGGGCTTTGTCGCAATTACGACACATTCTTCGCAATTGCGAAGACAGGCAATATACTGAAGGCCTCGCATTTGCGAGGTTAAGTTCGCAATTGCGAACTCTGGCCCAAGTGTGCCATTGTCGCATTTGCGACACTTTGTTCGCATTTGCGAACTTGGCTGGTTCTGGCAGGCATCGCATTTGCGATAATGGGTTCGCATTTGCGAACCCAGCCTTGAACTGCCTTCTTCGCATTTGCGAGAAATTCTTCGCAAATGCGAAGCCAACAACTGGGTGAAAAACCAGCAGTGCATAAATTCAGAAATTGATCCTACGGCCTATCAAATCTTTACCCGAGCCCCGGGCTCCAAACCAAACATGTACACAACATCAAAAACACATTATGAACTTGTTCGTGCGATCACATCGCCAATATCACATCGTTTTCATCAAATCAAGCCTCAAATTCATGATTTTCATACTTTTGGTTTTTCAAAACTTTCAAACTTGGAACTCAAGGTCCAAAACGTCTCAAACGACATCCGAATGTCACCAAACTTTACGGAAATCACATATATAATATTTAAGACTTGTACCGGGCGTCGGAACCAAAATACGAGCCCGATACCAAGGTCAATTAATTCATTTCCTTTAACAATTACATCAAAAATAATTTCATAGAAAAATTCATAACTTGGGCTCTAGGCCTCAGAATTCAACTCCGGACGTATGTCCAAGTCCCATATTTTCCTACGGACCTTTCGGGACCATCCAATCTCGGGTCCGGATCCGTTTAACAAAAATGTTGACCGAAGTCAACCATATCAATATTAATATCATTTTTATCCAAATTTCTCATAGAATTCATATTTTTCTATCACAAAAATCTTTCCGGTTACATGCTCGAATCGTGCATGTAAATCGAGGCAACATGTAATGAGGTTTTCAAGGCCTCAGAAGCTCGAAATGATTAATAAAAATAAGTGATGACCCTTTGGGTCGTCACAACTATTAGCTACACAGCAAAACATTTAATAACTGAATTAAATAAATAATCCAATATGATAAACCAACGTTGTCAAATTAAACTTCAAACAACAACATTCATGTTTTACCCATGACCTTAGAAGAATGGGTTTTAGCCAATCATGCTATTGTTCAACACAATTGTAGTCAATTTCATCACAATTAGCAAAACAATAGAAGAAAAGAACTTGATGATACAAATTACTCCTTGCCTCTCTATTTCTTGCTTTTGACTCTAAAAACCTTGACAAAAACTTCCTTGGACGAGCTTGATCTTATATAGGTTAAGTGTAGTTTTTCTCCAGATTTTCGCTTTTTCCCTTAATGAAGATCGCCAGAATTCTGGACTAGTGCTGCAGTGCATTTGGTAGCGGTAGTCCATTGCATCGCTGTCTCTAGCTGCACATATACTAGCGCTGCAACACATTTGGCAGTGCTAGTCCAGGTGTGTTGTGGCCTAGTTTTTTTCATTGTCTCCAATCACACTTGGTTCCAAGGGGTCTTTGTTGCTCCAAAATGGTTCCCAATAATGTTTTCTGGCACAATACGAGCTTTTTAACCTGAAATAGACACATTTCGTAATTATAGCCCATATTTCATCAATTATTCATGATATGATCTTAGGATTTAATCAAGTGAGGACATAAATAATAGCTAAATCACCTAGATTTTGCCAATTATCAACACCCTACACTTAATTCATTGCTAGTCCTCGATCAATCAAACCATACTCTGAAGAGATTCATTCACTCAACCATTTCCCCAAACGCATTACACCTAGAACAGAACACATATATCACACCTACTTGTGGAAAATCCTAGTCTCAAAACCGACTTTCAAGTGCCATGCAATATTCACACTTCCTTGAAGTACTCTACACAGAGATCAAGACTTGCCTTTCTGTCACGAATCATATTCCCTTACAATTACATCAAAATTATATAGATTATTTCCTAGATTAATCCCCACAATGAAATTCCATGATTATTACATCAAAGAAAACAATTTCGCTCACACTCACAAAAAAAGTCACATGCATACAAGTGGTACCATAGGCTTGCCCTTAATGTAAATCTCTACTAATGCATAATTGCTCGATCTAAAATCAATTAGGACTTTTTCCTGATTGTAATATGGGTTAAGGGTCGGGTAGGATATATTTGGGACTAGTGACTAGTCCTTCTAAGCACTTTAACACATCACTTAATCACTTTGAGCGCAAATTCTTCAATCCCAAATTCAATTTCACAACTCAAGTCACTCCCAATAATGTTCCCTCTTTCTGTAAGCACTACTTTAATTTATACCCCACTAGCGAGAACAAGACAACAAGTTTTTCACTTTTCTTTTTAATTTTCAATTTTCGCTAATGGTGTACTATTTTACAAAACAAGTGCACCTTTCTTCCTTTTACTGGTTCCACTCAAAAGCCACCCCACTCTTAGTTCCTTCTTACTTTTTTTAGCGCTCATCTCACAGTTAAAGTGCTTTAAGAGGTAAAAGGATCAAAGATATCAATTAAGAACAAAAGGGATATAGGCTTTTAATGTGGGTGCCAAACAAAAGTCTAGAAACTCCAAAGGGTTAACTAGGGATATATTTTATTTGTGATAAGCAATTAAGCTCGGTGAAAGATCAAAGAAAGCTTAAAATCATTTTTCAAACCAAACATCACCTAAAATTTCGCTTCAATTCACATACTAGGCAAGTTCTAGACAGACGTACAATACATGGACTATGCAAAAATCTCACCACACATGGCATGTGACTCGTTAAGATCAGCTCATCAAGACGCTCCATTAGGAGCATTAAATTCAGTAACAAACATACAAATTAAGACACTTTCAATGAGATTCAACAATTAAGACTAGGAATTACACTCTAGGATCTGTTGTGTTCAGGTGTGTCAACGCTCTGGGTTATCTTTCATTTTATAGCTCGTGGACCATTACCCTAATATACAAAATAAAAAAATAAAATAAAAGCTACCTATACCCGGTTCAAATTGAAACCCTTGGAAAAGAACCACGGCCTAAAGAAAAACCAAGGGGAAGTTGATGCACTACCTAAAAAAATAATTTTTTTCTTCAGACTTAGTTCCCTCGAGATAATTTCCATATCCGTCATCAGGAGGAGCCTTTAATTTTTTCAGTTTTTTTTTCTTTCTCGACTCAGTCCCTCAAGAACCCTGTCAAAAGGGATCTGTCGTCGGGCCGAGCCATTTACCTAAAAAAACATTTTACTCCTACTCAACACAAACTATCAAGTCAACACAACCAATTAATTACAGCTGCATACAACATACAATGAGGGAATCCCCACCCAACACTTATAATACAGACAAGTCCCATGGCTGAAAATTAAAAAGAACAGTGAGGTAAAGGAAACTTCCCTGAGGTGTCATTCATGGTCTGAGACAATTTTGGGGATTACATTCCACGCACGCCCGAATGCTCGTAGCCAACCCATGAACCTTTTCTATGACTTGACTTGTTGGTCAGCTATAGAGTCCACACGAGTGCTCAAATCAAGCATGGAGGCACGCAGACCTACTATCTCCTGCACCATAGCAGTAAAACGAGACACCCGGGCAGGCCCGGAAGAAGTTTTAGGTGCAGAAGTTCCTATAGCTACCACATTTTTCTCCGGGGCTTGCGGTGCGGCTCTTTGAGGTTCATGATTATCACCCTCACCGTCGAGCTCATCATCAAAGCTGCTAGATGCTATTGCTGCTGGCTCCTTGCCCGTCATCACTTTATCCAGACAAAATTTGCCTTCTTTTTTTACCAGCCCATCTACAACTAAATTTTCTAGCACACGAGCGTCCCTGCATAATTGAGTAACTAATGAAGGGAAAAAAATTCATACCTCTTTACCTGGCTGCGAATGAACATTTCATTGTGAATAACTCTAGCAACATCAAAGTCGTGGCCATTTACAAAGCACCAGATAAGGGCAGCCCGGGGCCCATTGACCTCTGTCTTGTTAAGCGACGACATTAGATGATTGTTAATTAGGTGCATCAAGCACTTGGGTTCAAAGGTCAGAGCGAGGGAAAGGAACTTGTAACTTCTTTTCTACATACACAAATAGTTTCAAAGAACCTCTCCCATTTTCTGTCGTTCGTAGGTTGGCGCCTGTATTCGTGAAAGTAGTCACTAGCCTCTGGAGGAAGGGGCAGCAGATAGGTCGCCCCTATTGCCTCAACAGAGGCATTTACTGCTTGCCTACGTATCGTGACTATCTCATCATTGTGTTATGGTATATTGGCATAAAATTCCCGTACAACCATGGCATTGGCTTCACCGGGCTTATTTAGAAATGTTTGCAATCCCCTTCTCGTCAACTCCGCATACATACAAGGGCAATAATCCTAGAGCCTTATAATGTCAATACCTATTTTTGGAATATGCTTTCGATGAGCCTTTTCCGTGAATCGAGCCTGGGCTTTGGCCGATAGAAAATTATTAGCATCAAAAGAGGGTTCAGGGGCAGCCCCTCGTGACCTAGCAGCTTGACTGCTCGATGATGTGCCTGCGGTGCGTCTTTTCTTTGAGGGAATCATGATACATGTAAAACAATGACATGTTATCACAGCCCAAAAACAAATTTGTGACTCAGTGCGATTACTCATGTCACACCTCCCTTTTCACTACATCCGCGAGGGCGTAGAGAAGTTTTTCCATTTAAAGGACAATCGGAATGGGATTTATTATTAATTTCAGAGTCGCCACTTGGGAGATTAATGGTGTCCCAAGTTACCAGTTGAATCCCGAACCAAGGAAAACTATGACTCTGTTAACAGTCCGTGAATCAGAAATCTACGTAAGGAATTCTGTTAACCCGGGAGAAGGTGTAGGCATTCCAGGATTTTTCGTTCTAGCACGGTCACTCGACTGTTGTATTTGCTTTTATATTATTTAAAAACATGTTCTAACTTATGTTCCTGTTATTAGTAATCCGCTTTTATTATTGTTTTAATAAGAATTACTACATCGTGAAAATGCATCTCAAACCACGTCGCACTAGTGCACCCGTGGTTGTCAACACATTTCAACTCCGTTGAGATTTTGATTTGGGTCATATAAATGTGCACCCGAGTTTAAGAATGTAAATTTATTAAACACGGGCCTAAAGAAACTACGCGTTTGGACTTTGCAAGGGCCATGAAATTTGCTAAATGGCACGCCTCAACAAGATTAATTAAAATGAGGGCCATGCAATTATCATTTTGGTTTGGCATGGCACACCTTAATTCCACTTTTAAAGAAAAGCTTAAGCTACACGATTGAGGGTCACGGACATAGGGATTAAGCCAAAGAAGCACAAGGCGGTAAAACAAAACCTTAATTTAAGGCCATATTCTCTTTGATCCCAGATATGAATTCGTGTAATTCTACCAAGAAAAACTCTTCAGAAATCGGCCTTAAACCACATAGGAACTATATCCCACATAATCTTCCTTTTTCTCACAAAGGCAATGAAATATTATCATGACCTTAAGTAAATACTCCTAGGATAAGAAAAGTATTCTTGGCAGTGACATGCCAAATATGCCAAGCACAAAATGTAACCAAACAACTAACATATACCATGTTTTATGCTATTTTTAACTACAACAAGGTTGATTGAATCCTAATTGGCAAAAAACAAATCTTCCACTTTTCCACAAGAAATGACGATGCAAAATGTTGAAATCATGAGCGGCCAGCTTTGCCATCAGCATAGGGAAATCAAGGTATGTATGTAAGACAAGATGAACAATATAAGCTTCAGTAATTAGCAACGCTGAACACCAGGAACCCAAACAGAAAATGAATAAATGCAAAAGAAACAGAGCCTTCTAAACTAGTAATAATCCTGGTGATCTTGCCAAAATCCCCCATTAAAACACAAATCAACCTTAATTTTAGTAAGACAAAAAATCAACTACCATTCCATCTTAATAAAAATCAATCAGAACAAGATCAACTATAATAAAGAACAACAAAATCATGACCAAATACTCAATCACAAGAGCCCTTATCCATCCTTAATTACTATGATAATCACTTGGAAATATAGAATACCATGAGTGCATTTAGATCTGAATTAAAATTCTAGCATACCATGACATAACGAGATCAATTCAGGAGACTAACAAACTAAAAAAATAGAGCATATGATGCCACAATTCTCTTCAGCACATTTATCGAATACTTCACCAAATAATGAGAGCAATAAACATGTACTTCTATGCTAGCACGAGGATGCAAAAGTCCGACAGAAGAATCATATAAAATGAGTAATGAAGTCACGATTCATCTGGAGTTCAATTCCTCTTAATTTAAACTGACTGAGATCGTGAACAAATGAAATCCAGTAGGAACCATACGCAATTAAATTCAACTGTGTATAAAATTGTGCTAACCTTTCTTCAGTGCATTAACAAACAAAAGCCTTTGACAAGCTGGGCAACACAGCAGCGAACGTCGAACCTCAGCGAAGAAACAGATCCGCGTACAAAACCTTAAATCAGACGCCTCACTGGTCTCTCTTTCTCGTCTCTGTTTATATCTGTGTGTGCGTGTGTTTGAATGTTAGAAAATTAGAGTTTGAAGGTCTTTGATTTTGGAAAATTGGAGGTAGCAGTAGGCCTAGATGACAGGACTTTTTAGCTGCCTCTTCTCCTTCAACGGTTCATGGTGAAGTTTATGTATGCCTTAGAGATTAGGGTGATGTTTCAAGCGATTCTAAGGTGCAATTTCATGGCTCTTCTTCTCCTCTGAAAGGGCGAGATACAGGGGGGGTATTTGTTTGGAGAAGATCACGAAGGGGAAGGGGGGTCTCTCAATTGCTCCTCTTCTGATCTCTCCCCTAATCTCCTTTTTTGTCCTCAGAAAATATCAAGATTTTGGGAGTCTCTCTCCTGAGGAGAAGGGGACACATAATTTCCATGTCTCTAGCTAGGTTCATGAGTGTTGGGTTGGGTATTTCATTGGGCTGGGAGAAACATCAATTATTTTTGGCCCAAAATATTATCTCTTCAATTCCCTTTCCTTTTTTCCATATTAATTCTTTCTACTTGAAACATTTTTTATTTAATTTTTCGAAACAAATACAAATAAAACCCAAACTAAATCTTAAATCGAATCAATCCTAGCACATTAAATTAATTAACTCTAATTAAAACCAAATCGAAAAAAACTACCAAAATTAAAAAATTAAAATTAAAAGTGTAAATTAAACCATTTTTTGTGACATTTCTCATTTTTATAAAACAACTAATTTGGTAATTAATCCGAAAATGTAAAATTAAATCTAAATGCAATGCATGACATTTTTGGTATTTTTTCCTCCCCCAATTAATTTTATATCCTTTTTATTATCAGGATTTGCAATTCAAGGGATGTTAGCTCAAGTAGCTATTACCCTTAGAGCTTCTTCCAGTACTCCTTTAGCTTTGGAGAGGACACAAGCCATACTGGAAAAGAGGAAAACAGTTGAAGAAGATTCTGATGTTGATGAAGATGAAGATACCTCTTTGACAGCTCGTCATATGACTAGGAGGCGCATGGTGCTTTCTGAGGATGAAACTAAAGTTTCTCCTGCTCGTACCTCTGAGCCCGTTACTATTATATCCGACGAAGAAACCGCTCCAAGGGACACTCCTAAATCCACTCAACGCTCTTCATTGAGGGTTTGAAAGTGGTGAATTTGGTCGGATTTTGGATGAAATTCCTCTTTCATCTTCTGTTCCTCCCATTATTTCAAGTGTTGTACTTGCTACTTCGTCTGTTCCTATTTCTTCACCAATTTCTGCCCCCTTACCTGATCTAATCTCTTCAAATTGTGTTGTCTTCGCCTCTTCTACCGTCCCTCCTTCAATAGTTTCCCCTTCTTCTGCTAGTCATGTAGAAGAAGGTTCTAGTAGCAGGAGCATGGCCATGAGGAGTGTGAGACTTGAGGTTCCCGCTAATAGCAGTCTTTTGAGGAAGTCAGGTGGAGTAGATGTTTGGCTTGAACCCTTAATTGGGGAAGTGGAGAAAAGGAAAATGGACAGCCACATCTGTTTGACTTTGATGAACGATATAGTTCATTGTACATTGAAGGTATTTTCCTTTCCTTTTTTCTTTTTAGAAGAAAACTCTCCCTTTAATTCTCACTTGTATATACCATTTTTGCAGGATAATCTTATAGGCACGGAACTCATGGGAAGAGTTTCCCTTTTAGAGAAGAAGGCTCGTGAAGCTAACCGAGTTGTTCTTGAAGATGAGAAAACAGCTAGGGAAGCTGATCTTAAAGCAACCAATTGGCAAGAGCGGTTAAAAAATGCTCAGAAAAAGATAAAGGATTTGCAAGAGGGCAATTGCAATAGGGAGCAACAAAAACATGTTCTAACTTCTAAACTCGATGGAGTCAAGGCCTCTTTTAGCAAAGTGGAGAAGGAAAAAGAGCACCTGGAATGTTATTTTTCCGAACAATTATCAAAGGCAAGTGAGGAGATTTGAGAACTTAAAGTTCTGTTGAGTAAAAAAGAAAAATATGAGGGAGAGCTGGTACAAAACCTATCTCAAGCTCAAGCTGATTTACAAGCTTCCTCTGATAAGGCTCGTTCCTTAGAAGATTCTCGTCCATCTCTTGAAGCTACCCTTAATGAAACTTTGAATTAAAACCAAACATTGAAAAATGATCTTACCTCGTGGCAAAGGGATTATGTACTTCTTGAGGAGAGCTTTGATTCATAGGTGAGTTGGGCTTTCCTAAACTCCCATCGTGATGCTTTAATGGAGGCTAGTCAAGAGAACTTTGGTATACAATCGGAATTGGCCAAAGTTTTGAAGACTATTGAAATGACTCAACAACCACTTGACTTTCCTTCTCCATCAGATGAGTCTCTCATGGCTGAAGAACCTTCCAATGAAGGAGCCGCTTCTACTAAAGTTGAGATTGTTGCAATTCCGGCCCCTGAGGATGAAACTTTAACAAAACAGCCTGCATGAGTTGAAGCTCCTGTGACTCTTGCTTCTCTCAATGATCCTAACATTCTAACTGCTGCTATTTCATTAGAAGTTGATTCTGTACCTGTGATTGCTTCTGAAAATGAAGTTAATATTGCAACTTCAGAAAATCCAACCTCTTCAGTAACAAGTTGAAAATTTTAGTTTTTCCCTTGAATTTTAAGGGATTTTATGGGTTAAGTCCCCAGTTAGTTTAGTGGGGCATTGGTAAAGACTTTTTGTATGACTAAGTCTTTTATGTTACGAAGATTTATAAGTACTTCTTTAAATTTTATTCTTGCCTATCTTCTTATTTAGGACTTATAGAATAATTTAGAATTTTTACTTATTGAAAATGCTTATGATTCTTCTCGCGGAATATCAACATGAGGTTTATAAAAAGAGGGTCCTTTTTATGTATCGACACTTAATGAAGAAGATGCCTCAACTTCATAACGGTGTTATAATACGATGAAAGAAATAGGAAACACATGTTTTTATACGAAACAACTTGACAAGTTTTTATTCATGAACTTGAACAAGCTTTTGAGTGTTACACGTATTACGGTACATCTATAACCTCCTCGCAACTATTTTTCTTGTAACATATTTCTTTATATTATACGAAATAAATAGACAAGGTTTTTCTTCATAACATATTTCAGTACATAGTCATGACCCTATCTTTATGTATTTAGGAAGGGTTTGAGAAGTGACTTTGTTTACAACATTATAATGAATGTTTTATGTTGAGGACTGAAGACTTCACAACTTCTTCTTAACACTTGTCTTTTTGTGACTAAAGCTTGATCAATTTTTGCTTGGTACTCGTGTTTAAATGTTGAGTAACGTTTTTGGTCGATAATCGTATCTATTTTTCTTCACGAGCTCATGTATAGTATATGGTCCCCCAAGTATTTTGAGCGCTAAAAAATGAAGCCTCGAGCACTTGTTTGCATCTCTTTAATTGGCCCTTTTCCTGAAACAGAAAAATATACGGGGCTCGGAGGTACGATTATAGATGAAGAATGCCTAACCCATGTGTATTTCCATTAGATTGATATAACCCCAGGCACAGAATTTAAGGATATTCCTTTTTGTCGTGCAGGTTGTGACTCATCAATTGGTACAAGTTAGGGTTTTTGCCTAGCATCTAAAACCGTTAGTAAAGCTTTAATAATTTGAAAAGAAAAAAAATTTAATAATAAAGATACCATCCATTGTTTCTAACTCGTAGGTCGCCTTCCCTGCAATGTTTCTAATTCTATGGGGTCCCCCCCATATTGGACTTAGCTTTCCAGAGTCAGCATCCTTTGTGGATTGGAACATCTTTGAACACAAAGTCCCCTGTTTTGAAGAACCTGGAATAACGTTCTGTTGAAGTATCGTTTAATTACTTGCTTTCGAGTTTTCCTGGCCGTAACAGTCCCCAGTATTTGATTAACGACAAGTTTAGAGTTGCTCTTGATCATAATCTGGTTTATGCCAAGTTCTCGTACTAATTTTAAACCTGCAATTACAGCCTCATACTCTACTTAATTGTTAGTCATAAAATAATATTTTATAATACGTCTAATAGTTCTAAAAGAGGTATGTGAAACATTACTAGACCTGCGCCTTTTATATTAGATGAATCATTAGCAAATGAGATCTAAGTTTATGGGTTTGACCCATTTATAACTTTTGACCCTTCTTTTAAATGTATTCTTTGATTGAAACCAGTTATGAAACCTTTTAACTTTTGAGATTTTATGACAACTTTAGTTTGATAACTAGTTTCATATTCGCTTAATTTTACAACCCATTCTTGATAACTCATGTTTATGCGAAATGTTTCGTAGTGAAAAAACAGTAATCATAACAAGGGAATGGGATTGGAAATAAAGTCTCAATTTTCTAGAAGCCATGATTTAAACTAACGCTAATTTTTCTAGTTGCAGGTATTATGTCCCAACATTTAACAAAGATTTACTTACGTAATAGATAAGATATTGTTGACCTTGTTCTTTCCAAATTTAGACAGCTCTTACCGCAACTTCTGATAAAAATAAATGGACATCTTTTCACCCACCTTTGGTCCTTCCGGATTGACCTAATTTTGGATAGCATTTGGGATTCCTTCTTGCTTCACGTAGTTTTTGAAAGCTTTTTGCTTTTCTTTCATTTTATGATCGTGCAAGATGGATCATTATTTAGTTCGTGAATTACCACATCCGATGGTATCCCTATTACATCAACATGGGGCCAAGCAAAACAATGTGCATTAGTTGTTAAGAATTCAATTAACTTACCTCTCGTATCTGAGCTTAGGTCGGCTCCCACGCAAATTCTTCATTCAGGCCATTGTCCAAATAGTATCACAGGCTTGAACTCGTTAGTTGATGTTTTGATGCTTTCATCCTCTTCGGGTTTTTGGATTATATCAGATTTAGAGTTTAAACCTGGCCTTCGTTGATTATTTGGGTGTTGGACTGAGTTTCCTTCGATGTTATATACATCACTCGTACTTGTTACAACATTAATACTCATAGCTGTATGTTGTTCCCCCATGAATTGGTCAAATTCCCCATGGTGACGGGAATTTCATGACTTGATGAAAGGTTGACGGGATAGCGCCCATATCATGAATGGTCTCCCCATGATTATATTATATGCCATCTCTATATCTACTACCTGAAATTTGGTATCTATCACAACACCTTATGTTAAAGTTGCTAGAGTTACCACTCCTTTAGTTACTACACTGGAATTATCGAATCCTGATAGAGTATGTGCCTTTGGAATCATCTTATCCTCCATTTGCATTTCTCGCAGCACCCTTAATAGGATGATATTTGCAGAATTTCATGGATCAATCAAAACTCGTTTTATTTTAATATCATGTACGAGTAAATATATTATCAGTGCATCGTTATAGGGTATAATCACTCCTTCTATGTTTGTGTCATTATAAGCGATAAATTCATCCTCTAATGTTTGGCGCACACGTTTCCCGTGCATGATTGTGAGTTTGAAAACTTTGTTTGAAGCTGCATATGTCACCCCATAAATACCTTCTCCCCCGCTTATAACATTCACGGTCTTCTTGGGTGACAGGGGCTTTGGTGTCTCTTGTCTATTTTTCATGTAAGCTTGCTTTCCTTTCTCACTAAATAACTCAGTGAGATAACCTTGTTTCAATAGATAGTCCACATCACTCTGTAAGAATCTGCATTCTGAAGTCTTATGCTCATGATCATTATGAAATTCACACCAATGATTTGGATTGCGCTTGTTTGGATTTGACCTCATCTCCTTCGGCCATCGTACCTTATCTCCCATGCTTCGCAAAACAGATACCCACCGAATTTTGCCTTCAAACTTCCATCATCGTCATGTGGCTCTTGTCCGTTTCTATCATTTCTAGACCTCAAAAGAGCCATATTCTCTATTTCTTGATTTTTGATCATATTGTTGATTTTACTATTTTGTTCTTGAATATTTTCCTGCATGGCCCAAATATGGATTGCATCTATTTTTACCTAATATTTTTCAGTTCCGGACCTTCTGGATCTGCTCCTTCCGTCATGGAAGTGTTGAGGTACAGTATCCTCTTCAATTTTGAGTTTTATGCTATACCTGTTATAAGCATCATTCCAAGTGGTTGCAGGAAATTCACGAAGGCTTTCTTTAAGCCTTCTCATGGATTCCGAACTTCTATCGTTCAAATTGCTTGTAAAAGCTATTGCAACCCAATTATCTGGTACACGGGCTAAAGTCATTCGTTCTCGTTGAAACCTATCAACAAAATCTCTAAGTAACTCCGTGTCTGATTGTTTAGTTTTGAAAATGTCCTCCATTCTTTTTTCAACCTTCTGCGCTCCCGAGTGTTCTTTTATAAAAGAATCTGCAAGCTCATCAAAAGAGTTTATAGAATTTTCAGGCAAAAGAGAATACTAGGTTAGTGCACCCTTGGTGAGTGTTTTTCCAAAATTTTTTGACCAATACAGACTCAATCTCCTGTTTAGTTAGATCATTTCCTTTGATTCCAGTAGTGAAAGCTGTCACGTGATCTCGTGGGTCGGTCGTGCTGTCATATTTTTAAATGTCAAGCATTTTAAACTTTTTAGGTATGGGAAGAGGAGCAGCACTTGGTTTCCATGGTTGCTGTGAGTACTTACTCGCATCTATTTCTTTGATTATTTGGGGAACACCAGGTATTTGTTCGATCCGCTCGCTTTGCTCTTTGAGCTGTGCCTGCAAAGTTATTACCAAATTTTGTAAATAAGAATTATTTGCATTACCCGGATCCATTTCTCATGGTTCACTGGGGGTCCTTTCGTTTGTGTTATCAAGTCCAGAACGATAATTCTCCAATGTATTGTTATTAGGAGAATGAGAGGCGGAGCAACGGGTAATTGGTTGACTAACGCTAGAAGAGCTTGGCTAACCCGTGTATCAATTACTCTTTGTAGAGCTTCCTCTGGTCCCTCAAAACGTTCTAACAGCTCTTGCTCATCAGCATGTGATACAGGTACAGGAGTACCCTCATGAGAGTGGTGTGGAGAGGTTGAGGGGAAGAAGCTATGTTAACATTGTGCAAGTCTCCTTGAGCATGAGGGATTTTATTTTCAACAGCATTGTTGTTGTTGTTTGTGGTGTTTGACATGATGTTAAAACTAAGTAAAATGTGCAAGCTTGGAAAGAACAGATTATCAGATTCCCGGTAAAGGAACCAATTTTTTTTAACTAAAATACGGAATTTCAGTTAAAACTAGTAAATAAGAAAAAATGGGGTTACTGATAATCAAGAGACTGAAAAATATAATAGGCTTTCTCTGAATAAAAATAAGAAATAAGGAAATTTGTATTCAATACAATGTCAATGATTTTGCAAGACAATTTGTAAGAGAGAACTCTCTCAACTCATTCCTTTATTTTATATCAAGTATTTATTTTATGAATTCAATTATTATTCTTGTTTCTTTGAGCATGAGTAGCTAAATCCTTTTCTAAGGTTTTGATGGAACCTATTGAGTGCTGAATTTATCGTTTATGTGATTACAAATTGTTAGCTAGATTTGTTCAACTTCATTCTTGTTGTAGTTAATTGGTAGGATCCCCAATTAGCTGTGCCTATTTAGTGTGCATAACTTGGAAAAGAGTGCATATTTAGGTTTATTGTTGAACAACACCACACCTAGGTTAATGGAGGAATCTATAACTTTAGGCGTAAAGACGGGGTTAGGAATAACGAAGTCTTGGGTGCAATCTTAAGTGAACTATTCAAATTAAAGCTAGCTAGGGTAGCTCGGGAGAGTGCACTAGTAAATTATTGTAATTGCTCGGGAGAGGGTTACGATACAAATAACGTTCATGATTGATAGAATATATTGACAATTTGTATGAGCATAACGATAAGGGATTCCATCAATAGGGGAAATCAATACCTTAGTCTTTCTCCATATTATTTTAACCAACATTCAATTCTTTCTTTTAAGCCTTTTTAATTCTTGCAAAGGTAGTAGTTCGAAAATCATACAAACATATACTCAAAATTTTGGGAACTTGATTCGGAAGTGTTCTTGGGTTGTGAAAGTTGTAATTGGTAGGTTAATTCCCTGTGGGATCGATCTTGGAATTATTATACCGGGTTATATTGACTACGACCGTTGCTTGGACGTGAATCAATTTTGGCGTCATTGCCGGGGACTTAACGGAATTATCAATTGCCATTGACAGAACTTCAAGATTCTTATGTAGTCAGGTTCTTTCTATAATTTACATTGAATATTTTGACGGTTGTTGATTTGGGTACTCAGGTGCATGCCTAGAAAATCTGCAAGGACTGGAGAACTTATTGAAGGACTCTCAGACCCCGAGTAAACTTTCCGGGCACGTAACAAGGCTATCAAACAAACTCAGCAATCTCAACAACCAATGAAACTAGACTTCGACATGGGTGACATAAACGAACCAAACCAGCAAGCCGGGTTAAATATGCAAGAGGCGTAGGAGGCACAGGAAGGTGCACTATATGACTGGGCACAACCCACAACGGATAATTTGGCAATTGCCATCGTTGTGCCAGCAATTCAAGCTGAGTCCTTCCAGATTACTACCAACATGCTACACTTGTTGCAAAACAAGGGATTATTCTCTGGGTCTCAGGTTAAAGATCCACAGCAGCACCTGAAGAACTTTCTCTCGATATACAAGACACAAAGGCAACCGAATGTGACTCCGGAAGCCATCAGACTATAGCTCTTTCCGTTCTCAATTACAGGAGCTGCACAAGTATGGCTAAACTCACTCCCCATAAACTCTATTGCAACTTGGGATGAGTTAGACAAGCAATTCCACAACAAGTTTCATCGACCTAACAAGACAGCTCAACAAATTGATGAGATTGTGAGCTTCAAGTAGAAACCAATGGAGACATTACATGAAACTTGGGGCAGATTCAAGGGTATGCTTGTTATGTGTCCTCACCATGGGATTCCTGAGAAGATGTTGGGTCCAAGGTTCTACGTGGGGCTTTTAGACAGCATGAAGAATATTGTAGATGCTTCAGCAGGTGGGGCTTTTCTGAGCAAGACTTGAAGAGAGGGCCAAAATTTGCTAGACAAGATGGCTCAAAATTCCGGGTGGACGACCAGGAATGCTCCTATCACACCAGTGGTACACTCTGTACCTTTGAATCCATCCAGCACTATGGAGGAGAACATGGCAACCTTATTGACACAAATGAGCATCCCGACAAAGAAGGTGGAAGAATCGGGGGTCTTTAAAGATTCAGAGAACTGTTCTGTCCGCGGTTCGTCCGCGACCGCAGAAGAACCGCTGAATCCATGGGCTGCAGACCAAGAACATCATCATCAGCATGAGGATATGAACTATGTATCAAATTATGGAGGGCAGAGACAAGGTAATCCGAGTTGGGGTCAGCATGCTCCACAGCAACACAGGCCTCCACAACTGCAGAATAATGCAGCAGGTATGAGGCCACCACACAACATGGCTCCATATCCTAGACCTCAGAATTTCGGCAATCAGCAGCAGGGATACAATCCACCTCCAGCATAGCATGGGGGTACACATGACGACGGGTTCGCAGAGTTGAAAGTTATGATGCAACAGGTAATCAGGTCAAATGCCAAAACCAATGAGAGGATAGATGCCCATGATGCGGCCATCAAGAATATTGAAGTACCGGCGGGCCAGATTGCTATGTCTCTCAACAATCGTCCTCAAGGGATATTGCCTGCAGACACACAAACAAACCCAAAAGACCAATTCCTTTCACACCTCATTTTGGTGCGCCTACCCCGAAGGGTAGATGTGTAAGGGAGTTTTTCCAATTTAAGTGACAATATTCGAAATGGGATTATTTATTATTTCGGAGTCGCCACTTGGAATAAATTATGGTGTCCCAAGTCACCGATTTATTTAAATCCCAAGTCGAGGAAATTTTCGACTTTCCACATGAAGTCTGCGAACCATAAATTCTAAGTAAGGATTAGGCACCCCCGGATCCCGTGGTTCTAGCACGGTCGCTTCAACTATTATAAATGGTTAAAAATCCCTGATTTTATACATGTTTATATATTGTATGCTCTAATTAAACTTTAAACCACTCTATTAATTTGAAACCGTACCAAAAGAAAAACTAATTACAACATAGACTCGGACTTTTGAAAAATAGGTAAATAATAAAAAAAATATCCGGATTACTTATTTTGAAACTATGCCGATTAAAGCCGTTGTAAAACTAAACCAAAAAATCAATTATTTAACAGTATATCCCTTAAAATTATTTCCAATTAAAGACCCGTACCAAATGATGTATTATTTCATAACTTTTTAACTTAAGGCTGGAGATTGAACGAAAAGGTATAAACTAACAGAAAATTGATCAGAATATGCGAAATAGAAATAGTTCGCCTTGGTCCATTATTAAAAGTAAGATTGTTTACTTTGGATTTTTACTATCCTTAATCCGATGTTAATTGACGAAATCGAAACTATGCGATTAAAGTCGGACTAGCATTGGCATCTAAAAGTATTGGCTATTTATCTTGTTTGCTTAACTACAAATGGATTTTAAGAAAAATCAAATGAAGAAATTTGAAAATGATTCAAAACACCTTATATTAATAGCCAACATCAATCAAACTAACACCTTAAACATGCTTAAACTACTTGACTTTAACAAATTACCTATTTAAAATATCAAAGAGCATCCCGATCTCAATTGGCTAGTTTTACTTACACAAGTCCAAACATATATTAAAAATAGAAACTAGTTAAGCATAAATGAAAAACTGATATCTATTTTAAACAATAGTCCAAAAATAATACAAGTTTACAATGATGGACAATACAAGCCTAGCAGATTTTAATTCAAATTATACATAACGAAAGTAAAAAAAAAAACTAAGTAGACATACATAACTGTGTGCACTCTTAAACCCTCAATGACTAACAGTACAATCCCTAATACAACTAACACTCCCCAATTTAATAGATATCTAACGAAATCATTCATATGAAGGCCTCACGGCAATATGCAAAACATGCTTTCATTTCATTTCCAGTAAAAGAATAGACCGCCTAAGGATGTGTACCTGGAATTCAAAAAGCAAGAGAGGTGGTCAGTGATTTGTTCGGCAGTGAACAAAGAAGCAAAACAACAGTAGCAGTAACACCCAATTTCCAGCAGTAGATCGAAGAAACAATAACCCAAAAGAGAACAAGAAATCCCAGCAATGGGCTAAAACAAAACTGAGAATCTTATAGATGTCGAACGACCAACTCAGCACCAAAACATTCAAAAACGAGCCCCAAACAACTTTCAGATAACTTCGGACAGAATCTAACTAATTCAAACTGTTCGAAAATAATTTTTGGGACTCAAAATCAGTACAACAGTATTACGGGATAAGATTTCCTTTCTTTTTTTAGGCTAAATACCACTCTTGAACTCACTGAAAATAGTTTTCAATGACTGACAAACTCTCAGAAAATTAGCAGTCTCTCTTTCTCACTATTGCCTTTAAGACTATCAAAGAATGTGTCTGTTTAAATATGTTTTTCAGGATATCAGTGTGTATTCTGAAAATCTCTTATTCAAAGAGGTGAATCTATGCAAGAAGCTCTCTTTTTTGGAGGTTGTCTGTCCTTTTGTTATGAGAATTCCCCTCTTTTATAGCCTTAAAATCCAAGTTAGTAGCCCCTTTTTAATCAATTAAAAATCTGTCTAGCCCACTCAAACACTGTTTAAGCATGATTTTCATTTAAAAACTCTAAAGTTTTAAAGACTAAGTGGAATACTTAGCTTCCCAGCACATTTTTTAAATCATGGACTAAACCTGATGATGGTTTCCACTTCTCAGTGCTTAAACAGGCTGTATTTGCACTATTAGATTCTCTTTTGATCCCTTTTTTTAAACACCAATTTCAGGATGTCTTTAGTGTTTAATTAACAAACCATTTAACTAATTTCAATTAAGATCAGTAGCTATAACCAATCAACAATTTTAAACTGGAATCAAACAGTCTAAGGCTCGGTCACAAACAGGGAATCCTAACAGTTGTAGTTAAATCATGATTCAAACAGAAACACATAACTAGTTTGATGACATTCGACTAATCGATCACGACATGTATAATCGATAAAGAACAAGTCGATAAGTCAGTGATTCAAACAATCTCGGCCAAAGATGGAAAAATACGAAACTAATTATTCAACAACGCTAATCGAAGCGAATACGTATTCTACATCATACGCAATCCAAGAACAACACAGAATTTAGAATTGACCAAACAAAGGGTCTTTAAGAAGAGATGAACAAAAAAGAAATTAATCAATAACAAAACCACAACAAAAACAAAAACAACAAATGAAAACAAACTGATCAACAAAAATAAATAGAAAGTCGAAAAGAAGAGAAAAGGACATACCTTAAACAGAAAAATAGGAAATCAGCAGACTTGGACTCAAATAAATTGAACCTTTTGAGGCCAAACGGGCTGTAATCGAGTGTTCTCAAATGAGAACTAGTCGACTACAACCTATTGGAACCACAAAATTTCCAAACGAGCAAAAACTTCTGCTTTTGGCTCTTGAAACTCAATCTTTGGGTTCGAATACTTCTGTTTGGATTCTTACCATATTAATGGTGGATTGGTGATTGGGGAGGTAAGGTGAAGGGTGGGTATGAGTTTGGGATTGAATGGAGGCGGCGCCGCCACTAGGAAGTAGTGGCGGCTAACTAGGGTTCCTGGCAATTGAATGATATTCGAGGGAATCTGGTATGATTTGAAGTTAACTGATAAGGGGATCGAGACGGGGAGGTTGAAACGAGCTCAAGGTGTAAAGATGGGGGCATTTGGCCACCATCCGCCATCGCAGGCGAATTCATGTGGGCGGAGGACGGCGGGGACGGCAGGTTAGGGTTAGAGGCGAATGGGGATCTGATTTGGTTTGGGGGGGATTTTGGTATACCAATTTGAAATCGTTGATGCGAGCCGTTGGATTGAAGGATATGAACGGCTTGGATCAATTGAATGACAGAGGAGACGGCGTCATTTTGGTTTAGTGAAGGGTTGGGCGGATCTGGGTGGTTTGGCCGAGTTTGGGTAAAATATTTGGGCCTGGTCTAGTTTCTTTTTCAAATGGCCCAATCTGGATTCTTACTCTCTATTCCTTTCTTTTCTTTTAATTTCTAATAAACAAAATTTTAAATATACTACAGAAAAAATCAATTAGAAAGAAAAACTAACTAAGTTCTATTAACAAATAACACATAAAACTAAATACCAAATCAAGATTATAAACTACACAAATTTGACTAAAAATATTAAAACGCAAAAACACACCTTTTGATTTTAATTTTTTATAAGACAAATTACTTAATTAATTTCTAAATTCAAATGCAACATACACACATTAATTTATGAATAATCACGCACAAACAAACACAAATGAAAAGTAATTAAAATTAGACAAAATTCACAGAAAATCACACACAGCACAAAACTACATTATTTGTTTTTTGGATTTTTGGGAACAATTCTCATGTAAGGCAAAAATCACGTGCTCACAAGTCCCAAAGCAGCTGATGGTAGTGACTTTAAGAAGCGGTAGAGATCTTGATGCTGAGAAAGAAGAAGAGAAAAGCAACACAAATGCTGAGACAATCACTCTAGTGCCCATTGAACTGGATGAGTCCACCGGGCTGACAGAAGTTACAGTCCAGCTAGTTGCTGAAAATAAAGAGACGCAGCAGGGAACAGAGAAAGTAGCTGAACAGGTAAAGCAACATGTTGAAGAGAAAGTGCTAGAAAAGGAAAACTCCCAAGTCATTGGGAAGAAGAGGCCTCCACCACCATTCCCCCAAAGGTTGGCCAAACACCGGAAAGAAGAGCAATACAAAAAGTTCTTTGAGATGCTCAAGCAAATCCAGGTAAACATTCCTTTAATTGAAGCTTTAAAAGAAATGCCTGGGTATGCTAAGATGATGAAAGATTTGATGTCGTGGAAATTTGATTTCCAAGACTTGGCCACCGTAACCCTTACCTAGACTTGTAGTGCAGTGGTCTCCATACCCATAGCTGAGAAGCTATCTGATCTAGGTAGCTTCACCATCCCATGCACTATAGGGAATTATGCCTTTGCAAAGGCATTGTGTGATTTGGGGGGAAGCATTAATCTCATGCCCTTAGTTATTTATAAGAGGCTAGGAATTGGGAGACCCAGGCCTATCTCTATGTTATTACAGCTTGCTGACAGGATGGTTAAGCGTCCATTTGGTATTTTAGATGATGTGCTTATCCAAGTAGGGAAGTTCGTGTTTCCCGCCGATTTTGTTATTCTTGATTGCAAGGTGGACGAGGAAATTCCTATAATCCTAGGAAGACCATTCCTAGCCACCGAGAGAGCTCTAATTGATTGTGAAACTGGGGAACTCAAGATGAGGTTGAATGACGAGGAGATCATATTCAATGTAGAAAAATCCATGAGGCGCCCTAGTCAATTCGCGAATTGCTCTCTTATTGATGCGGTTGATGTGATAATGGAGACAGATGATGCAAAGTTGACCATTGAAGATCCACTTCAAGCATGCCCGATGAACATGGAAGAGGTAAATGGTGAAAGTTTAGCTGAATGGGTACTATCTCTGGAAGGCAAGGAATTTTGGCAGAGAGAGCTTGAGTTCGAGCCTCTACACTTAGAGAAAAGAGAGACCCCGCCTGCAAAACCATCCATAGAAGAGCCACCAAAGCTTGAGCTTAAACCACTACCATCTCATCTCAGGTATGAATTTCTAGGTCCTAACTCCACTTTACCTGTTATTATCTCATCTAGTTTGTTAGATGTGCAGTCTCAAAAGCTTATACATGTACTAAAAGAATGCAAGACTGCCATTGGGTGGACCATGGCTGACATAAAGGGGATCAGCCCCGCATATTGCACGCATAAAATTCTCCTGGAAGAGGGACACAAACCTTCGAGGGAACATCAAAGAAGGCTGAACCCTAACATGAAGGAAGTGGTGAAGAAAGAGGTAATAAAGTGGCTAGACGCGAGAATCATCTTCCCAATCTCAGATAGCAGCTGGGTTAGCCCGGTCCAATGTGTGCCAAAGAAATGTGGCTTGACGGTGGTGAAAAACGAGAATAATGAGTTGATTTCAACTAGAACTGTCACCGGATGGAGAATATGCATGGACTACAGGAAGCTGAATCTAGCCACTCGCAAAGATCACTTCCCACTTCCCTTCATAGATCAGATGCTTAACAGGTTGGCAGGGAGGTCCCACTTTTGCTTTTTGGATGGATACTCGGGGTACAATCCAATCTCCATAGCCCCCGAAGATAGAGAGAAGACCTCCTTCACATGCCCTTATGGCATTTTTGCCTTCAGGAGGATGCCATTGGGACTATGCAATGCACCTGCCACATTCCAAAGGTGCATGATGGCCATTTTCACCGACATGGTGGAAGACATTATGGAGGTGTTCATGGATGATTTATCAGTGGTAGGGAATTCATTTGATGAATGCCTTGTCAATCTGACAAGAGTGCTGAAACGGTGCATGGAAACAAACTTAGTGCTAAACTGGGAGAAGTGCCATTTTATGGTACAAGAAGGTATAGTATTGGGGCACCGGGTTTCAAGAAAAGGCATTGAGGTAGACCGTGCCAAAGTTGATGTCATTGCAAAACTGCCTCCACCAATATCCGTCAAGACCATAAGAAGATTTCTTGGACACGACGATTTTTACCGGAGGTTTATCAAAGACTTCTCAAAAATATCAAACCCTCTCTGTAAGTTACTTGAAAAAGATCACCCTTTTGTTTTCTCTGATGAATGCAGGATTGCTTTTGAGGAACTGAAGAAGAGGTTGGTCACAGCACCCATCATCATTGCCCCCGACCGGGAGCAACCTTTTGAGCTAATGTGTGATGCAAGTGACTATGCACTGGGGGCAGTGCTGGGCCAAAGGAATGACAAGCTGATGCACCCAATATACTATGCAAGTAGGACCTCGAGTGGAGCACATCTAAATATATAGTGACAGAACAGGAGATGCTTGCGGTCGTGTTCGCATTTGACAAATTCCGATCCTATCTCATAGGATCCAAGGTAATTGTATACACAAACCATGCAACTTTAAGATATCTAATTGATAAAAAGGACTCTAAGCCGCGCCTAATTCGTTGGGTGCTACTTCTCCAAGAGTTCGACCTCGAAATTCGGGATAGGAAAGGCACTGAAAATCAAGTCGCGGCTCATTTGTCATGACTTGAAGGAGCTGAAATTGTCAAAGAGAGTGGGGAAATTTTGGAAACCTTTCCAGACGAGCAGCTGCTCACCACCACTCTCCTTCAAGCACCATGGTATGCTGATTATGCAAATTACCTAGCCAGTGGTATTGTTCCTCACGACCTCATATCGGTCCAGAGGAAAAGATTTTTTCGTGAAAGTTAGCTTTATTATTGGGATGAACCCTATTTGTTTAGGATATGTCTCGATAACATGATCCGGAGATGCATCTCCGAGATAGAACAATCTTCTATTTTGCAGGCATATCACGCTTCAGCATATGGCGGTCATTTTGGAGGAGTACGTACATCTGCCAAAATACTTGAGGCCGGTTTCTATTGGACAATGGTGTTTAAAGATGCACACTTGTGGGTGAAAGGTTGCAACGAATGTCAACGCACCGGGAACATCTCCCGGCATCACGAAATGGAAATGAACCCAATCCAGCAAGTTGAAGTGTTCGATGTCTGGGGAATAGACTTCATGTGGCCCTTTATCAGTTCATACGAAAATAAGTACATATTTGTTGCAGTTGACTACATATCCAAATGGGTGGAAGTTGTAGCATTACCCACTAATGATGCTAAAGTGGTGGTGGGATTTTTGAAGAAGAACATTTTCACCCAATTCGGGACTCTAAGGGCTATCATCAGTGACGGGGGCACACACTTTTGCAACCGGGCATCTGAGTAATTATTGGCAAAATATGATGTGAAACACCGAGTGGCCACTCCATATCACCCGTACACCAGCGGGCAAGTTGAGGTCTCCAATAGGGAGATAAAGAGTGTATTAACCAAAACAGTGAACGCCACAAGGACCGACTGGTCCAGGAAGCTTGATGACGCACTATGGGCTTATAGGACAGCATTCAAGACACCAATCGACATGTCACCATACAAATTGGTATTTGGGAAAGCGTGTCACCTACCTGTTGAACTAGATCACAAAGCATGGTGGGCACTGAAGCAATTGAATCTGAACTTGGATAAAGCGGGGAAATCGAGACTGACCGGGTTGCATGAATTATAAGAATTTTGGTATCTGGCATATGAAAGCACTAGACTATATAAAGAGAGGATGAAGCGGATTCACGATCAGAATATCGTTGAGCGGAACATCAAAAACGGGGACAAAGTACTGTTATACAATTTGAGATTACGGTTGTTCCCAAGTAAATTGAAATCAAGGTGGTCAGGACCCTTCCGGGTAATTGAGGTATTTGAGTCAGGCGCTGTGGATATTCAAACTATTAATGGTTCACACACATTCAAGGTAAATGGACAGCGGTTGAAACCTTATGTAGGCATGTATGACATCGAGGACAAGGTGGAATTATGGTTGGATGAACCTCAAAGGTCTAGCGAGCCTTAAAATGCGCTAAGATAAGTCGTGCCGCGACGTTAAATCAGGCGCTACGTGGGAGGCAACCCACAAACATGTTGTAAGTATTCTTATTATAGTTAGTGTATATATAAAAACAATTCTGACCAGCGGAAACAAAAATTCAGAGAGGATCACTATTCGCGGTTCATCCGCGACCGCGAATGAACCGCGAAAAAGTGACCCCTCTGAAGTTTGACTGTTCGCGGTCCGTCCGCGACCGCGAACGAACCACGAAAAAGTGACCCCTCTGAAGTTTGACTGTTCGCAGTTCATCCGCGGCAGCGAACGAATGCAGTCAACTCCGCGGTCGGCAAAAACAAAAAGATTTTTTAATTTTTTTCTTGCCCCCCTTCTTTAAACCCTAAAACATAATCCCCCTCCCTTATTTCCCCCTCCACAGCCGCCTACCACCCCCAAATCCTCTCTCTCTCTCTCTCTCAAATTTCTCTTCCTTCTCTCTACAATCCCTCCCCCATCTCTTCTCCAAATCACTTACCCTCTTTCATCCTACTCATCTCTTACTCTCACTAGTAAGTTTCTATATTCTTATTCTTTTTATTTTTTCTCTTAGTTCTTGAATTTTTAATTTTGTAGACTTAATTAGTAAGTGTAGTTTAATATTTATTATATGTAGTATATAGTGTTAGTTTAGGAGAATTCATGAATATTATTTGGTTTCGTTTGCACATTGAATGTTATATGAATTCTTTTCAGTGAACCTTGTCATATGATTGGAAGTTTGGGTTGTTGGGTCTCCAATTGAGTTTATAATGCTAATTTTGTGTTTTGGAGACCCAAAAGTGTTGTGATGATATGTGTTGGTTGGTTGGCCAAGTTGGGCAATTGTTTTTGGTAGTAATTGATTAATGCATTTTTAGGAGACACAATGCCCAAGTAGTGAATTGTTTGTTGTTGTATATTATTGGAGATGGATTAGGTTGGTTGGGTAATGTTAGAATGCCATAATAAATAAGTGTGGGGTGCTTGAATATGCATGTGTGAAATTGTTAGATAAGTAACTAAGTATAGGAGTTATGGGATGATTGCACTAAATGGTGTATTATGATATTTCACGGATGGCGAAGTCTGAGTAGCCAACCGATGTAACAATATGCAAATTTTTGGTTGTCTTATTTGTACATGATCATGGCCCCTAGAAGATCACGATAGGGTGCTAGCTCTTCAAGACAACCTGCTTATGATGAGTCAAGGTTCGCCTGCGAAGAGGCGGAGGGTGATTTCCACACTAAGGCAGCTAAGAAATGGCTCCAGGATGTTGAAGTTGACCTGATAGCCCTCCATTTTGAAAAGCCAGAAATATATGATGAAATTCGCCAACGCGAAATGGAGTTCCTATTTGACACACCACCCATAGTGAACAAGATGCTTGTCAAGGAGTTCTATGCCAATGCTCCCTGCGGGATGGCTAGGAGGATATTCCCCAGAGGTAAGGATGTCTCCGCCCATGCTCATACTATTAGGCAGGCACTTAGACTGCCAAATCATACTAGTGATGTGGGCTACTACCACGATAGGCCGGGTGTCACATGGGACATGCTAATTGAGGCCTTATGTGTAGATGGCATCCCTATATGGATTAGAAATAAAACACTCCATTCTAACTGCTTTACACACACCGCTAAATGCTGGTTTTCTATCATATTTAACCGACTCTTGCCCTCTAGCAACACCACGGATGTCAATTTTAATAGGGTACTTCTAACATGGTATTTTGTAACACAGTGGGACGTAGACATCGCCCGCTTAATTAGTGAAGAGATGGTGCTGAGGGGATCCCTCACGGCCAAGGGTTTTTACTACCTATCTCTTGTCACTACACTGTGTCTCATCCATTAGAACCCAGTCATGGCCACAGATGGTGAAGGGAAATTGACTACCCATCTCTTGTCACTACACTTTTAGGGTTACTACCCATCTCTTGTCACTACACTGTGTCTCATCCATTACTACTAAAAGCTCCGTTTAGAGCTTCTCAAATCCGGGTTGGCCGAGACACTAACCCAATTGACTTGGATGAGGAGGACGACCGTGTACTGGTTGTCCGGGCCAGGCACTCCACTGATTCAGCCAGACCTTCCAGGCATGCTCATCGTGGAGCGAGTATGTCTAGGTCCGAATCCTCACGACCTATGCTTAGGTCTATGGAGGAGGAGGTTGCTGATCTGTGCACCTCCGTTGATGGCTTGCATACGCATTTAGATGTGATGTCTCAGAGACAAGCTCGTTCAGACAACAGGTTCATGGCATGGCTCCGAGCACTTGGACGAGCATGTCACATCGACCCATCCACCGTCTCCGACTCCGAGTGAGTATCAGGTAAGTTTTCTCGCCCTTCTTGAGCTTTATCTTTCTTGATGTCATGGGGACATGACATGTTTTTAAGTGTGGGGTGGGTGTGTTATCTTGTATATGTTGTATATATTAGTTGTAGTGGGTAATATAAAAAAAAAGAAAAAAATCCAAAAATATGAGTAGAGGACTCTTCCCAATGATAGACTATTTAGGACAAGTACTCTTGAGGGAAGCAGTCCACGTATGAATTTTTTTCTTCTTTTATTTTCTTTTTTTAGGTAGTGTATCATCTCCCCCTTGGTTTTTCTTTTGACCACGGTTCTTTTCCAAGGGTTTTTATTTGAACCGGGTTAGGTAGATTTTTCTTTTCTTAGGATTAGAGGAAAAAGGGTATCATGTAACCCCGAGTATGCACATTAGCAAAGCTTAATTGAACTTGAGAATGTATTTTCTAAGCTTGACTGTAGAATCTCAATATGCCTTAAATTTGCACAATAATGCTTGCTTAAACATCGACAGGACTTTGTGGATGAACCGGATTCCAAATGAGTTGCATGCTATGTGTGCGTGAGGTTTTACTTATATTGTATGCTTTACATGATGCCTAGAACTTGCCCTATGTGTTTGCAAAGAGAAATAGAAGTTGTTTGGTTGTAGAAAGGATAGAGGCATTTCTTTGTGTAACCCCATAAACCAATAGACATGAATTCACCCGTACATAATATCTTAGTTCACCCCTTTGAGCTTAAAGCCTATTCGTTGATAACCCTTGAATGTTCATCAAATTATCATATTGTTCTACTTTACCTCTTAGAAGCACTTGTATTGAATTGAATATGAAAAAGTCTAAGTGTGGGGTGAAGGGAAATTGAAAAAGGGAAAATCAAGAATGAATGGTAGAAAATAGTGAACTGACCAAAATAATGTACATGTGTTGCAAAGCAAAAAGATATTGTGAGAAAAAAAAAGGAGATACATCAATGAAAATTAGTAAGGTCAGTTACACCAACAAAAGACAGGTGAAGGAATGTTTAGGGGAGACATAAGGAAGAAAACTAAAGGGAAATTTTGAAAAGGAAAAGAAAAGTGCTTAGGGAGGTTAGTCACTATAACCAAAAGTATCCTACCCATCCCGTAGCCAACATTATAACCCTTAAAGACCTCTTGATCTATGATTGAATAACTCGATTAGTGGAGTATTACACTAAGGGCAAGCCTATGGTGTGTCTGTGTGCATATAAATGTTATTTGTTGAGAGTGAGTGAATTTTTCAGATATTTATAAGTTCCATGTTCTAAATTGCTTATGTGTGGGAACTTTTCTCAATAAATTATGTGAGGGCATGTAACTCAAGAGGAAGAAGGTAAATTTGCAAGTTTTTGGTAATAAGTAGAGTAAGCAATAATATGCTGGCATGAGAGTTTACGGTTAGGTAAAGATTGTGCATATCTTAGGATAATGAGGAAAGATGGCCTTTGTGACATATTTTGGGGGAGACATAATTAAAAATTGGCCTAAAGTGTGATTAAGGTTGCGCGAGGACGAGCAAAGGTTTAAGTGTGGGATATTGATAATAGGTGAATTTGACTATAATTATGCCCTAAATAATCACACTTTGTTGTTGAATTAATGTTGTTTATGATGACAAAATGCTTTGATTAGTGTTTATTGATGTGTTATAGGTACATATTATACATTGGATGCTAAAAGGACCTATTTTGGAGTCACATGTTGATGAAAAGGCCAAGTGAAGAGTTGAAGTGAAGTGAGCTTGAAGAATCAAAGAAAAATCAGAAGTACTGTTCATCTGCGGTTCACTCGCGACCGCGGATGAACCGCGAAAAAACAAGCTCTCTGAACTTTTCGGAAGAATCAGAGGACTGCTCTGTTCGCGGTTCGCCCGCGGCCGCGGACGAACCGCGGAAGGCGCCACAGAATATTTCCTAGTTTTGTACAAATTCAGTTTTTAAGCCCTAAAACCTCTATATAAACCCCTAGTTCGCCCAATAGAAGCAAGTTGTGTATTTTTCACTACTTTTGCAAGACAATTAGTAAGAGAGAACTCTCTCAACTCATTCCTTTATTTTATATCAAGTATTTATTTTATGAATTCCATTATTATTCTTGTTTCTTTGAGCATGAGTAGCTAAATCCTTTCTAAGGTTTTGATGGAACCTATTGAGTGATGAACTTATCGTTTATGTGATTACAAATTGTTAGCTAGATTTGTTCAACTTTATTCTTGTTGTAGTTAATTGGTAGGATCCCCAATTAGCTGTGCCTATTTAGTGTGCATAACTTGGAAAAGAGTGTATATTTAGGTTTATTGTTGAACAACACCACACCTAGGTTATTGGAGAAATCTAAAACTTTAGGCATAAAGACGGGGTTAGGAATAACGAAGTCTTGGGTGAAATCTTAAGTGAAATATTCAAATTAAAGCTAGCTAGGGTAGCTCGGGAGAGTGCACTAGCAAAATTGCTCGGGAGAGGGTTACGATACAAATAGCGTTCATGATTGATAAAATATATTAACAATTTGTATGAGAATAACGATAAGGGATTCCATCAATAGGGAAAATCAATACCTTAGTCTTTCTCCATATTATTTTAACCAACATTCAATTATTTCTTTTAAGCCTTTTTAATTCTTGCAAAGGTAGTAGTTCGAAAATCATACAAACATATACTCGAAGTTTTGGGAACTTGATTCGGAAGTGTTCTTGGGTTGTGAAAGTTGTAATTGGTAGGTTAATTCCCTGTGGGATCGATCTTGGACTTATTAGACCAGGTTATATTGACTACGACCATTGCATGGACGTGAATCAGTAAACAAATACGGATCCAATCATGATCTATATATAAGAAGAGCAAAAGATCTTTCTTGATCAATCCCTTTTCCCCTCATTCTTCAAGAATAAGGAAGATCCTTTTCAAGTTTGAATTTATTCATTTAGAATCTGCGTTCTTCTACTTCATATTTATTTAATATGATTCCTTAAGTCCCATAGGTTTGATCCTGTAGAATTTGACCCATTTTATCATTGAACGAAAGGTACGAAATAAATCAGATTGATAAAAGTACCATGTGAAATCTTCGGTTTTTCCCTTCCTCGATCCCTATCCCATCGGTTAGGTACAATGTTTGAATACATAGAGAACATTTTCTTGTCGTCTGTTCCAAAAACAAAAGCCCCTTAGCACCCCGGGACAAAGTAGGGGACGACCCTACGCGCAGGCAACAACAACATCGGCTCAACGAAGTTTGACTTGAATGATCTTGTATTAAGAGCTAAATTGGCTAAAGGTATGGGTCATAATTCTTAGGATGAGTAGCGTCGCCTCGAGAGGCTTGGTAGACTCTAGCCTCCGACATTTAGTAGTGCGGAGGGCGAGGATGTCACGACCCAAAATCCACTAAGGGTCGTGGTGGCGCCGGACACCTCTATCAGGTCAGCCAACTAATTTATCAATTAATTTCTCTTTTAATATTTTTGAAAATCTAAGGTTTTTCCTTCCTTTTTTCTCATACATAAAAGTTCACTACTTGAATTCAAATTTAAATAATAACAATTAAATTAAAGCTTTTGAAAACCATCTCAGAACCCGATGTCACAAGTGCATGAGCGACTACTAACAAGTGAAATAAAATAAAACTTCTGTTCGGAATACAATGGACAGGGAATAAACAATTAAAGTACATAAAGGAACTGCACTAGTTGCGGGTCACCTCGCAAGTTGCAGCTCACCTAGTCCCAGAGTTATCCATGTTGCTGCGCTAGTAGGCTCCTAGAAGTGTACATGTACCTATGCAACAAAAATGCAGAGAAATGTATGAGTACGTAATCAACCTATACTCTGTGAGTATCCTGCCTAATCCAGAAGGGGTAGATACAAAATGGCCAACTTCGACACTCACTAGAGGTCAATTATCAATATTGTATAGATGTGGGAATAATCATGGATTTATATAGAAATCCTCAATGTGAAGCCAAATAAACAGGTAAGCACCTTCAACAATAAATCAAGGGCTTCCAAAGTCTATCATTTATTATCGTATTAGTTCATATCATGCCACATAGGGCCAATTCCATATTTACATTGTTTTTTCAAATAACAGATAAACATGCGTAAATCACACTGAGGCGACGGCTCACTCCAATAGAGCTGTAAATTGTGTACTGCTGAGGGTCGAGTGGTACGAACCATAGATGCATATATTTTCACCAAGGCGTTCGGCCCGTGCCATAAATAAACACATATATCCTGCTCGCGAATCATCCATGCGACGCAGGCACACATAAAATACATGCTCAAGTAGGAAATTAAGAGCTCATCGAGGATAATCCTCCAAATAAAAAACTTTCTCTTTTTAACACCTCAGGGAAATTACTATTAAATCTCTTTTTAAATTCCTTTACCAATTAAAGGTGATCTAAATAATTCAATCTATCAATTAGTTCATAGTACTCCAAGTATAACATGTTTTTGAGTCCTAGACTACCCAGATATTAACATAATAGAAGCTACACACGGACTCTCATCACCTCGTGCGTGTATAGCCCCCACAAATAGGAGCACATAACCATTTACTCACCTATGCGGTAATTTCCCTATCACAAAATTAGAAAGGAGACTCACCTCGCTCCGAAGACCCATAACTGACATTCTACAACCTTCCGAATGCTTGAACCAACGCACAGTGCAACAAAACTAGCCAATGATCACATAAATCCATTAATATATGCTCAACTATACTTCACAAATCAATTTATAACATTTCCTAACCCCGAACGAAAAGTTGACCAAAATGCCCTCGGGCCCCACGCGCCTGAAATCCAAATTTTTAGAAGATAAAGGTTACCCTTAACCTCACGAACTCACATATATAATTTTCTCCTAATTCCATAATCAAAATCGTGGCTAAAATCCAAGGTTTATAATTTTCTAGGTTTCCAACCAAAACCCCAATATTTACACTAATTTCCATGCTCAATCGATAAACAATCAATGTATTTAGCTCATAATGGGTGGGAAAAACTTGCCTTAGCATGGTTGATGAAGATTCTCTCTTGAACCCTCCAAAAATCGCCAAATTAAGTGGGAGAAATGAGTGAAATGAACAATATCTGACTTTTTTAAAACACCCCTCTGCCTTCAGCACCTTTCACTTCTGCGATGCAATTTTTGCTTCTACGAATGTCGCTTCTGCGACTTTCTAACCGCTTCAGCAGTTTTGGCCTTGAGAGGGGCTGAACACTTCTGGGGTCTGGGGGATGCATAAGCGGAACCGCTTTTGCGGTCCCTGGGCTGTTTCTGCGGTTACCTGGGCCTACCCCCCTTTTCGCTTCTACGAGATACAGACCACATCTGCGGTCCAAGAACCGCATATGTGGCTATGACAGAAGCAGAACACTCAGCCTTCCAAATTTCCAAATTTTGATCCGTTAACCACCCGGAATCCACCCAAGGCCCCCGGGACCCCAACCAATCATACCAACCAACCCCGAAACACATTACAGACTTGCTCTAGGCCTCAAATCATATCAAACAATGCTAAAATCATGAATTACACCCCAATTCAAGCTTAATAAACTTTAAAATTTCGAACTTCTATTTCCAATGTTTAACCGATCAAATCACGTCTGACTGACCTCAAATTTTTTCGCACAAATCATATTTGAAATTACGGACCTACTCCAACATTTAGAATTGGATTACAACCCCGATATCAAAAAGTCAACCTTTGGTCAAACTCCTTAAAAACCTTTAAATTTCCATTTTTAGAAAAATGGCTTCAAAATGACCTATGGATCTCCGAATTCACTTCCGATCGCACCCCCAACTCCAGAATCACCATACAGAGCTATTCACGGTCTCAGAATTCTAAACGGATATCAATAACATCAAAATTCACTTCAAGCCAAACTTATGAAATTTCTTCTAAAATGCCAACTTTCACAATAGGCTCCAAAATGTTCCCGGGTTATCCAAAACTCGCACCGGCCATACGCCCAAGTCCAAAATCATCATATGAACCTGCTAGACCCTTCAAATTTTGATTCCGAGGTCGTTTACTCAAAATTCCAATCCTAGTTCATTCTATCAACTTTAATCTTCCGAAAAGAGAATTTTCCCCCCAAATCAACTCCGAACCTCCCGAAATCAAATTCCGACCATGTGTACAAGTCATAATACCTAAAATAAAGCTGCTCAAGGCCTCTGACTGCTAAACGGAGCGCTAGCACTCAAAACGATCCGTCGAGTCATTATATTGTCTACCACTTATACATACGTTCATCCTCGAACGTGCTCAGAACTGAACTGGAGTAGTCTGAACTCATGCACCTTCCCCGTGCTATCACAACTTAGCTGAGCACATTGGCTCGATAAATTCTGAAGGTATTCCCTTTTATTCAAGCAAATAAGCCTTAGTGTCCGATTCCAACATCCAGAATCCTATGGCATGCCTGTTTCCAACATATGATTACCATATCAACCCCTACACCCTGCACTCGAACGTGATTGCATAACTTTTTTTATTTCACACTTTGCATTACCCACTCGTAGGGCCATAATAACCTTCCTTTGAATAACTTAGCCAAAATTCTACTAGTCTGATTCCTCCATTGCACCCCATGACGTATATAGGTCTTACTATAATCTTTACCATACCCCCATGATGGAAGAGATGTACCCAAATTCATAATCAACTGCCGAATCAACCAATAATTGAGTCTATACTTCTGACAAGAAACATTACCACATTCTGAACCAACTGATGATCTTTGCTCCTTAATGTACTTCATATAATCAGATTGCACTGATCCTAAATCTCATAATCCCGCCTCACCTAGTACGAGCTACACAGACGATAAGCCACTTCGAAAGTGATCCAAAAGTCTCATATGACACCACAACATGCAAATAGGCCCCCAATCCGAATACAACACAAATAGGAAATCAAATTCTTGAAGGAATTATCTAAACCCCGCACTAATATGGACTTTCCCTAGAAAATAGGAAATAAAACACATAAAGGAATAGCCTATAGAAAACTAGACTCGTCATTACACTTTTGCAGAGCACAACCCGATCCAAATAACATACACATAGCAGCGTACCACCCGACCCTCAAATAGATCTCACAGAAGGAAATTTCACTCTGAGCTAAATATGCTAATTACAACAAAACATCAAATTTGGATTGCAAGCACGCTAAGTTCATAATACCATCCACGAGGAAACACATAGCGCTATAGGCTACAAAACTCAAGCACAACTAAGGTGCGATATACAATCTGAATCTCAAGAGTTGTTTGGCTTATATAGCATCATTACCACACAGAACCTTAACACATAAAAAATATACCAAGACATCTCACAACTCATGTGGCGCAATACATCATTACCTAGAATAGTTGATGACAAAAGAATACCATGACTGTCCCTTCATGAGGATCGCTCGATGAAACATACATAACTGGCATGATATAAAGCCCTGTTCACATATATAAATGAATCCATTGATCTCAAGACGATTTCTGCTTGCACCCACTTGGCTAATAACATTTCAAAGGTCCATAGTAACTCTCTTTTGCCTCGTAACATATAAGAACAACCATTATAACCGGGTCAACCTTCTCAACTCATAACCTAGTAAACAAAGTGACCTGAGGCATAATTGGCTAAACCAATATTATTACATCAATCCTCATACTTGCTTAAATCTTTAGGTAATCAAGTGACTACATGCCACACTTACACAACCTTCATGTGGGACACGCCCCCCAATCTTCTGAAGTGAATAACGGGTCCGTACATTAAAGCTTTGGATACACTAATGTTGAAAAGTGATAAGGAGTCCTTGCTAGGATGCAAAGCCTTTTTCACAACACATCGACCTCAGGTAACGCTAAGGACAATACCAATTTAATTTAATCATTCAACAACTTCCTTGCTCGCCCATGATATCCCTGCAAGCCCAAGCTGCAACATTGATCCTTACTCAAATTTCCATGCCACTCACTGCACCCAACGTTCCAACATATGATAGAACACAATTTTCACCATAAATCCAAAATCATTAATATTTTAACACTTCATTGTCACATCTCCTTTTTCTTACACCCCGCTTTCATTTACCACACCCCGGGAAGGGATATAATGAAAAAAAGGAAGAAGTTTTTCCACTTAAAGGACAATCGAAACGAGATTCATTTATTAATATTCAGAGTCGCCATTTGAGAGATTAATGGTGTTTCAAGTCACCGGTTGAATCCCGAACCAAGGAAATTATGACTCTGTTATAGTTCGCAAATCAGAAATCCAGATAAGGAATTCAGTTAACCCGGGAGAAGGTGTTAGGCACTCCCAGATTCCGTAGTTCTAGCATAGTTGCTCAACTATTGTATTTATTTTTATCTGATTTCCTTATATGTTTGGCTTTTATGTGCCTTTATTAGTGTTCCGCTTTATCATTTTAAAGAGTTGCAACGTCGTGAAAATGCATTTCGGGCCACACCGTACCAGTATGCCTGTTGCTTTTAACACATTTCAACTTCATTGAGATTTGGATTTGGGTCACATAAATGTGCACTCGTATTAGGAATGTATATTAAATTATGACTAATGAGGTCTACTCTTGTTATATCTGGGAAAGATCATCAAAATTTTCTAGACGATCCCTCCAAGTCTAAAGTTTAAGTTATTATTTAGGGTCCCCATGCGTTCCATATTTGTATCAAGGCTCATCCCTTATTTTTAAAGGTCAATTCTATTTGTGCACTATATTTTCTATTTTTTTTTGTTTTTTCTTCCTAATATAACTGTTTTTGTATCAATTTCATATTATTGATTATCAGAGTCTGGGCCATTATTTACTACTGGGCCTGGACCTTGAACTGGCTCAGCAGTTTGCAAAGGTGCACTGGACCTCTGGAGCCTAGCATATATTTTCGTTTCTATTCAGAGGAACGAATGCCATTTCAATTTGATCTGGTCCTGAATTCACAATTATGCCCAAATCATTTATATCTAAAGTAGGATAAGGGCTAACCAACATTTTATAATAGCACTTATGAATATATATCAATTAACACTAACGTCTAATTGTTTCTATTAACGCCAGTTTGCATTTGATCACTATTGATTTCAATGTTTGACAATTAACTATGAACCTTAATATCCAATTTAAATCAATATTGTTACTTAGCTGTTAAACTAATAGAATATGATATTGTTATTTAATTAACAACACTAATTGCAAAAATATCCATCCATTTTTTACTGAAAACAACATTTTATATTTTTAACTAAAGCATGCTCAAATTACAAATATATTTCAAATTGCCATATTACAGAGTTGAATACAAGTTTATAGCTAATCTAGTTTCTGTAATGTACAGTAATGATTTGGAATTCAACTACTTCATATTTTTGAATTGAATGATTCTGATTCGGAACTTGCTTAACTAAATATCTGAATACTAGTATTACATGTCTAATTTATAGTATTCATAAATTTAGATGATTTCACTAAGTTTTAGACCAGTTTTAGTTTTAGATTTAGGTGATAATTTTTATCTAACTTATTTAACCTATTGTTTAGATCACTATCACTACTACTAAATTTAAAAGTATACTCGCTCAGTCCATTACTTATTACAATCAGTTCCTAAATGAATTACAAAAATCTAAGCATTTACAACTACATAATGAAAGAACAGATGTACAATTAATTACTAGTTAACATTTTATTTCTTCAACACGCAACTCAATTACAGCTCCAGGACATAGTGGTGTACCTGATTCAAGGAACAAAACGATGAGTTTTAGAAGTGGAGAAGAAGGAAAAATCAGCAGCAGCAGCAGTTAGATAGCAACAATAGTAGAAACGAGTTAACACAGCAATAAATACCAAACTCCAGAATATATATAACCCAGCAAACTAACCCAAGCAAATTGAAAAGCCTAGCAAATTCGATCAAAACCAGTGAAAAATGACCAACAAAGATGCCAGAATAACACTCGAGTTAACAGCAATTGACAACCAATAGTATTTTAGTGTGATGTATTTCAGAACTTTTAACTTCTGAAAATTTTTGAACCTCTAAAATTCTGAACGCCCTCTTTCAAAATTTTCCAACTTCTAATTTTTTTTTCTTTTTGAACCCCTTAAATTAGGCCTGGAGAAGCCTATTTATAGAGTAGAATGGGAGGAAAATTTGAATTAATTATTTAGATTTCCCACCCCTACTCTTTTTCATTTATTTCAGTTAAGTATAAAGTATTTTTGGTAAGAATACACTTGAACCCCTGCTAGAAGGTTCCAGGATATTATGTACCATTCTATTAGGTGTTAATGCTCTTATTGCCCTCACTTGCTAAGGGTTATTACCTTTCACCATTTAACTATGCCTGATTCACCCCTTATTATTCAACTAATTACAGTAAAACCAAGCCCAATAGTCCTTTATGCCCTCACCACTTCTACATTATCCTCAGAATTACCAATTTCTATTCCCTTTTAACCCTTTATACTTTAGGTGTATTTACCCCCTACCATTAGGTCTGTTAAGACTTGGGGGTATTCAGCATTATTAAAAATATAACCCATAGCTAAACTTTATTTTTTAACTAATTTTAGACTAAGTAAGATTTTCAAGAGTTAACCATTTTTCAGAAATAGCCACAAATGGCTTTACAAGTCAAAATTTACACTATGTTGCAACAATACCCATATCATTTGCACATATAGCCCAACTGTGACTAAGTGCTCAAACGTTCAGAAAAGCAACACATATAAAATGTATTGCAATAATAGCCAATTTCATGTACTTTTGCTAACATAACCCTAATTTGAACTAATTTTAACTAATCAGAATTCAGAGAGACAAATAGATAATGGTTGAATCCTAATCAATCAAACCCTTAATCGAACTAGGATCTATTACTCAAGAACATCAAACAGCTAATCAGCATGCGATTTAACGAAATAGCTTTAATCAAAACAAATAGAGTACTTAATCATACACAGAAGAGTGAAGCATAGAAAACAAAAGTAATTCGGGGATACTTAGCTTTTTTTGAGAGTCTCTTTTTCCTTTTCTTTATTCTTTTCTTTCTTTCTTTTCTTTTATTATTCTTCATTTTCCCTTGCATTTTCTTGGTTCTCCGATGGCTCAGAGACTCTGGGTCTCTTTTTTAATAGTCTATCTTCCAGGCAGACTCTAGGAGTCTTGTTTGGATGTAAAAAAGTGGTATTTTAGGTCTGGAGTTTGGTTAAAAAGGGTTTTTAGGTTTGGGTGTCCTCCAGAGCAGTGTTTCGGCAGAACATTTTTGAAGATTCGAGAAGCTGGGCTAATATTCGAAAGGTGAGACTTAGGTAGGGTGATAGAGGAGTTTACGGAGGTTCTGGGTGTAAAGATTGGAGGTTGGTTCATAGTTTAGGTGGTCGGCGACCAGGGTTCCGGAAACAAAATTTCAATATATGGGAGAAATGGTGGGATATTTGGGTGAGGCTTAATGGGATGGGGTGTTAAAGGAGGGCGGGGGAGTTCAGGGGTTAATGTCTGAGTCGGAGAAGATGATCAGACCATCGGTAGGGTTTTGGTGGTCTGTGGAGAGGATGATGGGAGAATAAGGTGGATAGGGTTTCTGGTATGTGAGGGTCTGTTTGTATAATGAAGGTTATGAACGAAGGGTGTGGTTATATATTAGATACGTGTTATTGATTTTCCACCATTAGATTAGATGAGACGAATGGCTAGGATCAAATTCCCTCTTAATCGACGTCGTGTATTTTAAGTGAAGCCTCATTCTTGTCCGTTAGATCAATCTCTTGGACGGTTGTGATTTATTTGACTAAACTGTGTTGTTTGGCTTAAGTGTGACATCGATTATATCCATCTGATTAATTAAATGGACGGTTGTGATCTTTTGTATTAACGACGTCGTTTTGTTTATTTAAGAACCGCCTATCTTAGTCGTTAGATTGAATCATCAACGGCCCAGATCTATTCGCGTTAAACATCGTCGTTTGATTCTTTACAAAGTCTGGCCGGTTCAATTGCAAATTGGGCCAGGTCTGTTAGGTGTATTAATTTTGGGCTAGCCTTTTGTAATTGGCCAAAGTACCTTGTATATTTGTATTTTCTTATATTTACCTTATTTTTTGTATTTTTTAACTTGTATTTATTTAATTAATTTCTGTATTTTCTTGCATTTTATACTTATTTTCCTTAATATATTATTCCTAATTTATTTATCCCCTTTTATTTTGTATTTTGATATTTTTCTTTGATTTTCTAAATTTCTTTGGTAATTCTCTTATTTTTTGACATTTTCTAATTAATTTCATTTTGTATTTTTGTTTTACTTTCCTTTATTTTATTTTCAACAATTAAAACACACACTAATACTTTCTACACAATAATCAACCAATTTCAATCAAATTTTTTTTTTATATTTTTATTTTGGAATTAATTGCTTGGGGTAAAAATCACGTGCTCACATTTATCACATAAGAACTTCTCACTTAGCTCACTTCAGGAGAATCATCGTAACACACAAGTAAATTCCCATAACCGTGGAATATGCAAATCTGCAAGTAGTGGTCCAAGCCACCATAACCTTTTTCCGGAATCTGTTTTCACATAACAAGCCATAACAATAGAAAGCTCCTGAATGACATCAATTGCAGTGACTGACCATCCTGATACATACTGTTACAAATCGTGCACACAACTTGATCACGCTGAATGAACTGACCACAAATCCCATCATGCCCAAATTCAACCGTGGCTAATCAATCCCTTTCCTTCCAATTTATCCTTGCTTACCTTAGAAATAATACTAACTCCATCCCACATATCATACTCCATCTACACTCATCCCGAGTGACCTTGAATCACGAGGCCATGTTGTCTCAACTCCTACGAGCCATTTCATACTTCCCAATTGCTACATCACAAGCCAACCCTCACCGCTCTGCTTTGGTCCCGAATATAATTGGCCTCATAGATTTCATAACACAGGAATACCCTCTCAACGAGGCACCTAGCAGAATTATTCCCTTTAAAACTCGCTTCCATACAAGGCATAAATCCCAAATTCTTTCCCAAGTTCAAACATTAGCCATAAGGCCAACCATAGCACATCTTTAATAATTTTTCCTGATGAAATTACTACTTATGGTAGTTCTCCGTAGCTGAGACAAACCCTCAGTATGCTATTAACCAGAAACCTTGCAAGTAGCTAACCATGGAGCCCAAATCATAAGAGGTAGGACCTCCCACTTAGCTTGAAGCCATTCTTACAAAACTCTCGGGTTTGCCATTGCTCTAAATCTCTTATTGATATAACCTTGCGCAATCATCCGCTGCAAATTCTTGGAATTCTCATGTAAATCCCCATATTTCATATTCTGAATCATTATCTACCTTCGCATCGACAATCACTGGCATTCTCGGTATCTTATCGTAGAAACTCAATTTTGATACTCTAAATCGTTAAAACCATTCACACTACAATTCCGTTTGCTGCCTATCCAGAAGAACTCTTCGTAGAAGCCTCGCAAACCACGCGACTGCTAACCTGCTCACAGAAATATCCCACCTGCCAAAATTGCTCCCCGGCATCTTCCAACGTTGCTACATGGGGTACCATCACTGCAACATCAATAACCCATCCTAAGTCTGAGATGACTCTCCAACTGCACGAGTCCATTCACCCCTCGTGGACATCAACCAAATGTGCGACAACCTCATTTCCCTTCAAAATCATGCTACCTCTTCCTTCATTTCAACCGCTCATTTCTGTCATATCCAATCTCCTGATGCGTAACAACACTATGCTTCGAATTAGTCTACCGACGTATATTGCCCATCATTAAAATCCCAGATCCTCCCAAATTATCCTTAGGCACGTAGTCATCCTACTACCAGTCCCTATACGACCTCGCCATTCTCCTACTTTGGGAAAACTCATTCCTTTAATCAACTGTTCGGCCTGCGCTACCAAAGCCTAGCTTTTAAGAAGTTTAAAACTCTACCTGACACTTCCCATATGTCATTCTTATCTCTTGCTGCTTAGTTCTTGACTTACTAAAATTCTTGTTCATAGAACTTGAATCCATAAACTGTTACTGTCTTAAACCTCTGTGAAGGTCATATTTCTCGAACCGCCAACATTTAAAATACTAATTCAATCCTAAACCACCGCACCATACGATATCTGATGATTGCATCTTCAATAGTGTTTAACAATATCCCGCCATAAGGCGAATTGTAGCTGATTATAACATCAACAAATTAAAGTGTTCAATTAGGACAACATCACCCCTATGTAGATGAGGACTCTGCTACACTTGGAATTACCACGATTCATTACCTCCACCAGTCCACATCTGACCATTCTTAGTTCGATTGACTTTCCCCTACCGAGAATAAAATACGGAATCCCTTGATTACATACTGAGTAATCCTCCCTTCAATTCATTCACTGCCTCGACACGTGGGCAAACCTCCTATCATCACAATGACGCTGCAGAATAACCACTTATAAGCATTATGGCAACCTGTTCCTAGCCTCAAGGCTCTGAAAAGTTCTGTTACTGAGCTGAAACAATGTAAGTTCCTTCCGTACTGTGACTATAATAGTCCAATCAATTACACCGAGAGAATCATCATGCACCACATTCGTAGTGCCGTTACAATCCTTCAATTTTGAATTATAACCAATGCTTGTGTTGCGTAAGATTGAATGGAAAAGAATCAAAGGCATAAGCCTCAAAGGAATCGAATCGCATGGTAGGGAAATCAAGAAAGAAAGTACTCCTAACATCCCTGCAGCCTCCCGAGGATAAGTACTGACGTCTTCGTACCGATCCACAAGACTCTCCCAGACTTGCTTATGACTCGTGAGACCGACGAGAACCTAGTGCTCTGATACCATGTTGTCACAACCCAAAATCCACTAAGGGTCGTGGTGGCATCAGACACCTCTATCAGGCTAGCAAACTAATTTATCGATTAATTCCTCTTGTAATACTTTTGAAAATCTAAGGTTTTTCCTTTCTTTTTTCTCATGAAAAAAAGTTCACTACTTGAATTCAAATTTAAATAATAACAATTAAATCAAACCTTTTGAAAATTATCCCAGAACCCGGTGTCACAAGTGCATGAGCGACTACTGACAAGTGAAATAAAATACAACCTCTATCCGGAATACAGTAGAGAGGGAATAAATAATTAAAGTAAAGAAAGGTACTAGACTAGCAGCGGGTCGCCTCGCAAATTGTAGCTCTATCCTGCTATGCCAGTAGGCTGCTAGAAGTGTACATGTACCTATGCAACAAAAATGCACAAAAGTATAGTATGAATACGTAATCAACGTGTACTCAGTTACTATCCCGCCTAATCCCGAAGGGTATAGATGAGATGGACAACTTCGACACTCACTATAGGTCAATTATCAATATTCTATAGATGTGGGAATAATCAAGAATTTATATAGAAGTCCTCACTGAAGCCAAATAAAATCGTAAGCACGTTCAACAATAAATCAAGGGCTTCCAAAGTCTATCCTTTATTATCTTATAAGTTCATATCAAGCCACGTATGGCCAATTCCATATTTACATTTTTTTCAAATAACACATAAACATGCGCAAATCATACCAAGGTGATGGCCCACTCCAACAGAAATATAAATTGTGCACTGCCGAGGGTCGAGCGACACGAACATAGTGGCATCTAATTTCACCGAGGCGTTTGGCCCGTTCCATAAATAAATATCCTGCTCGCAAATCATCCATGCGACGCAGGCAAATATAAAATACATGCTCAAATAGGAAATTAATAGCTCATCGAACTTAGCCCTGCAAATAAACAACTTTCTCTTTTAAACATCTCAGGGAAATTACTATTAGATCTCTTTTTAAATTCCTTTACCAATTAAAGGTGATCTAAACACTTCAAACTACCAATTAGTTCACAGTAATCCAAGTATACCATGCTTTCGAGTTCTAGACTACCAAAATAATAGCATAATAGTAGCTACGCACGGACTCTCATCACCTCGTGCATGCGTAGACCCCACAAAGAGGAGCACATAACCATTTACTCACATATGGGGTAATTTCCCCTTTACAAAATTAGAAAGGAAACTCACCTAGCTCTGAAGACTCATAATCGGCATTCTACATCCTTCCGAAGGCTTGAATGTCACGACCCCAAACCCCGGTCGTGATGGCGCCCAACACATTGTTAGGCAAGCCCGACCGTCTTATCCAATTAAACCAGCCAAGTATAATTAATACTGATTAATCGGCGTGATTAGCTTGTTTTCATAACAAATCAAGAAGTGTAGAACTGAAATACAAGAACACAGTCCCAACCAAATCGTGGCGTCACAAATCTGAGCCTCTACAAGTGAGATCTACTACAAAATCAAGTCTAACCAGAATGGAGACAACAAAATGATAAAAAGAAAGAGGTCAGGTACTGCGGACGCTGGCAGCTACCTCGAAGTCTCCACAGAATGGGGATAATAAAGCAGTTGCGATAGCTCAACTGCCCTCCTGAACCTGTATATCTGCACAAAAAGTGCAAGGGAGTGGGGTGAGTATATTTCAACTCAGTGAGTAACAATAATAAACAATAACTGAAAATAAGAACTCCTGTACTATCACTAAACAGTTCTAAGGCAACCCCCACAGGTTAGTCATCACTATAATGAGTACCCCGATCTCCAGTCCACATCTATCTCATCTAGGTCCCACACTGACCACATCCTCGCTCGTACTACTACGGTATACAACCATCACAATATATTGAGACATATACATCTGTCTATAACATATAAATATTTTAGTATATATATGAATATGAATAAGTATAATGCTGCGGCGCGCAGCCCGCTCCAATACATATACCGCTGCGGCGTGCAGCCCGCTCCAATACATATACCGCTGCGGCACGCAGCCCGCTCCATTTAACGTCGACGACGCTCACTGGGGGTGTATACAGACTTCGGAGGGGCTCCCTAGGCCCAAGCACTATAATACTGCGGCGTGCAGCACGATCCATACAAATATTACTGCGGCGTGCAGTCCGATCCAATATATATATGTATATATCTCTATACTGCTGCGGCGTGCAGCCCGATCCCATAATATACACCAGTGCTCACTGAGAATGTGTGCAGACTCAGACTCCGAAGGGGCTCCTACAGCCCAAGCGCAATAATACTGCGGCGTGCAGTCCGTCCCACATGTATATTACATGTATATTACTCTGCGGCGTGCAGTCCAATCCAATATATATACTGTTGCGGCGTGCAACCCGATCCAATATAGGTATATATATATAATACCTCATAATGGGTCCTCGACCCTATTCCAGTCGGTATATACTTGGCCTCTCAGGCCCAATACAATATATCACAGTGGGTCCTTGACCCTGTCTCAGTCAATATAGACTTGGCCTTTCAGGCCCAATATAATATCTCATAGTGGGTCCTTTACCCTATCTCATCTCAATCGGTATAGACTTGGCCTTTCAGGCCCACTCAGCTAGAACAGGGAATTCCACCTTAGATAATCTCTCTCAATGAACACATCTAGTACGGGCTCATATTATGCTATACAGCTAGAGCTACGGCTGAGTGTATGTTTCCAACACGATATAAGGGTCACCTAGCTCTATAGGTTCCCTAATGCTCTACAGATCGGCACAAGGCCCCAAACATGGCTTTTAGCCCTATTGTACAGTTATAATCTCAGTAACAGTCATACAACACAATATTCTATTAGCCGGGAAGGACCAAGTCCGAACCCTTAATCATAATGTCACTACGCCCGTCAGAGAACGCGTGTCTCATCTCAATATAGCACTGTGAAGTGCTAGTACGGGGTTTCAAACCCTCAGGTACATTGTTTACTACTACCACTCACCTCGAACCGGTAGAAGTCTCGGTCCGCCTTGCGCTTGCCTCGCAAATCAATCTCCTCGGTTGCTAAATCTGCTAATAATCAATGATAATATATCAATATATGCTAAATTCACGTAACCCATTCGAAATAATCCAAATTGCATCAAAACCCACAAAGTTGTCAAAACCCAACTTTTGGTACGCTTCTAAAAAATTACAAAAGTCACATATTCGGAATCCTTGTCTCAATACGAGTCTATGCATATAAAATTTACCAAAATCGGACTCCGTTTGCCCATTCAAATCATTGATTTTCCATAATTTAGGCCTAGGGCTAAAATCCCCCATTAATTCTTCCAATTTCAGTGAAATAGAGAAGGATTCTAAGATAAAAACACATATTTGAACCATAAAACTTACCTCCGGTGATAACCCGGTGAAATCCCAGCAATTTCCCTTCACTTTTGCTCTCCAAGACTCAACAATGGAGGTTTTCAATTAATGAGTCGCGGATGAAATGCAATTAAAAGCCTTTTGTCCAGAATTTTTAACAAAATACTGTTCATCCGTGTTACTGTTCACAATGTACTGTTCACGGGGTACTATTCACGGGGTATTATTCACGGGTACTGTTCATTGCAGCAGCTTTTTATCTAAATTGCAGCACAGTCATGTTTTACTAAAATGGCTCTAACTCCATCATACGAACTCGAAATTAGACGATTCTTTTTCCTATGGCTCCATAATTTTGATACAGATCTAGTGGTTCAAACAAATCTGAATTTGGAGCTCATTTGCTTAGTTCAATACCAATTTCGCTCGTTAAACAATTAACTCACATATCGCGTCAAAAACCCAATCGCGACTTGATGAAATTAAACCAAAATTTTCAGATCAGTCCTATAATTCATGATTTAAATTCTCGAAGTTAAATTTGGATCTCTAGAACTAAAAAATAGACCTTTGGATCATTACATTTACGCTCAAAACTGCAAAAATCTTCCAAAAATGACCCGTTGGACATCCGAAACACACCCGAGACCCCCGAGACCTCAACCAAATATACAGATATGATCTATTACCTCATTCCAACTTGCTCGAATCATTAAATCACTATAGTTAACATCAAAATCGTCTATTTTCAGCAAATTCAAGCTTAAGTTTAACTATAACTTTCAAAATTCTTATTCGATCAAAAACCCGACCAAGCGACCTCCGAATGACCTGAAATTTTGCAGGCACATCCAAAATCACCTAACGGAGCTACTGCAACTGTCGGAATTCCATTCCGACTCCCGGATCAAAATCTCACCTACCGTCCGGATTTCGCCAAAATTCAACCTTAGCCAATTCAAGCCTATTTCTACACCGGACCTCCAAATTCAATTCTGATTGTTGCCCTAAGTCACAAATCACCTCCCGGAACTAACCGAATCATCAGAATCCGATTCCGAGCCCTCTAACTAAAAAGTCAACGTCTAGTTGACTTTTCCCAACTATTCCTTCTTCTAAGAGACTTTCTATCTCAATTTCAATCAAACTCAACCCGGATTGACTCAAACTCACCCAACATGCATATTACAACATCAACAAGCATATAACGGGGGTAACAGGGTGATAACTCACATGATAACGGGCAGGGTCATCACATTCTCCCCAACTTAAGCAAACGCTCATCCTCGAGCGGACCAAGAGGTCTACTGGAAGTGACCCAATAGCCGAATGACCTTACCAAGCATATATTCGGGGCGATACCACTTCACCCTATCTTTCATAAGTCCGATAACTTAGTATAGCTGAATTTCCACAGTCTAACTGAACCATAAACCACATTGCACTTTCCGAAATCATATACCAGTCTGAATCCCACATCTATACTCAGAGTACACACGATCCAACTGTAATAGCCAACTCACCACTCCGGGTGAGATCACATGATGTATCAAACAACCCGATCACTCGATACGATAGTCTCTAATCACGACAACTGGCCACAATAACCAAATACTAGCAGAAAGAACCTTTCTCATTAGATAGAGTCTTATTCCAACACCTTCATATCCTGCCCACGGCAACTGAAGCACGCGATATACCGAACCCATCTCTCGGGTCAACAATTCGTGAATCTATTTCCCTTTTAAAACTGATACCACAATAAGTTTCGGAGCCAAACCTCGATATTACCTTTCTAACGAGCTGAAATCATATATGCTCGCTCTCATTAATGACTCGAATGATCATTTCGGTTATAACACACCACACTGGTGACATGACACCTCAGCATCGGCCTAGGCCACAACGAGCACAACACAGGCTCCAATAAGAACGATCCGAACACACTCGAAACAATGACAACTGACTCGCACAAAGAGCCATAATTCAAATTCTTCAATACCGTCACAACACATAACTGAGATTCTCGTCTTACATCATAGAATTAGAGTACCTGAATCCTGCTCGAAAGGTCATAACATTACGTGGCCTTGCCACAACTCATGATTCTATCCAAACACTATTACTTATGGAGCACCTCAAGTCGCAATGCTCAAAACGGTCATCCATACACATATTTAGGTCTGAAATCAAGCAATCAATCACACGCGGTGATACATTTAGTATATGCTATCAAATCCTGAATGGACACAACCGATGTGCTATTCCCCGAGCGATACCCAATACGGACTATTCCTCAGAATAGAGGAAGTATTGTATACAAGGTACATATAGGAAGCTATATTTCCCACATCACGATGTTGCGGCGCGTAACCCGTTCCAATAGCATACCTGTGGCGGCGTGCCACCCGATCCAGATACCATACATGTGGCGGCGTGCCACCCGATCCAGATACTATACATGTGGCGGCGTGCCACCCGATCCACGCATAAATCTAGAAAAAGGGAATGCACATCGACTCAAGTTGCTCATTGCAACAAACATGTATATATAGCCTCGAGCTCGGTCACATGAAACTCATCCGACAATGTTCCTCAATACCGGAACTGAATCAATGGTAGATACCTCTACACTGACATCCGCCACGAAGGCCCAACTGACAAAGCAATACCTACCAGCCGTCCGCTGGCCTTAGGGTACATCCACCCTGCTGGAGCATGATCCGATGCGCTCTGCCATGCAGTTTGCGACATGTTTCTGACATAGTCCATATCACATTAGTCTGGACAACCTAGCTTATGACAACCAGTCAACAATCGTATATCATTATTCAAATTCATCATATCAAGTAACGAGATAGCCACTAAAGCTTCCAATTTCCGATAACCGCTACACTGTGCCGATACACACGATATACCACCGCTGCGTAGGCGGGTTACGAGAACTTCTAGTCTCCAACACATACATAACACAGGGATCACTATGCCTGATTCGGTACTTCACCGTACGATTACATAACGCACGTCAAGCGTCCATTCATACCACGAAAGCCATTCATAAATTTCACTATGTCATCAACGACTCAATTATTACAGTCGATCCAACGGGAGTATACCACCATACCGCTAGATAATATCAGTTTATTTTACCTGGCCCCTTTTTGACCATAGACTCTGCCGAAATACTAGTATAGCAGTACTATTCTCCTAAATCATCAGGAAGATTGATTCTCAGATTATCTGCAGCTGCCACGCTGCTTGTGGATTTTAATGACTCCCCATATAATATGAATTGATCTCAAAACTTGAACATGTCGTTATCAACTTTCCATAACACATCGCATATACCATACCACACTAAGACAACAGGGAAAATTCATATCCCTTTCCCTACGCCGCAAACATCAGCGCACTCAACTAGTCAAGGACTTTCATGATCCCATATAGAGAATACTCATTACACATTCCAAGCTTTACATACCAACAGGAAATACACTCCTTTTCAAACCACGGTAAAACACATCACAAACCCTTTCTCCCAATTACATTGCATAAGTTAAATTGCCGGAACTGAGTCCTTATACCCATACCGAGTTACACAACTGCCAATACTCAAAAGTTTTATTGCACAATATCGGCGAGACTCATTACTTCAAACATATACCACGAATTAATCGTATTCCTTATCATACCGTTTCGGTTTAATAACATGTTGATCCATTTACCCAATTTCCTTTCTGATTCATCTTTAATTTAATACTAGTCTTTACTGCAGCACCACAATGCCTCAACCCATGTTACCACACAAGACTCGTACATAAGACCATACGGTCTAAGACCCATAGGCCACTGAATACTCTCTCAATTGTTTCCCAGAAATACCACATTCTACAATACTTTGTTTTGAAGAACTTCCTGCAATTTGAATTTGTTATCATTACCTTTCAATACGGATACAAAGAATCTCATCATCCCCATAACATAACAAAAGTCTTGATTTCTTCTAACGAAACCATGGTCTTTAGCCACGTACACAATCTTAAGGCACCTGATTGTTGCAAGCGTAAATCTTGAACACCGCAAGGCTATTCTCGGGCGTCATTCACCCTTAACCAGTTATAATTCAACTGCCTTATTAAACAGAACCACTCGGGCCTTACTAGAACTCTGACACCGCAGAACATGATTACATACGGATACAATTAACTATCTTTCTTTTCTATACATCAAACATTCTTTAGCAACAACCGCTCAAAACCTCCTAGTATTTTCTCACATCTACGAAGCACCATAACCTTCGTCATAATTTTTTCCCAACATGCTTGGGGACAGAACCATCATAGCACACAATAGTGCAATCAGTTAGTCAATAACAACGTCCCCAACTTGGCTCGGAGCCATACATCAAAGCACTTTTAACCACTCATAGCATTCTTACTCAATTGATGCTCCAATGTTACAGTGAGATTAAACTCGAGCTATTTACAAACTTTGGCGGAGACTCGAATCATCGGAAATCTTAACTCTTTTGCAATTCTCGTATTCATTCACACGCAACAGCTAAGCCCATTCCTCAGGCCACAACATCTTTTCTAAGTCCCAAATTTTTCAAAAATTTCGGCAGAGTTTCCTTTGTAAATTGGCCTATCCACCTGCCAGAGAATCACCACACCATTCTAACAATACACCAACAACTCAACAAGACGTCACAATGTATTTCAACAACATAAATCTCAATACTACACGAATTATATCATCAGCATTAGTACATGAACATGCGCTGCACCTGCTCAAATCATAACACATATACCTTTCACCATGATACACCTAGTACAACCAATTTGGTTTTCCTGCGTCTGAACTCATACTACCACACTTAATGCACTTTACCTTTCCACTAAGGAACATGAACATACTCACCATGCCCATAGCTAGGGCTACGTAACAGATATAAGGATTGAATACCTTGCAGCTCACCCGTTATCAAACTGCCATTTTCACGATTAAGATCAATACTGATCGCATGAATTTCATAATACCGGCTCGCGAAGTTAGCACCTCGATGCACAAGCCATAGACAAGGATCCGGCCTCAAGTCCTCCAGACAGGACCAACATGAATTCACAAAGATTATATCTCGTCCCTCGATTGGGGAATCACAAGCTGTCAAGGCAACTTTATCACTAAGCACACGAGTGCGCTTATCAATGTGCAGGAGAAATTTCAAGAATTACATCTCAAGCTGAATAAAACACGCACGATGAGAATTCCAAGAATTTGAAACTTTCCTAAAGGTTTGCAGCCTCCCGAGGATAAGTACAGGCGTCCCCGTACCGATCCACGAGACTCTACTAAACCGGCTCATGACTCGCGAGACCTGTTAACCTAGGCTCTGATACCAACTTGTCACGACCCCAAACCCCGATCGTGATGGCGCCCAACACATTGTTAGGCAAGCCCGACCGTCTTATCCAATTAAACCAGCCAAGTATAATTAATACCGATTAATCGGCGTGATTAGCCTGTTTTCATAACAAATCAAGAAGTGTAGAACTGAAATACAAGAACACGGTCCCAACCAAATCGTGGTGTCACAAGTCCGAGCCTCTACAAATGAGATCTACTACAAAATCAAGTCTAACCAGAATGGAGACAACAAAATGATAAAAGGAAAGAGGTCAGGTACTGCGGACGTCGGCGGCTACCTCGAAGTCTCCACGGAATGGGGATAATAAAGCAGTTGCGATAGCTCAACTGCGCCCTCCTGAACCTGTATATCTGCACAAAAAGTGCAAGGGAGTGGGATGAGTATATTTCAACTCGGTGAGTAATAATAATAAACAATAACCGAAAATAAGAACTCTTGTACTATCACTAAACGAGTTCTAAGGCAACCCCCACGAGTTAGTCATCACTATAAGGAGTACCCCTGATCTCCGGTCCACATCTATCTCATCTAGGCCCCACACCGACCACATCATCGCTCGTACCACTACGGTATACGGCCATCACAATATATGGAGACATATACATCCGTCTATAACATATAAATATTTTAGTATATATATGAATATGAATAAGTATAATCTTTGCGGCGCGCGGTCCGCTCCAATACATATACCGCTGCGGCGCGCAGCCCGCTCCAATACATATACCGCTGCGGCGCGCAGCCCGCTCCATTTAACGTCGACGGTGCTCACTGGGGGTGTATACGGACTTCGAAGGGGCTCCCTAGGCCCAAGCACTATAATACTGCGGCGTGCAGCACAATCCACACAAATATTACTGCGGCGTGCAGTCCGATCCAATATATATATGTATATATCTCTATACTGCTGCGGCGTGCAGCCCGATCCCATAATATACACCAGTGCTCACTGAGAATGTGTGCAGACTCAGACTCCGAATGGGCTCCTACAGCCCAAGTGCAATAATACTGCGGCGTGCAGTCCGTCCCACATGTATATTACATGTATATTACTGCGGCGTGCAGTCCGATCCAATATATATACTGTTGCGGCGTGCAAACCTATGATGAACCGGCCCGTCGTCACGAGAATTACCACCCCGTTATGTTGTAAATACATGTTTTATGCTTTTATACCAGTGCTAGAGTCTATCGGGTGATTTAGGAGTGATTTGGATTGAAAATGAGGCATATATCCTTTTTGAATGAGACTTGAATAAGGAAAGTCAACCCGGTGTTGACTATTTGGTTAGAGGGCTCGAAATCGGATTTTGGTGATTCGGTTAGTTCCGGGAGGTGATTTGTGACTTAGGGGAGCGATCGGAATTGAATTTGGAGGCCCGATGTAGAAATAGGCTTGAATTGGCTAAGGTTGAATTTTGGCGAAATCCGAACGGTAGACGAGATTTTGTCCGGCGGTCGGAATAGAATTCTGACAGTTTCAGTAGCTTCGTTAGGTGATTTTGGATGTGCCTGCAAAATTTCAGGTCATTCGGATGTCGTTTGGTCGGGTTTTTGATTGATTGTGTAATTCGGAATGTTTGAAGGAATTTAGGCTTGAATCCGTGTGTAATTGGTGATTTGAATGTTTAGGATGGTGTTGTTATGATTTGAACAAGTTCGTATCGTGTTTTGGGATATGTTGGTGGTTTTCGTTGGGGTCCCGGGGGCCTCGGGGTGATTCCGGATGGTTAAACGGGAGAAAATGTGGAAAATTGTAGGTTTTTGAGTCTGTTCTGTTGTTTCCGCTCCTGCGGAAATGGGAGCGCAGGAGCGAGTCCGCAGAAGCGGACAACGAGGCGCAGAAGCGGAGCCGACCGCTGAAGCGGAGCCTGGTCCGCAGGAGCGGCTTCGCTGGTGCGAGAGGTCGATCGCAGAAGCGGTCTTGAGCCGTCTTGGGAAAATCCGTAGAAGCGGATGTTTGGTCGCATAGGCGAGTCCGCCGAAGCGGACTCAATGTCGCAGAAGCGAATGATTCCGCAGAAGCGGACTAATTTCCGCAGAAGCGGATGCGCAGGGGCGGTCCTTGGATCGCTGGTGCGGAAATGGCCAAAAGGGCCTGGGTTCACAGAAGCGACCAATTGGTCGCAGAAGCGGTTCCGCAGGGGCGGAAAAAGATCCGCAGAAGCGAAAATCGCCGTGAGTTAAGTGTATCAGAAGTTAGAAAATTTTAGAAACATTTCACACATTTGGGTCTGGGCTTTAGAGGCGATTTGGGCGATTTTGAAGAGAAACTCAAGGGAAATCATCGGGTAATCAACTATGGACTTAAACTATGATTAGTATTGGTAATATTATGCAATTATATCATGAAAATGGAGGAATTTGGGGTAATTTATGGAGGATTTAGCCCTAGGCTTGAACTTTAGAAAATCAAGGATTTGAGTGGGTAAATGGAGTCTGATTTTGGTAAATTTTATATGCTTAGACTCGTATCGAGATGAGGGTTCCGAATATATGACTTTCATAATTTTTCGGCAAGCGTACCGAAAGTCGGGTTTTGACAACTTTGGGAATTTTGATGTAAATTGAGTTGTATTGATTGGGTGTCGTCCCATTGGCCTAATTTGTTGTGTTTCTACTGTATTTGATCAGATTTTACGCGTGCGGAGCTTGATTCTCGTGGCAAGGGCATTGCGGAGTAGTCGTCGCGCCGTATTGAGGTGAGTAATAGATATGGGTGATGACCAGCGGGTTCGAAACCCCGGTATACCACTTTGTGACGCTGTAAAGCGGCGAGACACGCACACTCTTGAGAATGCGGGGTCGATCATGAACTGGAAACTATATATTAGTCCGACCTGTTGATACTGTATTATTGGCTATTCTCGAGCCGTTGAACCCCTTCTTGGGCGGTTGAGTATACTTGTGGGCCGTGAGCCAGTTATTGGATCCCGCGAGGATCGTTATCATTGTCTTATCATATAGACATGCTAGTTTACTACTAGTCCGCAGCTATTTCTGTTATTATGCTAATTCCAATCTCTAGAACTTGATATTACTGTTTTCCAACTGAAAAATGATAAAAGAGTTTTCAAAAACTACTTTTGAGCTTGCGAGGCTGTATCTGCATATTAGCTGACTAGTAGTGGATCGGGCTGCGCGCCGCAGCGAGATATATGTTGGATCGGACTGCACACCGCAGGAATATCTCTATGAGATGTGCTTGGGCTATAGGAGCCCTTCCGGAGTCTGAACCCCCACAGTGAGCACGGGTACCCAAAATTGGAGTCGGGCTACGCGCCGTAGCGGTCATATCATGCGTTGCATTGCATTTAGCTACATCTGCTAGTTGTTATGCTATTTATTGGTATTTGTTGGAACAGGTACAGAGAATATTGATTCTATGACAGGGTAGCTGATTATAGCTTTACATAGTGCTTTATTGCGGATTTCTTATCTGCGTTGTCTTACCCTTGTTTATTACCACTGAGTCTGACAGTACTCATTTTACTCCCCGCACCTTGTGTGCAGATCCAGGTACCTCTCAGCAGTGATCCAGTAGCTGTGCGAGGCGACATCCGTGGGATATACGAGGTAGCTGCAGAGTCCGCAGGACCCGATATTCTTTCCTACTGTCTTTTGATTTTGTATTGACATTTCTTTCCGCACTTGGTATCTTGTAAACCTTTATACACTCATGTTCAGTAGAGGCTCATGACTCTTGACCCTTTGGTCTATGGGAGTCAGTACATTTTGGGACTTAGTTTCCCCGCTGTTGTTATAAATATTACTATTGTTCATATTTTGAAATGCTTAAATGGGTTAAAGAGAGCTTCTAGCTCCGTTGTTGATATTTATTGGTCAGGCTGGCTTAGCAATGTGCTCTGGGCGCCATCACGACCGGATTTGGGGTCGTGACAAGTTGGTATCAAAGCCTAGGTTTACTAGGCCTCGTGAGTCTTGAGCCGGTTAGTAGAGTCTTGTGGATCGGTACGGGGACGCTCGTACTTATCCTCGGGAGGCTGCGAACCTTTAGAAAACACTTCACATTTCTTGGAATTCTGTCGTGCGATCTTGTTGTTCTGAGAACTGAACTTCTATATTCTATTCTCTCGCAGATGGCGAGAACGCGAGCATCGGGACGAGGTGGACGACCTCCATCGCCACCTGTTAGAGGCCGTGGGCGCGGTCGTGCTAGAGTTAGAGGTAGGGCGGCCGAGGCAGTGCCAGCTGACCCGCCCGTTGTACCGGTTCAAGAGCAGCCCCCAGTGGTTGATGCCCCAGCAGCCCCAGTTCGGGGCCATACTATATCTATTGCTATTCCCGGTCTTCGGGAGACTCTTGCTCGGATATTATCGGTGTGTTCCGGTTTGGCTCGGGTAGTTTCGGCTACCGCTACCGTAGCGACATCTCGGTCGGGGGTGGTCGACGGACCCCTGCAGGCTCGCACACCGACCCGGTTGTTCGGGGACTTCGGACACCGGAGGCGGTCCCCGCTCGGTGGTTGCACCTGTTATTCCTCCGGCTGCACCGGCTCCAGCTCCAGAGCATATGGTTGAGGTTATGCCCGATGACGAGCGGCGTCGTCTTGAGAGATTTGGCAGACTTCAGCCACCCCATTTCGGTGGCGTTGAGGGCGAGGATGCCCGGGGTTTCTTGGATAAGTGTCAGAAGATGCTCTGCGTACGGCTGGTATTCTTGAGTCCGGCGGAGTTTCATTTACTACATTTCAGTTCACTGGTCCCGCATTTGATTGGTGGGAGGAGTTTGAGAGGCGTAGGCCCGCTAGAGCAGCACCTCTCACATGGTAGCGGTTCTCTACTCTCTTTCTAGAGAAATATGTACCTCGGTCTCGTCGCGAGGATCTACGTCGCCGGTTCGAGTGGTTGATTCGAGGCAACATGTCCGTGACCCGATGATGAGCTTAGATTCACTCGGTTGGCTAGGCATGCCACATGGATGATCCCCACCGATAGGGAGAGGATCGGGAGGTTCATTGATGGCCTCAACTACTCTATCCGTATTCTTATGACCGGCGAGCGAGTTCTGTCATCATCGTTTGAGCAGGTTGCTGATATGGCACGCTCCATTGAGGCGGATCATCGCCGAGAGAGAGAGGAGCGGGAGGCCAAGAGGCCTCGCGGTTCTGGCAGTTTCAGCGGTGCTCCAACTAGAGGGCATTCCCAGCAGAGAAGAGGTCGCTCATCTAGACCTTCTCATTCAGGCCGCCCAGAGCAGAGCGGAGGTTCTTATGGTCGTGGTCGACAGGGATTTCAGCAGCGTCAGTCATCACTTCAACACCTACTTCTCCAGCACCAGGTGCATGTTATGAGTGTGGTGAGTTTGGCCACATGAGGAGACAGTGCCCTCGACTACGTAGGGGCAGGACTCAGCAGAGGGATCAGCCCTCCTCTTCAGCACCATCTCAGCCTAGTAGAGGTGGAGGTCAGTCTTCTCGTGGTCGCCCCAGGGGCGAGGAGAGATCTGGTGGAGGCCAGGCACGGTTCTATGCACTTCCTGACAGGCGTGATGCAGTTGCCTCCGATGCTGTGATTACAGGTGTCATTTCTGTCTGTCACAGAGATGCCTCTGTTCTATTTGATCCGGGATCCACATATTCATACGTGTCCTCTTATTTTGCACATCATTTGGGTGCGACTCGTGGTAGTCTTGATTTTCCTGTTCATGTATCCACCCCCGTGGGTGATACGATTGTTGTGGATCATGTCTATAGATCCTGTGTTATATCTATTGGGGGTCTGGAGACCCAGGCAGATTTGTTATTGTTGGGGATGGTGGACTTTGATGTCATATTGGGTATGGAGTGGTTGTCTCCGTACCATGCTATATTGGACTGTCATGCTAAGACAGTTACGTTGGCCATTCCTGGTATTTCTCAGATCGAGTGGCGGGGTTCGGCCGATTTCGTCCCTAGCCGTGTTATTTCGTTCCTAAAAGCTCAGAAGATGGTTGAAAAAGGGTGTTTATCGTATTTAGCTTTTGTGAGAGATGTGGGAGCCGAGTCTCCTAGCATTGATTCTGTACCTGTTGTGAGGGACTTTCCAGATGTATTTCCCTCAGACCTGCCGGGCATGCCGCCGGACAGGGATATTGATTTTGGCATTGACTTGGTGCCGGGCACTCAGCCCATATCCATTCCTCCTTATCGGATGGCACCAGCTGAGTTGAAAGAACTAAAAGAGCAGCTTCAAGAACTTCTGGATAAGGGTTTCATCCGTCCTAGTGTGTCTCCGTGGGGTGCACCGGTATTATTTGTTAAAAAGAAAGATGGTACCATGCTGATGTGTATTGATTATAGGCAATTGAACAAAGTGACAGTGAAGAACAAGTACCCTCTACCGCGCATAGATGATTTGTTTGATCGGTTACAGGGTGCGAGGGTGTTTTCTAAGATCGATCTTCGTTCAGGCTATCATCAGCTGAAGATCAGGGACTCGGATATTATGAAGACTGCATTCAGGACCCGATATGGTCATTATGAGTTCCTTGTGATGTCGTTTGGGTCGACCAACGCCCCAGCAGCATTTATGCATCTGATGAACAGTGTGTTCAGACCTTATTTGGATTCATTTGTGATTGTGTTCATTGATAACATTCTAGTCTACTCCCGTAGTCAGGAGGAGCATGCTCAGCACTTGAGTATTGTGTTGCAGAGATTGAGAGAGGAGAAACTATATGCTAAATTCTCCAAGTGCGAGTTTTGGCTCGAGTCCGTAGCATTTCTGGGACATGTGGTGTCTCGTGATGGTATTCAGGTTGATCAGAAAAGATAGAGGCGGTGCAGAGTTGGCCTAGACCGTCCTCAGCTACAGAGATCAGGAGTTTTCTTGGCTTGGCGGGGTATTATCGCCGGTTTGTTCGGGGATTTTCATCCATTGCTTCTTCATTGACTAAATTGACCCAGAAGGGTGCACCATTCGTGTGGTCGGATGAGTGCGAGGAGAGCTTTCAGAAGCTCAAGACAGCTTTGACCACAGCTCCAGTGTTAGTATTGCCATCAGCTTCGGGTTCATATACCGTTTATTATGATGCCTCGAGAGTGGGGATAGGTTGTGTGTTGATGCAGGAAGGAAAGGTAATTGCTTATGCTTCTCGGCAGTTGAAGCCGCATGAGAAGAACTATCCTGTTCATGACTTGGAGCTAGCCGCCATTGTTCATGCATTGAAGATTTGGAGGCACTATTTGTACGGCGTGTCTTGTGAGGTGTATACCGACCATCGTAGTCTCCGGCACTTGTTCAAACAGAAAGACCTTAATTTGAGACAGCGGAGATGGCTAGAGTTGCTGAAGGATTATGACATTACTATATTATATCATCCGGGAAGGCCAATGTGGTGGCCGATGCTTTGAGCCGGAAGGCGGTCAGTATGGGGAGCTTGGCATATATTCCAGCTGAGGAGAGGCCATTTGCTTATGATGTACAGGTGCTAGCCAATCGGCTAGTGAGGTTAGATATTTCGGAGCCCAGCAGGGTATTGGCTTGTGTTATATCTCGGTCATCTCTATATGATCGTATTTGTGAGCGCCAGTATGATGATCCACATTTGGCTGTCCTTAGGGACAGAGTTCAGCATGATGATGCTAGAGATGTCACCATTGATAGTGACGGCGTATTGAGGATGCGGGGCCGGATATGCGTGCCCAATGTTGATGGCCTTCGTGAGTTGATTCCGGAGGAGGCCCATAGCTCGCGGTATTCTATCCATCCAGGAGCCGCGAAGATGTATCAAGATTTGAAACAACACTATTGGTGGAGAAAGATGAAAATGGACATTGTCAGACATGTAGCACGGTGCCTCAACTGTCAGCAGGTTAAGTACGAGCACCGGAGGCCCGGTGGTGTATTTCAGCGCATTGCTATTCCTGAGTGGAAATGGGAGAGGGTCACTATGGACTTTGTTACTGGACTCCCTCGGACGGCGAGGAAGTTTGATTCCGTATGGGTGATTGTGGATAGACTGACCAAGTCAGCTCACTTCATTCCAGTTAGTACTACCTACTCATCGGAGCGGTTGGCGGTGATCTTTATTCGAGAGATTGTTCGGTTGCATGGAGTCCCAGTGTCGATCATATCCGATAGGGGTACTCAGTTCACTTCTCAGTTTTGGAGAGCATTTCAGCGAGAGATGGGTACACGGGTTGAGTTGAGTACAACATTTCACCCCCAGACAGACGGACAGTCTGAGCGCACTATTCAGATCTTGGAGGATATGTTGCGAGCTTGTGTGATTGATTTTGGTGGTTCGTGGGATGAGTTCCTACCACTTGCCGAGTTTGCCTACAACAACAGTTATCAGTCGAGTATTCAGATGGCCCCGTATGAGGCATTGTATGGCAGGCGGTGTAGATCCCCTGTGGGATGGTTTGAGCCTGGTGAGGTTAGATTGATAGGGACTGAGTTAGTCCAGGATGCTCTGGATAGAGCAAAGTTGATCCAGGAGAGGCTTCGTACAACACAGTCTCGTCAGAAGAGTTATGCGGACCGTAGAGTTCGAGAGTTGTCTTTCATGGTTGGTGACAGGGTATTGTTGAAGGTTTCACCTATGAAGGGTGTTATGAGGTTTGGGAAGAAAGGAAAGTTGAGTCCCGGGTACATTGGTCCTTTTGAGATACTTAAGAGGGTTGGAGAGGTGGCATATGAGTTAGCTTTGCCGCCCAGATTATCCAGCGTCCATCCAGTATTCCATGTGTCTATGCTCCAGAAGTACATTGGAGATCCGTCTCATGTATTGGATTTCAGCACCATTAAGCTTGATGGTGATCTATCCTATGATGTGGAGCCTATTGCCATTTTGGGACGGCAGGTGAGAAAATTGAGGTCTAAGGAGATTGCATCAGTTAAGGTTCAGTGGAGAGGTCGACCCGTGGAGGAGGCCACTTGGGAGATCGAGCGGGAGATGCGGAGCAGATATCCTCACTTGTTCGAGACTTCAGGTATGTTTCTTGACCCGCTCGAGGATGAGCGTTTGCTTAAGAGGGGGAGAATATGACGACCCGGCCCGTCGTCACGAGAATTACCACCCCGTTATGTTGTAAATACATGTTTTATGCTTTTATACCAGTGCTAGAGTCTATCGGGTGATTTAGGAGTGATTTGGATTGAAAATGAGGCATATAGCCTTTTTGAAGGAGACTTGAATAAGGAAAGTCAACACGGAGTTGACTATTTGGTTAGAGGGCTCGAAATCGGATTTTGGTGATTCGGTTAGTTCCGGGAGGTGATTTGTGACTTAGGGGAGCGATCGGAATTGAATTTGGAGGCCCAGTGTAGAAATAGGCTTGAATTGGCTAAGGTTGAATTTTGGCGAAATCCGAACGGTAGGCGAGATTTTAATCCGGGGGTCGGAATGGAATTCTGACAGTTTCAGTAGCTTCGTTAGGTGATTTTGGATGTGCCTGCAAAATTTCAGGTCATTCGGATGTCGTTTGGTCAGGTTTTTGATTGATTGTGTAATTCGGAATGTTTGAAGGAATTTAGGCTTGAATCCGTGTGTAATTGGCGATTTGAATGTTTAGGATGGTGTTGTTATGATTTGAACAAGTTCGTATCGTGTTTTGGGATATGTTGGTGGTTTTCGTTGGGGTCCCGGGGGCCTCGGGGTGATTCCGGATGGTTAAACGGGAGAAAATGTGGAAAATTGCAGGTTTTTGAGTCTGTTCTGTTGTTTTCGCTCCTGCGGAAATGGGAGCACAGGAGCAACTCCGCAGAAGTGGACAACGAGGCGCAGAAGCGGAGCCGACCGCTGAAGCGGAGCCTAGTCCGCAGGAGCGGCTTCGCTGGTGCGAGAGGTCGATCGCAGAAGCGGTCTTGAGCCGTCTTGGGAAAATCCGTAGAAGCGGATGTTTGGTCGCATAGGCGAGTCCGCCGAAGCGGACTCAATGTCGCAGAAGCGAATGATTCCGCAGAAGCGGACTAATTTCCGCAGAAGCGGATGCGCAGGGGCGGTCCTTGGATCGCTGGTGTGGAAATGGCCAAAAGGGCATGGGTTCGCAGAAGCGACCAAAAGGTCGTAGAAGCGGTTCCGCAGGGGCGGAATTTTATCCGCAGAAGCGAAAATCGCTGTGAGTTAAGTGTATCAGAAGTTAGAAAAATTTCAGAACATTTCACACATTTGGGTCTCGGCTTTAGAGGCGATTTGGGCGATTTTGAAGAGAAACTCAAGGGAAATCATCGGGTAATCAACTATGGACTTAAACTATGATTAGTATTGGTAATATTATGCAATTATATCATGAAAATGGAGGAATTTGGGGTAATTTATGGAGGATTTAGCCCTAGGCTTGAACTTTAGAAAATCAAGGATTTGTGTGGGCAAATAGAGTCCGATTTTGGTAAATTTTATATGCTTAGACTCGTATCGAGATGAGGGTTCCGAATATATGACTTTCGTAATTTTTCGGCAAGCGTACCGAAAGTCGGGTTTTGACAACTTTGGGAATTTTGATGTAAATTGAGTTGTATTGATTGGGTGTCGTCCCATTGGCCTAATTTGTTGTGTTTCTACTGTATTTGATCAGATTCTACGCGTGCGGAGCTTGATTCTCGTGGCAAGGGCATTGCGGAGTAGTCGTCGCGCCGTATTGAGGTGAGTAATAGATGTGGGTGATGACGAGCGGGTTCGAAACCCCGGTATACCACTTTGTGACGCTGTATAGCGGCGAGACACGCACACTCTTGAGAGTGCGGGGTCGATCATGAACTGGAGACTATATATTAGTCCGAACTGTTGATACTGTATTATTGGCTATTCTCGAGCCGTTGAACCCCCTTCTTGGGCGGTTGAGTATACTTGTGGGCCGTGAGCCAGTTATTGGATCCCGCGAGGATCGTTATCATTGTCTTATCATATAGACATGCTAGTTTACTACTAGTCCGCAGCTATTTTTGTTATTATGCTAATTCCAATCTCTCGAACTTGATATTACTGTTTTCCAACTGAAAAATGATAAAAGAGTTTTCAAAAACTACTTTTGAGCCTGCGAGGCTGTATCTGCATATTAGCTGACTAGTAGTGGATCGGGCCGCGCGCCGCAGCGAGATATATGTTGGATCGGACTGCACGCCGCAGGAATATCTCTATGAGATGTGCTTGGGCTGTAGGAGCCCCTCCGGAGTCTGAACCCCCACAATGAGCACGGGTACCCAAAATTGGAGTCGGGCTACGCGCCGTAGCGGTCATATCATGCATTGCATTGCATTTAGCTACATCTGCTAGTTGTTATGCTATTTATTGGTATTTGTTGGTACAGGTACAGTGAATATTGATTCTATGACAGGGTAGCTGATTATAGTTTTACATAGTGCTTTATTGCGGATTTCTTATCTGCGCTGTCTTACCCTTGTTTATTACCACTGAGTCTGGCAGTACTCATTTTACTCCCTGCACCTTGTGTGCAGATCCAGGTACCTCTCAGCAGTGATCCAATAGCCTGTGCGAGGCGACATCCGTGGGATATACGAGGTAGCCGCAGAGTCCGCAGGACCCGATATTCCTTCCTACTGGTCTTTTGATTTTGTATTGACATTTCTTTCCGCACTTGGTATCTTGTGAACCTTTATACACTCATGTTCAGTAGAGGCTCATGACTCTTGACCCTGCGGTCTATGGGAGTCAGTACATTTTGGGACTTAGTTTCCCCGCTGTTGTTATAAATATTACTATTGTTCATATTTTGAAATGCTTAAATGGGTTAAAGAGAGCTTCTAGCTCCGTTGTTGATATTGATTGGTCAGGGCTGGCTTAGCAATGTGCTGGGCGCCATCACGACCGGATTTGGGGTCGTGACAAACCCGATCCAATATAGGTATATATATATAATACCTCATAATGGGTCCTCGACCCTATTCCAGTCAGTATATACTTGGCCTCTCAGGCCCAATACAATATATCACAGTGGGTCCTTGACCCTGTCTCAGTCAATATAGACTTGGCCTTTCAGGCCCAATATAATATCTCATAGTGGGTCCTTTACCCTATCTCATCTCAATCGGTATAGACTTGGCCTTTCAGGCCCACTCAGCTAGAACAGGGAATTCCACCTTAGATAATCTCTCTCAATGAACACATCTAGTACGGGCTCATATTATTCTATACAGCTAGAGCTACGGCTGAGTGTATGTTTCCAACACGATATAAGGGTCACCTAGCTCTATAGGTTCCCTAATGCTCTGCAGATCGGCACAAGGCCCCAAACATGGCTTTTAGCCCTATTGTACAGTTATAATCTCAGTAACAGTCATACAACACAATATTCTATTAGCCGGGAAGGACCAAGTCCGAACCCTTAATCATAATGTCACTACGCCTGTCAGAGAACGCGTGTCTCATCTCAATATAGCACTGTGAAGTGCTAGTACGGGGTTTCAAACCCTCAGTACATTGTTTACTACTACCACTCACCTCGAACCGGTAGAAGCCTCGGTCCGCCTTGCGCTTGCCTCGCAAATCAATCACCTCGGTTGCTAAATCTGCTAAAAATCAATGATAATATATCAATATATGCTAAATTCACGTAACCCATTCGAAATAATCCAAATTGCATCAAAACCCACAAAGTTGTCAAAACCCAACTTTTGGTACGCTTCTAAAAAAATTACAAAAGTCACATATTCGGAATCCTTGTCTCAATACGAGTCTATGCATATAAAATTTACCAAAATCGGACTCCGTTTGCCCATTTAAATCATTGATTTTCCATAATTTAGGCCTAGGGCTAAAATCCCCCATTAATTCTTCCAATTTCAGTGAAATAGAGAAGGATTCTAAGATAAAAATATATATTTGAACCATAAAACTTACCTCCGGTGATAACCCGGTGAAATCCCAGCAATTTCCCTTCACATTTGCTCTCCAAGACTCAACAATGGAGGTTTTCAATTAATGAGTCGCGGATGAAATGCAATTAAAAGCCTTTTGTCCAGAATTTTTAACAAAATACTGTTCACCCGTGTTACTGTTCACCCGTGTTACTGTTCACCCGTGTTACTGTTCATAATGTACTGTTCACGGGGTACTATTCACGGAGGTACTATTCACGGGTACTATTCACGGGTGCTGTTCATTGCAGCAGCTTTTTATCTAAATTGCAGCACAGTCATGTTTTACTAAAATGGCTCTAACTCCATCATACGAACTCGAAATTAGACGATTCTTTTTCCTATGGCTCCATAATTTTGATACGGATCTAGTCGTTCAAATAAAACTTAATTTGGAGCTCATTTGCTTAGTTCAATACCAATTTCGCTCGTTAAACAATTAACTCACATATCGCGTCAAAAACCCAATCGCGACTTGATGAAATTAAACCAAAATTTTCAGATCAGTCCTATAATTCATGATTTAAATTCTCGAAGTCTCGAAGTTAAATTTGGATCTCTAGAACTAAAAATAGACCTTTGGATCATTATATTTACGCTCAAAACTGCAAAAATCTTCCAAAAATGACCCTTTGGACATCCGAAACACACCCGAGACCCCCGAGACCTCAACCAAATATACAGATATGATCTATTACCTCATTCCAACTTGCTCGAATCATTAAATCACTATAGTTAACATCAAAATCGTCCGTTTTCAGCAAATTCAAGCTTAAGTTTAACTATAACTTTCAAAATTCTTATTCGATCAAAAACCCGACCAAACGACCTCCGAATGACCTGAAATTTTGCAGGAACATCCAAAATCACCTAACGGAGCTACTGCAACTGTCGGAATTCCATTCCGACTCCCGGATCAAAATCTCACCTACCGTCCGGATTTCGCCAAAATTCAACCTTAGCCAATTCAAGCCTATTTCTACACCGGACCTCCAAATTCAATTCCGATTGTTCCCCTAAGTCACAAATCACCTCCCGGGAACTAACCGAATCATCAGAATTCGATTCCGAGCCCTCTAACTAAATAGTCAACGTCTAGTTGACTTATGCCAACTATTCCTTCTTCTAAGAGACTTTCTATCTCAATTTCAATCAAACTCAACCCGGATTGACTCAAACTCACCCAACATGCATATTACAATATCAACAAGCATATAACGGGGGTAACGGGGTGATAACTCACATGATGACGGGCAGGGTCATCACATTGAACCAACGCACAATACACCAAAACTAGCCTTTAATATATGCTCAACTATAGTTCACAACTCAATTTATAACAATTCCTAACCCCGAACAAAAGTTGTCCAAAATGCCACCGGGCCCACGCACACGAAATCTAAAATTTTTGAAGATAAAGGTTACCCTTAACCTCAGGAACTCAAATATATAATTTTCTCCTAATTCCATACTCAAAATCGTGGCTAAAATCCAAGGTTTATAATTTTCTAGGTTTCCAACCAAAACCCCAATATTTACACTAATTTTCATGCCTAATCCATGCATAATCAATGTATTTAGCTCATAATGGGTGGAAGAACTTACCTTAGCATGGTTGATGAAGATCCTCTCTTGAACACTCCAAAAATTGCCAAATTAAGTGGGATAAATGAGTGAAATGAACCAAATCTGACTTTTGTTTAAAACATCCCTTTACCTTCAGCACTTTTCGCTTCTGTGATGCAATTTTCGCTTCTGCAGATGCGGCTTATGCGATTTTCTAACCGCTTCAGCGATTTTGGGCTTGAGGGGGGGCTGACCGCTTCTGTAGTCTGGGGGCCTCATAAGCGGAACCACTTCTGTGGTCCCTGGGCCGCTTCTGCGGTCCCTGGGCTGCTTCTGCGGTTACCTGGGCCTGCCAACCTTTTCGATTCTATGAGCTACACACCGCATCTATGGTCCTACTTCCGCAAATGCGGTTATGACAGAAGCAGCGCAGTTAGCCTTCCAAATTTCTAAATTTTGATCCGTTAACCACCCGGAATCCACCCGAGGCCCCTGGACCCCAACTAATCATACCAACCAACCCCAAAACACATTCCAGACTTGCTCGATGCATCCTATCTTCTCAAATAATACTAAAATTATGAATTACACCCCAATTCAAGTTTAATGAACTTTAAAATTTCAAACTTCTATTTCTGATGTTTAAACCTATCAAATCACGTCTGATTGACATATAATTTGGCACACATATCATATTTGACATTACGGAACTACTCCAACTTTCAAAATTGGATTCCGACCCCGATATCAAAAAGTCAACCTCCGGTCAAACTCCTAAAAAACCTTCAAATTTCCATCTTTAGCCAAATGGCTTCTAAATGACCTACGGATCTCCGAATTTACTTCTGATCGCGCCCCAACTCTAGAATCACCATATGGGGATATTCACAATTTCAGAATTCGAAATGAACATTGATAACACTGAAATGCTCGTCAAGCCAAACGTATGAAATTTCTTCTAAACTGCCAACTTCTACAATAGGCGCCAACATGCTTTCGAGTTATCCAAAACTCGCACCGGACACACGCCTATGTCCAAAATCATCATACAAACCTGCTGGAACCTTCAGATCCCAATTCCAAGGTCGTTTACTCAAAATTCCAATCCTAGTTCATTCTATTAACTTTAAGCTTCTAAAATGCAAATTCTCTCCCCAATTCAACTCCGAACCTCCCGAAATCAAATTCTGACTATGCGTACAAGTCAAAATACCTGAAATGAAGATGCTCAAGGCCTCCAATTGTTGAACAGAGTTCTAGTACTCAAAACGACAGGTCGGGTCATTATAGAGGATGTCAAGGATTTTCTTGATAGATGTCAGCGGATGCTCCGTACATTAGGGATTATCGAGTCTAGTGTTGTGTCTTTTACCACCTTTCACTTTATTGGGGCTGCCTTCACTTAGTGGGAGGCATATGAGAGTCGTAGGCCAGCTGGTGCAACACCTTTGACTTGGCAGGAGTTTTTCACTCTCTTCTTGGAGAACTATGTACGATAGTCTCGCAAAGAGGAGCTACGCAGGCAGTTTGAGTGTCTACGACAAGGAGATATGACTATGTTTTGGTATTACATTAGGATCTTAGAGTTGGCTCGTCATGCCGTCTGGATGGTTCCATCAGATCATAAGCGGATTAGGAGATTTGTTGTGGCTTTAACTACTATCCCCGTGTTCATATGACGAGAGAGAGCGTATTGGGTGCTTCATTCAAGGATGTGGTTGATATATATCGAGAGATTGACGGTGTTCACCATCAAGATCAAGAGAAGAGGGAGGTCAAGAGGCCTCGAGGTTCTGGCAGTTTTAGTGGTGCTCCTTCAAGGCGCTAGTTCCAGTATGGTAGGGGTCATTCTTTTAGGCCTGCTCAGTTGGCTCGTCCCGAGTATCGTGGTGCATCTTCAGGTCATAGCTATTATGGTTCTCAATAGAGTCAGCCTTCACCTAGTGCTATTCCATCACAGAGTTCATCTCATGTCCTGTCTAATCAGTGTTCTTCTAAGCCAAGTGCATCAGCTAGCCACTCCAGTGCGAGGGGTTCCCTTCAGTACCATTATGCAGCACCTGGGAGTTGTTATGAGTGTGAAGTTTTTGGGCATATGCGGAGGCAGTGTCCTCGTCATGCTGCTAGCTCATCTCAATAGAGGGGTCATCCCTCATCTTCTGGTCTAGTTTCTTCATCTGGCCAGCCAGCTAGGCATGAGGGTCAGGTATCCAGGGGTCACCCTAGAGGTGCAGGTCGAACACGTGGTGGTCGGGCTTATTTTTATGCTCTTCAAGGCAGGAGAGATGCCATTGTATTGGATGCTATCATTACAGGTATTATTTTAGTCTGCCACAGAGATGCCTCAGTCTTATTTGATATTGGTTCCACCTATTCTTATGTCTCCACATATTTTTCTCATTATTTGGGTATATACCATGTGTGGCTTGCTTTATCTATTCATGTATCTACCCTGGTGGGCGATACTATTATTGTAGACCATGTGTATCGGTCATGTTTTATGACTATTGGGGGTCTAGAGAGCTGAGTTGATCTATTGCTATTGATCATGGTGGATTTCGATGTTATTTGGGGCATGGACTGGTTATCTCCGTGTCATGCTATCCTAGACTATCATGCTGAAACTATCACTTTGGCTATACTGGGTGTACCGGGATCGAGTGGCGTGGTATGACTGATTTTTTTCCTAGTAGGGTAATTTCATTCTTAAAGGCCCAACGTATGGTTGGGAATGGCTGCCTTTCATATTTGGCATTCATGAGGGATGTTGGAGCAGATACTCCTAGCATGTCGGGCATGCCACCGGGTAGGGATATTGATTTTGGTATTGACCTAGTGCCGGGCACTTAGCCCATTTCCAATACTCCATATCATATGGCACAAACAAAGTTAAAATAATAAAAAGATCAGCTTCAGGAACTCCTAGATAAGGGGTTCATTTGGCCTCATGTGTCACTGTGGGGTGCACCGATTCTGTTTGTGAAGAAGAAGGATAGAACCATTAGAATGAGCATTGACTACAGTCAATTGAACAAAGTAACAGTGAACAACAAGTATCCCCGGCCTCGCATTGATGATTTATTTGACCAGCTTCAGGGAGCGAGAGTGTTCTCAAAGATTGATCTCCACTCAGGCTATCACCAATTAGAGATCAGGGATTCAAATATTATTAAGAATGCTTTCAGGACTAGATATGGGCACTATGACTTTCTTGTTATGTCTTTTGGGATGACCAATGCCCCAGCAGCGTTCATGCATTTGATGAACAATGTATTTCGGCCTTATCCAGATTCGATCATTATAGTTTTTATCGATGATATTATGGTGCACTCGCGTAGCCAGGAGGAGCACGCACAATATTTGCAAGTTGTATTGTAGAAATTGAGGGTGGAGAAGGTTTATGCAAAGTTCTCCAAGTGTAGGTTTTGGCTCAGTGCAGTGGCTTTCTTGAGACACGTGGTGTCTAGTGAGGGTATTCAGGTCGACTTGAAGAAGATAGAGGTGGTTCAGAGTTGACCTAAACCGACCTCATCCATAGAGATTCATAGTTTCCTTGGTTTGGCAGGTTATTATCGCCGATTTTTTCAAGGATTTTCCTCTATTGTATCACTCATGACCAAGTTGACTCATAAGGGTGATCCATTTGTATGGTCGGAAGAGTGCGAGGAAAGCTTTCATAAGCTCAAGACAACTTTGATCACAACTCTAATATTGGGTTTTCCATCAACTTTGGGTTCTTATACTGTATATTGTGATGATTCAAGAGTTGCGATTTGATGTGTATTTATGCAGGAGGGTAGAGTGATTGCTTATGCTTCTCATCATTTGAATCCCCATGAGAAGAACTACCATGTACATGATTTGGAGTTGGTTGCTATAGTTCATGCTTCGAAGATTTGAATACACTACTTGTACGGTGTATCTTGTGAGGTATTCACCGATCATCACAATCTTCAGCATTTGCTCAAGCAAAAGGATCTTAATTTGAGGCAACGGATGTGGCTAGAATTACTTAAGGATTATGATATTACCATTGTGTATCACCGGGGGAAGGCCAATGTAGTGGTTGATGCTTTGAGCCGAAAGGCAGTTACTATGGGCAGTTTGGCATATATTGTAGTTGGGGAGAGGCCCATTGTAGTTGATGTTTAGACCTCGTCCAATCAGTTGGTCAGACTAGATATTTTGGAGCCCAGTCCGTTGTTGGCTTGTGTGGTTTCTCGGTCTTCCTTATATGATTGCATCAGATAATGCCAGTATGATGACCCACATTTGCTTGTCCTTAAGGACATGGTCCTGCATGATGATGCCATAGACATGACCATTATTGAGTATGGTGCCTTGAGGATGTAGGGCCGGATTTGTGTGCCCAATGTGGATGGGCTTCAGGAGTTGATATTGAAGGAGTTCCAAGCTCGCGGTATTCCATTCATCCGGGTACCGCGAAGATGTACTGGGATTTGAGGCAGCACTATTCGTGGAGAAGAATGAAGAAAGATATTGCAGGATTTGTTGCTCGGTGTCTGAACTGTCATCGGGTGAAATATGAGCATCAGAGACTAGGTGGCGTATTTTAGCGGATAATTATTCCCGAGTGGAACTGGGAGAGAGTCACTATGGATTTTGTGAGTGGTGTTCCTTGGACTTTGAAGAAGTTTGATTCGATTTGGGTGATTGTGGATCGGCTGACCAAGTCCACGCACTTCATTTGGGCATACACCACATATTCCTCGAAGCTAGTAGTAGGGATCTTTATCTGAGAGATTGGTCGATTGCATGGTGATGCAGTGACCATTATCTCAAACAGAGGTACTCAGTTTACTTCTCAGTTCTGGAGGACATTTCAGCGGGAGATGGGTATGCATGTAAAGTTGAGCATGACATTTCATCCTCAGATGGATGGGCATTCCGAGCGTACTATTCAGATATTGAAGGACATGTTGCGTGCCTGTGTTATTGATTTTGGAAGTTTTGGGGATGCGTTTTGCTACTTGCAGAGTTTGCCTACAATAACAGTTTTCAGTCAAGCACTCAGATGGCTCCATATGACGCGTTGTATGGGAGGCAGTGTAGATATCTAGTTGGTTGGTTCGAGCCCGGTGAGGCTAGGCTATTGGGGACAGAGTTGGTTCAGGATTCCATAGAGAGGGTGAAGCTGACTCAAGAGAGGCATCATAAAGCACAGTCCCGTCATAAGAGTTATGCGGACCGGAAGGTTCGAGATGTGTCTTATATGGTTAGTGAAAAGGTCTTGCTGAAGGTTTCTCCCATGAAGGGTGTTATGTGGTTTGGAAAGAAAGGGAAGTTGAGTCCGCGGTTTATGGGACCTTTTGAGGTAATTAGGAGGATTGGGGAGGTATGTTATGAGCTTTCCTTGCCACCCAGCTTGTCAGGCGTGCATCCGGTATTTCATGTTTCTATGCTCCGAAAGTATGTTGGGGACACGTCCCATGTATTGGACTTCAGCACAGTTTATTTGGTTGATGATTTGACCTATGATGTGGAGCCGGTGGCTATTTTGGGTTGTTAGGTTCAAAAGTTAAGATCAAAAGATATAGCTTTGGTGAAAGTGCAGTGGAGAGGTAGGCCCATGGAGGAGGCTACATGGGAGACCGAGCGGGAGATGCAGAGCAGATATCCTCAACTATTTGAGGCTTCGGTTATGTTTCTTGACCCGCTCGAGGATGAGCGTTTGTTTTAGTCACTGAGGATGTGACGGCCCGATCTTTCCTCACATGAGTTATCACTTTGTTTTCCCCGTTCTCAGCTTCTTTATGCTTCATTATCCATATCTTATATGATCGAGTTGGTTCGGAGATGTTTTGATAGGAAATGACACACTTAGTGTCTCTAAGGAAGGTTTGGTTTGGAAAAATCAAACGGATGTTGACTTATGAGTTAGAGAGCTCGGATGTGATTATTGGTGATCCGGTTAGCTTCTTGGGATAATTTGTGATTTAGGAGCATGATCAAAATTGATTTTTGGAGGTCATGTGTAGAATTAGGCTTGAATTAAAGAAGTTAGTATTTTTACGAATTCCGATTGATATGTGAGATTTTAATCCAAGGGTCGGAATGGGATTTTGAGAGTTTATATATCTTCGTTAGGTGATTTGGGATGTGTGTGCAAAATTTCAGGTCATTCGGAGGTGTTTTGGTTAGGTTTTTATCAAATGCGTATTTCGAAAGTTTTAAAAGAACTTAGGCTTGAATCCGATGTAATTTGATGATTTTAGTGTTGTTTGTGGTGTTATGAAGATTGGAGGAAGTTTGAATGATGATTTAGGATGGGTTGGAACTTTTGATTGAGGTCCCGGGGGCCTCGGGGTGATTTCTGATGGCCATCGAGATGAATTTTGGACTTGTGTTATTGCTGAGTTTTGCTGGTTCTGGTATTTCCGCATCTGCAAAAATAGGACCGCAGATGTGGTTATGCAGATGCGAAAAGGGGATCACAGGTGCGAATATTGGCTAGTGGGGGATTTCCACATAAGCGGATAATTTTCTGCAGGTGTAGAGTCTGCAGATGCGGACCTCGGCCGATGAAGCGGTCCATGCATTTATGAAAATTTCCGAAGAAACGAATGGTTGACCGTAGAAGCGGAGTCAACACGTGCGGATTGTGACGCAGAAGCGGTTATTGGAAAATAGTGAAGCATCGTAGAAGCGGAAGAATTCCGTAGAAACGGAAACCGCAGATGCGGTAATGGGATTGCAGATGCGAAAAATGTCTGGACAGAAGGGTTTTAAAGTTTCATTTTATTTCGCGAGCTAAGATATCTTTACACCATTTTTGAACATCCTTGAGAGCTTTTGGGTGAGAATTGAAGGGGATTTCGAATGGGATTGATTGGAGGTGAGTTTTATGACCTAAATACATGATTTAATGGTAGAATCAACCTAGAAATTCATGAAAATTTATCAAAAAGGGGAAGAACTAGGGCTTGAGTTGTGGTATTTCAAATTAGGTTTTGATTGGTCATTTGAGCTCGGATTTGGGAGTTCTTAATATGTATAGACACGTGGCAAGATAAGGAATCCGTTGATTTAATTTTTTTTTGAAATTCGAGAAGTGGACTCGGGGCTCGAGTTTTGCAAATTTCGTGATTTTGATATTTTTCGATTCTTTTCGATTGGGTTGTGTTCCCTTAGCCTATTGTGATGTATTCGTTGTGGTATTCATATTCGACGCGCGAGGAGGCCGATTTGAGAGACAAGGGCATAGCGAGCTAGTATTTTGGTCGGCTTGAAGTGAGTAATGATAGTAAATGACATTATGAGGGTTTGAAACCCCAAATTTGCACAACTTAGTGATATATTGAGGTGAAACACGCGTTTTATGACAAGCGTGAGGTTATTTACTAAGGGGATTGTGACTTGGTCCATCCCGATTGATATTTTACCGAGTATTTAACTGAGATGTGTTTGTTATCAATATGATTTGGGCTTCTTGCCATATTTTGGGTTTTTATGCTGACTACTTGAGTCCTTTGTGGATGTTTATCACTCTTTCCTCACTATTTAATATACTACTTGAACTCAGTCCCGTTGATTATACCGTTTCACAAACTCAGCCACTTTAATTGAATTTTGAGATTTAAATGATATTTCCACTGTTATTTGGGCTGAGCACAACTATATTATTAATGCCCGAGAGGCTTGTGATGTTTTCTGGACTGAGTGAGGCCGAGGGCATGAGATACATTTATATATGCCATGAGGTGGCTGGAGTGATGTGAGGAGGCTTTCAGGCCTTTTGAGTGATGTGATGAGGCTTTCAGGCCTTGTGAGTGATGTGAGGAAGCTTTCAGGCCTTGTGAGTGATGTAAGAAGGCTTTCAGTCCTTATGTTGATATAGCACTCGGGTCGTAAGGGGCCACTCCTGTGATGATCCGGCCCGTCATCAAGTGAGTTATCACCTTGTTATCCCCGTTAAATGCTTCTTAATGTTTCAATATGTATGTTTGGCGAGTTTGAGTCAATTCGCATTGAGTTTGGTTGGAATTGAGACAAATAGTCTCTTAGAAGAATGAATAGTTGAGAAAAGTCAGCTGGATGTTGACTTGTGAGTTAAAGAGCTCGGAATCGAATTATAATGATTCGGTCAGCTCCGGGAGATCATTTATGAGCTAGGAGAGCGATCAGAAGTGAATTTGGAGGTCCGGTGTAGTTTTAGGCTTGAATTGGCTAATGTTGAATTTTGGCGATATCTGATCGATAGGTGAGATTTTGATCCGGGAGTCGGAATGGAATTCTGACAGTAGTAGTAGCTCCGTTAGGTGATTTTGGATGTGCCTGCAAAATTTCAGGTCATTCGGAGGTCGTTTGGTCGGGTTTTTGATCGAATGTCGATTGCGGGAGCTTGAATGAAAACTTAGGCTTGAATTGCTTGAATTCGATGTCATTCCATGTTAAAGTATGTGTTTTTTATCCTTGGAGCAAGTTCGTATGGTGCTATGAAGTATGTTTATGGCTTTCATTGGGGTCCCAGGGGTGGTTTCGGGAGGTTAAACGAGAGAAAAACATGGAGATTGCAGGTTGAAGATTTGTTGGTTCTGCAATTTTCGCTCCTGCGGAAATGGGAGCACAGGAGCGAGTCCGCAGAAATAGAAAGGAGAGCGCAGAAGCACTGGGGTTCACTGAGGCGGATCATGGTCCGCAGGGGAGGCACCGCTGGTGAGGAAGATAAGACCACAGAAGCGGTTTGGGCTCGTCATCTGAGGATCCGCAGAAGTGGAAGACTTGTTGCCTAAGCGAGTCCGTAGGAGCGGACTCTGATGCACAGAAGCGGTAAGGCTCGTAGGAGCGGAGGTGTTTCCGCAGGAGCGGACACGCGTAAGTGGTCTTTGTATTATAGAAGCGGAAGTGGCCAATTAGGCCTGGGTTTTGCAGAAGCGACCATTTGGTCGCAGAAGCGCTATCGCAGAGGCAGATTTTTGTTCGCAGGAGCGGAAATCGCGCCTGTGATAAAGATAACAGAAGGGGTAAAATTTCAAAAGTTACAAAAACATTAGGGCTCGGTTTTGAGTGGCGAATTGGGTGATTTGGACGAGAAGTTGCTGGGAGTTCATCGGGTTATCATCGGAGGTGAGTTTTATGGTTCATTTACGCGTTTTTATCATGAAATCCTTCTCTATTTCACTGAAATTGGATGAATTAATGGGGGAATTTAGCCTAAGCCAGGGTTTTGGTAAAATGTCGATTTGAGTGGGCAATCGAAGTCCGATTTTGGAAAACTTTATATGCATAGACTCGTATTGAGATGAGGGTACTGAATATCTAACTTTTGTAATTTTTCGAGAAGCGCACCAAAAGTCGGGTTTTGACAACTTCGTGGGTTTTGATGCAATTTGGGTTATTTTGAATGGGTTACGTGAATTTAGCATATATTGATGTATTATAATTGATTTTGAGCAGATTTGGCATCCGAGGACGTTGGTTGGCGAGGCAAGCGCAAGGCAGACTGAGGCTTCTACCGGTTCGAGGTGAGTGGTGGTAGTAAATAATGTACTGAGGGTTTGAAACCCCGTACTGTCACTTCATAGTGCTATGTCGAGATGAGGCACGCGTCTCGTGGTGACATTGTGATTGGGGACATGGACTTGGTCCTTCCCGGCTAATAGTATATTATGTATTATGACTGATAATGAGACTATAACTGTGTAAATGGGCTAGTAGCCATGTTTGGGGCCATGTGTCGGTCTGTAGATCATTAGGGGGCCTGTAGAGCTTGGTGACCCTTATATCGTGTTGAAACTTACAAACAACTAGAAAACTATCTGAATAGCATATTGAAAGCCAGTACTAGGTGTGTACTGTGAGAGACTGATTACATAGGGTCGAAATTCCCTGATTTAGTTGAGTGGCCTGAAAGGCCAATCCTATACTAATTAGGACAGGGTCGAGGACCCATTATAAGGTATTATATATATATATATTGGATCGGGCTGCACGCTGCAGCAGTACATATATTGGATCGGGCTGCACGCCGCAACAGTATATATATTGGATCGGACTGCACGCCGCAGTAATATACATGTGGACCCGACTGCACGTTGCAGTATTATTGTGTTTGGGTTGTAGGAGCCCCTTCGGAGTCTGCACACATTCATAGTGAGCGCTGATATGTATTGTTGGATCAGGCTGCACGCCGCAGTAGTATATCTATATATATATATATTGGATCGGACCGCACGCCGCAGTAATATATGTGTGGATCGGACTGCACGCCGCAATATCATAGCGCTTGGGCCTAGGGAGCGCCTCCGAATTCTGTACACACCCCCGGTGAGCATCGTCGACGTTAAATGGAGCGGGCTGCGCGCCGCAACGGTATATGTATTGGAGCGGGCTGCACGCCGCAACAGTATACTTATCCATATCCTTATACATACTTAAGTACTTATACATTATAGACATATGTATATATCTTCATACATTGAGATGGCTGTACACCGTAGAGGTACGAGTGAGAATTTGGTCAGTGTGAGACCTTGTTGAGATAGATGTGGACTGGAGATCAGAGTACTCACTGTAGTGATGACTTACCTGTGGGGGGTTTTCTTTAGAACTGTTTAGTGATAGTACATGAGTTCTTCCTTTTAGTTATTGCTTATTATTATTACTCACTAAGTTGAAATATACTCACCCCACTCCCCTGAACTTTTTGTTTAGATTCACAGGTGCCCGAGAGCAGTTGAGTTGTTGTAGCTGCTGATCCTTATCTACTTTTGCAAAGACTACGAGGTAGCTGCCGGCGTCCGCAGAACCTGTTTTCTCCTTCCTTATGATTTGATGCTTTCATCTTGCTTAGACTTCATTGTTTTAGGATGTTTATTCTATAAAGGCTCAGACTCGTGACACCACGATTTGGTTGGGACCGTATTTTGTATGTTGCTACTATTGCGTTTATCATATTGTGATGAACACTTGCTGTTTAAGTTTAACTGGATTAATTGGAATTAATAATTGGCTGGTTTAAGAGGTAATATGGTCGGGCTTGCCTAGCATTGTGTTAGGCGCCATCACGACTGGGGTTTGGGTCATGATAAGTTGGTATCAGAGCCCAGGTTAACAGGTTTCCCAAGTCATGAGCCGGTTTAGTAGAGTCTCGTGGATCAGTACGAGGACACCTGTACTTATCCTCGGGAGGCTGCAAACCTTTAGGAAAGCTTCAAATTCTTGGAATTCTCATCGTGCGTGTTTGATTCAGCTTGAGATGTAATTCTTGAAATTCCTCCTGCACATTGATGTGCGCACTCGAGTGCTTAGTGATAAATTTGCCTTGACGACTTATGATTCCCCAAATCAAGGGACGAGATATAATCTCTGTGAGTTCATGTTGGGCCAGTCTGGAGGACTTGAGGCCGGATCCTTGTCTATGGCTTGAGCACCGAGGTGCTAATTTTGCGAGCCGGTATTATGAAATTCATGCGATCAGTATTGATCTTAATTGTGGAAATGGTAGTTTGATAATGGGTGAGCTGCAATGTGTTCAATCCTTATTGTGATCTGTTACGAAGCCCTAGCTATAGGCGTGGTGAGTATGTTCATGTTCCTTAGTGGGAAGGTAAAGTGCATTACGTGTGGTAGTATGAGTTCAGACGTAGGAAGACCAAATTGGTTGTGCTAGGTGTATCATGGTGAAAGGTATATGTGTTATGATTTGAATAGGTGCAACGCATGTTCATGTACTAATGCTGATGATATAATTGTGTATTATTGAGATTTATGTTGTTGATATGCATTGTGATATATTGTCAAGTTGCGGATGTATTGTTAGGATGATTTTGGTGATTCGCTGGCAGGTGGATAGGCCAAATTGCAGAGGAAACTCTGTCGACATTTATGGAAAATTTGGGGCTTAGAAATAATTCTGTCGCCTGGAGAATAGGCTTAAATGGTGTGTGTATAAATGCAAGAGTTGCAAAAGAGTTAAGATGTGTGACGATTCGAATCTCCGCCGAAGCTTGTAAATGACTTGAGTTTAATTTAACTAGAACATTGTGGCATCAATTGAGTAAGAATGTTGTGAGGGGCTAAAAGTGCCTTGACGTATATAGCTTCGAGCTAAGTTGGAGAGGTTTCTATTGACTAGCTGATTGCACGATTGTGTGCTATGTTGATCCTGTCTCTAAGTACGTCGGAAATTTTGGTAAAGGTTATGGTGTTTCGTAGATCTGAAGAAATACTAGGGTGTTTTGAACTGCTGTTGGTAAAGAATGTTTAGCGTATAGAAAGAAAGATAGCTAATTGTATCTGTATGTAATTTTGTTCTGCGATGTCAGAGTTCTATCAAGGCACGAGTGGTTCTGTTCGACAAGGTGGTTGAATTATAATGGAATAATGATGAATGACGCCCGAGAATTATTTTACGGCATTTAAGATTTTACTTGTAACGGTAATGTGTCTTAAGATTGTGCACGTGGCTAAAGACCGTGGTTTCGTTAGAAGAAATCGAGACTTTTATTATGTTATGTGGATGATAAGATTCTATGTATCTATATTGGAGAGTAATGATAACAAATTCAAAATTGCAGGAAGTTCTTCAAGGTAAAGTGTTGTAGCGTGTGGTTTTGTGTATAAGTCTTGCGTGGTAACCTAAGTTGAGGTATTGTGATCCTTCAGTAAAGGAGAATATTAAATTAAAGATGATAATAAACCGGAACAATATGAAAAGAACACGAGTAACTCCTGGTATGTGTTCGAAGTAATGGGTCTTGCAGATATGGTGCAACAAAGCTCTTGACTGGTGGCAGTTGCATAGCTCGATGTGGGTAAAAGGACTCAGTCCTGGCAGTTAAGCTTATGCAGTGAATGGGAAGAAACAGTTGTGATGTGTTTTATCATGGTTTGAAAATGAGTATATTCCTGTCGGTATGCGAAGTGTGGAATATGTGTAATGATTTTTCTTCTATATGGGACCATGAATGTCATTGACTAGTTGAGTGCGGCGAAGGAGAGGTATAGAAATTTTCCATGTATCTTGGTATAGTATGGTATATGCGATGTGTTATGAAAATATGATAATGGCATGTTCAAGGTTTGAGATCAATTTATATTATATGGGAAGTTATTAAAATCCCCAAGCAGCGTGGGCAGCTGCAGATAATTTGAGAATCAATCTTCCTGGTGATTAAGGAAAATGGTACTGCTATTCTAGTAATTCGGCAGAGTATATGGTCAAAAGGGCCAGGTAATGTGAACTGATAATATTTAGTGGTATTGTGGTATCCTCTTGTTGGATTGACGGTGAAGATTGAGTTGTTGATGGCATAGGAAAATTTCTGAATGGCTTTCGGGGTATGAAGGGATGCTTGATGTGTGTTATGTATTCGTACGGTGGAGTGTTGAATCAGGCATAGTGATTCATGTGTTATATATGTGTTGGAGACTCGAAGTTCTCTTAATCCGCCTATGCAGTGGTGGTATGTCATGTGTATCGACACCGTTTAGCGGTTATTGGAAATTTGAAAGCCCTAGTGGCTCTCTCGTTACTTGATATGACGAATTTGAATAATGATATATGATTGCAGACTGGTTGTCATAAGTCAGGTTGTCTAGACTAATGTGATATGGACTATATTAGAGAAATGTCACAACTGTGTGGCAGAGTGCATCAGATCATGCTCCAGTATGGTAGGTGTACCCTAGGGCAGCGGACGGCTGGTAGGTATTGCTTTGTTAGTTGGGCCTTCGTGGCGGATGTTAGTGTAGAGGTATCTACCATTCATTCAGTTTTGGTACTAATGAACTTTGTTGGATGCGTTTCATGTGGCCGAGCTTGAGGCTATACATATGTTTGTTGCAGCGAGCAACTTGACTCGATGTGCATTCCCTTTTTCTAGATTATGCGTGGATCGGGTGGCACACCGCCACATATGTAGTATCTGGATTGGGTGGCACACCGCCACATGTACGGTATCAGGATCAGGTGGCACGCCGCCACAGGTATGGTATCTGGATCGGGTGGCACGCCGCCACATGTATGGTATCAGGATCAGGTGGCACGCCGCCACAGGTATGGTATCTCGATCGGGTGGCACGCCGCCACAGGTATGTTATTGGAACGGGTTGCGCGCCGCAACAGTGTGATGTGGAAAATATAGCTTCCTATATGCTACCTTGTATACAATACTTCCTATCTTCTGAGGAATAGTCCGTATTGGGTATCGCTCGGGGAATAGCACATCAGTTGTGTCCATTCAGGATTGGATAGCATATATTAAATGTATCACCGCGTGTGCGATTGATTGCTTGAGTTCAGACCTAAATATATGCGTGGCTGACCGTTCTGAGCATGGTGACTTGAGATGCTTCAAGAGTAATAGTGTTTGGATAGAGTCATGAGTTGTGGCAAGGCCACGTGATGTTATGACCTTTCGATGAGGATTCAGGTACTCTAATTCTATGATGTGAGATGAGATCTCAGTTATGTATTGTGATGGTATTGAGGAATTTGAATTATAGCTCTTTGTGTGAGTCAGTTGTCATGATTCGAGCGTGTTCAGATCGTTCTTATTGGAGCATGTGTTGTGCTCGTCGCGGCTTAGGCCAGTGTTGAGGTGTCATATCACCAGTGTGGTGTGTTATAATCGAAATGATTGCTTGAGTCATTAATGAGTACGAGCATATTTGATCTTAGCTTGTTAGAAAGGTAATATCGAGATTTGGCTCATAATTCTGTTGTAGTATCAATTAAAAGGGAAATGGATTCATGAATGGTTGACCTGAGAGATGGGTTCGGTATATCGCGTGCTTCAGTTACCGTGGGCAGGATATGAAGGTGTTGGAATAAGACTCTAGCTAATATGAAAGGTTCTTTCTGCTAGTATTTGGTTATTGTGGTCCGTTGTCATGATTAGAGATTATCGTATCGAGCGATTGGGTGGTTTGATACATCATGTGATCTCACCTGGAATGGCGAGTTGGCTATTACAGTTGAATCATGTGTACTCTGAGTATAGATGTGGGATTCAGATTTGGTATATGATTTCGGGAAGTGCAATGTGGTGTATGGTTCAGTTAGACTGTGGAAATTCAGCTATACTATGTTATCGGACTTATGAAAGATAGAGTAAAGTGGTATCACCCCAAGTATATGTTTGGTGAGGTCATTCAACTATTATGTTGAATCTAGTACAACTTTTGGTCCGCTCGAGGACGAGCGTTTTCTTAAGTTGGGGAGAATGTGATGACCCGGCCCGTCATCATGTGAGTTATCACCTCGTTATCCCCGTTAAATGCTTGTTAATGTTTCAATATGTAAGTTTGGCGAGTTTGAGTCAATTCGGATTGAGTTTGGTTGGAATTGAGGCAAATAGTCTCTTAAAAGAAGGAATAGTTGAGAAAAGTCAGCTGGATGTTGACTTGTGAGTTAGAGAGCTCGAAACTGAATTCTGACGATTCGGTCAGCTCTAAAAGGTCATTTATGAGCTAGTAGAGCGATCAGAAGTGAATTTGGAGGTCCGGTGTAGTTTTAGGCTTGAATTGGCTAAAGTTGAATTTTTGCGATATTCGATCGATAGTTGAGATTTTGATCCGGGAGTCGGAATGGAATTCCGACAGCTGCAGTAGCTCCGTTAGGTGTTTTTGGATGTGCCTGCAAAATTTCAGGTCATTCGGAGGTCGTTTGGTTGGGTTTTTGATAGAATGTCGGTTGCGGGAGCTTGAATGAAAACTTAGGCTTGAATTGCTTGAATTTGATGTTATTCCGTGTTAAAGTATGTGTTTTTATCATTGGAGCAAGTTCGTATGGTGCTATGGAGTATGTTTGTGGCTTTCGTTGGGGTCCCAGGGGACCCGGGGTGGTTTTGGGAGGTTAAACGGGAGAAAAACATGGAGAATGAGGTTGAAGATTTGCTGGTTCTGTTGTTTTCGCTCCTGCGGAAATGGGAGCGTAGGAGCGAGTCCGCAGAAGCGGAAAGGAGAGCGCAGAAGTGCTGGGGTTCGCTGAGGTGGATCATGGTCCGCAGGGGCGGCATCGCTGGTGTGGAAGATAAGACCGCATAAGCGGTATGGGCTCGTCATGTGAGTATCCGCAAAAGCGGAAGACTTGTCACCTAAGCGAGTCCGCAGGATCGGACTTTGATGCGCAGAAGCGGTAAGGCCCGCAGGAGCGGACACGCAGAAGCGGTTCTTGTATCGCAGAAGGAGAAGTGGCCAATTAGGCCTGGGTTTCGCAGAAGCGACCATTTGGTCGCAGAAGCGGTATCGCAGAGGTGGATTTTTGTCCGCAGGAGCGGAAATCGCGCCTGTGATAAAGATAACAGAAGGGGTAAAATTTCAGAAGTTACAAAAACATTAGGGCTCGGTTTTGAGGGGCGAATTGGGTGATTTGGACGATAAAATGCGGGGAGTTCATCGGGTTATCATCGGAGGTGAGTTTTATGGTTCATTTACGCGTTTTTATCTTGAAATCCTTCTCTATTTCACTGAAATTGGATGAATTAATGGAGGAATTTTGCCTAAGCGAGGGTTTTGGTAAAATGTCGATTTGAGTGGGCAATCGGAATCCGGTTTTGGAAAACTTTATATGCATAGACTCGTATTGAGACGAGGGTTCCGAATATCTAACTTTTGTAATTTTTCGAGAAGCGCACCAAAAGTCGAGTTTTGACAATTTTGTGGGTTTTGATGCAATTTGGGTTATTTTGAATGGGTTACGTGAATTTAGCATATATTGATGTATTATAATTGATTTTGAGCAGATTTGGCATCCGAGGACGTTGATTTGCGAGGCAAGTGCAAGGCGGACTGAGGCTTCTACCGGTTCGAGGTGAGTGGTAGTAGTAAATAATGTACTGAGGGTTTGAAACCCAATACTAGCACTTCACACTGCTATGTCGAGATGAGACACGCGTCTCGTGGTGACATTGTGATTGGGGACATGGACTTGGTCCTTCCTGGCTAATAGTATATTGTGTATTATGACTGATAATGAGACTATAACTGTGTGAATGGGCTACTAGCCATGTTTGGGGCCATGTGCCGATCTGTAGATCATTAGGGGCCCTGTAGAGCTAGGTGACCCTTATATCGTGTTGAAACTTACACTCAGCCAGAAAACTATATGAATATCATATTAAAAGCTACTACTAGGTGTGTACTGTGAGAGACTGATTACTTAGGGTGGAAATTCCCTGATTTTGCTGAGTGGGCCTGAAAGGCCAATCCTAATAAAATGAGGGTATAGTTGTGACAGATACAGGATGACATTCGGGCCTTTATTTGAATAAGGGAAAAAGGTCAAAATTGCCCCTGTATTATTGTTAATTGGTTACTTGTGCCACCCGTTATACTTTTCGGTCATTCTTGCCCCTACCGTTAAAGAACTTTGAATAAACACCCCTAAACCTAACGTCTGTACACTGTGGCAGCTGACAACATTAAAATTATCCTACTTAGCTGCCACGTCAACTGCCATGTCATCGGGCCCACTCTTCAGTTGCCATCTTCTTCCCCTACTGTTTCTTCTTCCACACTTATAACCAAGCAATCCCAAATTGGATTCAAGTAACTTTATATTTCCCAAAACAACAACTACTGATTCTCATTTTTTTCTTCACGATGACTTTTTCAGATTTCGAAGAACTTGACGAGTTCTTCAACCTTTCTCACTATTTAGAAATGGAGGCTTCAAGTTTTCTTCTCTTAAATCTTGATAACATATGTGTTAAGCTCCAAATCTAACACAAATATATGATTTCCAGAAAATTTAAACAATAAATCACTGAACATCCATTAAATATTCAAATCCGTGAACTTGGAAACCCAAAATGGATATTCTATTTTTTTTTAAATTAATCCAAACTAAGACGGCATCAATCTCATTTTGAGCACACTTGAAGCTCAAAACAGAAAAAGTGTGGTTGGGACTCTTTCTTGCCAATTTGCTTCAAAACCGCCATTACTATAACAAGGAAAGAGAAAAGAGAATACGAGTCACTCAAAGCAAAACAGTGAATTTCGGAGGCCAAAACAAACGAGATTTTTGGAGTCAGATTTGAGTGGAATGAATCTGATATAACACACACAGAAAAAATGCACGAATTTTTAGAGGCTAATCAAGAGAGAGAAATAGAAATATCTAGAGAGAGAAAGAGAACATACAGTAAATGTTTCCATTAGAATGGAAATGACTCTACTTCTCCTTCTGCGAAAAAAGAAGAGAGAGGAGAGAGAAGATGGAACCCACTTATTGTACATTGGCTTTTTCTTCCTTATCTTTTTCGTTTCTTTTCATATGGAAACATTAATGTGTTGGCAGCTGACATGGAAAAATTTGAGGGGTGAGCTGCCACAGTGTCAAAACGTCAGGGCTAGGGGTAATTTTTATAACTTCATTAACGGTAGGGGCGAGAATGGCCGAAAAGTATAACGGGTGGCACAAGTAACCAATTAGCAATAGTACAAGGGCAATTTTGGCCCTTTTCCCATATATATATATATATATATATATATATATATATATATATACATATATATATATATATATATTGGATCGGGCTAGACGCCGCAACATTATATATATGGGATCGGATCGCATGCCGCAACAATATATATATTGGATCGGCCGCATGCCGCAGCCGCATATATGTTGGATCGGACCGCACGCCGCAAGTATTATTGCGCTTGGGCTGTAGGATCCCCTTCGAGTCCGAGTCCGCACATATTCTCGCTAGCGCTGGTGTATATAATCGGGACTCGGCCGCACGCCGCAGTAAAGTATAGCTATATATATATATATATATATATATATATATATATATATATATATATATATATATATATATATATATATATATATATATATATATATACATATATATATATATATATATGCACGCCGCAGTATCATAGCGCTTGGGCCTAGGGAGCCCCTCCGAAGTCTGTACACACCCTCTGTGAGCGGCGTCGACGTTAAATGGAGCGGTGTGACGACCCGGCCCGTCGTCACGGGAATTACCACCCCGTTATGTTGTAAATACATGTTTTATGATTTTATATCGGTGTTAGAGTCTATCGGGTGAGTTAGGAGTGAATTTGGATTGAAAATGAGGCATATAGCCTTTTTGAAGGAAACTTGAATATGGAAAGTCAACCCGGAGTTGACTATTTGGTTAGAAGGCTCAGAATCAGATTCTGATGATTCGGTTAGTTCCGGGAGGTGATTTGTGACTTAGGGGAGCGATCGAATTGAATTTGGAGGCCCGGTGTAGAAATAGGCTTGAATTGGCTAAGGTTGAATTTTGGCGAAATCCGAACGGTAGGTGAGATTTTGATCCGGGAGTCGGAATGGAATTTCGACAATTGCAGTAGCTCCGTTAGGTGATTTTGGATGTGCCTGCAAAATTTCAGGGTCATTCGGACGTCGTTTGGTCGGGTTTTTCATCGAATGTGTAATTCGGAAAGTTTTAAGGAATTTAGGCTTGAATTTGATGTGAATTATGGGTTTTGGTGTTATTGGACGTGTTTTGAGGATTTGAGCAAGTTCAAATAAGGTGTTAAGATGTGTTGGTGTGTTTGGATGAGGTCCCGGGGGCCTCGGGGTGTTTTCGGATGGTTAAACGGAAAAACAATCATGGAAATTGCACGTTGAAGAGTACTGGTTCTGTCATTTTCGCCCCTGCGGAAAGCTGGGCGCGGAGGCGAGTCCGCAGGAGCGGACTGAGGAGCGCAGGAGCGCTTGGCTCCGCAGAAGCGGACTCCTTTCCGCTGAAGCGGCATCGCTGGTGCGAGCCAGTGATCGCAGAAGCGGACTAGATGGAAAATGGGAAGGTCCGCAGAAGCGGATTATTGACCGCCTGGGCGAGTCCGCAGGAGCGGACTCTGGTGCGCAGAAGCGGGAGTTTCCGCAGAAGCGGAGGATCAATCGCGGAAGCGGACGCGCACAAGCGGTCCTATTTTCGCAGAAGCGGAATTGGCCGGCTAGGCCTGGAATCGCTGAAGCGACCCTTTGGTCGCGGATACGGACTCGTAGGAGCGGAAATTCTTCCGCAGAAGCGAAAATCGCTATAAGTTAAGTGTATCCGAAGTTAGAAAAATTTCAGAACATTTCACACATTTGGGTCTCGGCTTTAGAGGCGATTTGGGCGATTTTGAAGAGAAATTCAAGGGAAATCATCAGGTAATCAACTATGGACTTAAACTACGATTAGTATTGGTAATATTATGCAATTATATCATGAAAATGGAGGAAATTGGGGTAATTTATGGAGGATTTAGCCCTAGGCTTGAACTTTAGAAAATCAAGGTTTTGAATGGCCAAATGGAGTCCGAATTTGGTAAAATTGATATGCTTAGACTCGTATCGAGATGAGGATTCCGAATATGTAACTTTTGTAATTTTTCGACAAGCGTGCCGAAAGTCGGGTTTTGACAACTTTGGGAATTTTGATGTAAATCGAGTTGTTTTGATTGGGTATCGTCCCATTGGCCTAATTTGTTGTATTTCTACTGTATTTGATCAGATTCTACGCGTGCGGAGCTTGATTCTCGTGGCAAGGGCATTGCGGAATAGTCGTCGCGCTGTATTGAGGTGAGTAATAGATGTGGGTGATGACCAGCGGGTTCGAAACCCCGGTATACCACTTTGTGACGCTGTATAGCGGCGAGACACGCACACTCTTGAGAGTGCGGGGTCGATCATGAACTGGAGACTATATATTAGTCCGACCTTTTGATACTGTATTATTGGCTATTCTCGAGCCGTTGAACCTCCTTCTTGGACGGTTGAGTATATTGTGGGCTGTGGCCAGTTATTGGATCCCGCGAGGATCGTCATCATTGTCTTATCATATAGACATGCTAGTTTACTACTAGTCCACAGCTATTTTTGTTATTATGCTAATTCCAATCTCTGGAACTTGATATTACTGTTTTCCAACTTAAAAATGATAAAAGAGTTTTCAAAAACTACTTTCGAGCCTGCGAGGCTGTATCTGCATATTAGCTGACTAGTAGTGGATCGGGCTGCGCGCCGCAGCGAGATATATGTTGGATCGGACTGCACGCCGCAGGAATATCTCTATGAGATGTGCTTGGGCTGTAGGAGCCCCTCCGGAGTCTGAACCCCCACAGTGAGCACGGGTACCCAAAATTGGAGTCGGGCTACGCGCCGTAGCGGTCATATCATGCATTGCATTGCATTTAGCTACATCTGCTAGCCGTTATGCTATTTATTGGTATTTGTTGGTACAGGTACAGTGAATATTGATTCTATGACAGGGTAGCTGATTATAGTTTTACATAGTGCTTTATTGCGGATTTCTTATCTGCGCTGTCTTACCCTTGTTTATTACCACCGAGTCTGGCAGTACTCATTTTACTCCCTGCACCTTGTGTGCAGATCCAGGTACCTCTCAGCAGTGATCCAGTAGCTGGGCGAGGCGACATCTGTGGGATATACGAGGTAGCTGCAGAGTCCGCAGGACCCGATATTCCTTCCTACTATCTTTTGATTTTGTATTGACAATTCTTTCCGCACTTGGTATTTTTGTAAACCTTTATACACTCATGTTCAGTAGAGGCTCATGACTCTTGACCCTTCGGTCTATGGGAGTTGATGTATTATGGGACTTGGTTCCCCGTTTTCGTTACATGTATTGCTGTTATTTCGTGAATTAATTTGCTTAAATGGGTTAAAGAGAGCTTCTAGCTCCGTGGTTGATATGGATTGGTCGGCTGGCTTAGCAATGTGCTGGGCGCCATCACGACCGGATTTGGGGTCGTGACAAGTTGGTATCAAAGCCTAGGTTTACTAGGCCTCACGAGTCTTGAGCCGGTTAGTAGAGTCTTGTGGATCGGTACGGGGACGCCTGTACTTATCCTCGGGAGGCTGCGAACCTTTAGGAAAACTTCACTTTTCTTGAACTCTGTCGTGCGATCTTGTTGTTCTGAGAACTGAACTTCGATATTCTATTCTCTCGCAGATGGCGAGAACGCGAGCATCGGGACGAGGTGGACGACCTCCATTGCCACCCGTTAGAGGCCGTGGGCACGGTCGTGCTAGAGTTAGAGGTAGGGCGGCTGAGGCAGTGCCAGCTGACCCGCCTGTTGTACCAGTTCAGGGGCAGCCCCCAGTGGTTGATGCTCCGACAGCCCCAGCTCAGGCCCAGACGGTGTCTATTTCCATTCCTGGTCTTCAGGAGACTCTGGCCCAGATATTATCAGTATGTTCTGGATTGGCTCAGGTAGTATCAGCTACCGCTACAGTAGCGACATCCCAGACAGGGGGTGGTCAGCAGACCCCCGCAGCTCGCACACCTGAGCAGGTGGTACAGGGACTTCACACGCTGGAGGCGGTCCCAGCTCAAGCAGTTGCACCAGTTATTCCAGTTGTACCAGCCCAGAGCATGTGGTACAGGTTATGCCCGACGATGAGCAGCGTCGCTTAGAGAGATTTGGTAGACTCCAGCCACCTCATTTCGGTGGTACTAAGGGCGAGAATGCCCATGGTTTCTTAGATAAGTGCCAGAGGATGCTACGTACAACTGATATTGTTGAGTCCAACGGAGTTCCATTCACTACTTTTCAGTTTACTGGTCCAGCGTTTGATTGGTAGGAGGAGTTTGAGAGGCGTAGGCCTGCGGGAGTAGCACCTCTTACCTGGCAACAGTTTTCTACTCTCTTCCTAGAGAAGTATGTACCTCAGTCCCGTCGTGAGAAGCTTCCTTGCTAGTTTGAGTGGTTAGTACATGGCGACATGTCAGTGACACAGTATGAGATGAGATATACCCAGTGGGTTAGGCATGCCATATGGATGATCCCGACAGATCGGGAGAGGATTAGGAGCTTTATTGATGGCTTCAACTACTCCATTCGCATTCTGATGACCAGAGAGAGTACTATCATCATCTTTTAAGCATGTTGTGGATATGGCACGCTCCATTGAGGCGAATCGTCATCGGGAGCGGGAGGAGTGGGAGGCCAAGAGGCCTCGAGGTTCTGGTAGCTTCAATGGTGCTCCATCTAGAGGGCAGTATCAATAGGGAAGAGGTTGCTCATCTAGACCTTCTCATTCAGGCCGCCCAGAGCAGATCGGAGGTTCTTATGGTCGTGGTCGACAGGGGTTTCAGCAGGGTCAGTCATCACTTAGTGCCCTTCCAGCTCAGAGTGCAACACCTACTTCTTCAGCCCAGGGTTCTTCTGCGGCGAGGGGTTCCCTTCAGTCCCCTTCTCCAGCACCAGGTGCATGTTATGAGTGTGGTGAGTTTGGCCACATGAGGAGACAGTGCCCTCGACTCCGTAGGGACAGGGACTCAGCAGAGGGATCAGCCCTCCTCTTCAGCACCATCTCAGTCTAGTAGAGGTGGAGGTCAGTCTTCTTGTGGTTGCCCCAGGGGCGAGGAAAGATCTGGTGGAGGCCAGGCACGGTTCTATGCACTTCCTGACAGGCGTGATGCAATTGCCTCCGATGCAGTGATTACAGGTATCATTTCTGTCTGTCACATAGATGTCTCTGTTCTGTTTGATCCAGGGTCCACATATTCATACGCGTCCTCTTACTTTGCACATCACTTGGGTGCGACCCATGGTAGTCTTGATTTACCTGTTCATGTATCCACCCCCGTGGGTGATACGATTGTTGTGGATCATGTCTATAGATCCCGTGTTATATCTATTGGGGGTCTGGAGACCCAGGCAGATTTGTTATTGTTGGGGATGGTGGACTTTGATGTTATATTGGGTATGGACTAGTTGTCTCCGTATCATGCTATATTGGACTGTCATGCTAAGACAGTTACGTTGGCCATTCCTGGTATTTCTCGGATTGAGTGGCGGGGTTCGACCGATTTCGTCCCTAGCCGTGTTATTTCGTTCTTAAAGGCTCGGAAGATGGTTGAAAAAGGGTGTTTATCGTACTTAGCTTTTGTGAGAGATGTGGGAGCTGAATCTCCTAGCATTGATTCTGTACCTCTGTTGTGAGGGACTTTCCAGATGTATTTCCCTCAGACCTGCCGGGCATGCCGCCGGACAGGTATGTTGATTTTGGCATTGACTTGGTGCCGGGCACTCAGCCTATATCCGTTCCTCGTTATCGAATGGCACCAGCTGAGTTAAAAGAACTGAAAGAGCAGCTTCAAGAACTTCTGGATAAGGGTTTCATCCGTCCTAGTGTGTCTCCGTGGGGTGCGCCGGTATTATTTGTTAAAAAGAAAGATGGTTCCATGCGAACGTGTATTGATTATAGGCAATTGAACAAAGTGACAGTGAAGAACAAGTACCCTCTACCGCGCATAGATGATTTGTTTGATCAGTTACAGGGTGCGAGGGTGTTTTCTAAGATCGATCTTCATTCAGGCTATCATCAACTGAAGATCAGGGACTCGGATATTATGAAGACTGCATTCAGGACCCGATATGGTCATTATGAGTTTCTTGTGATGTCGTTTGGGCTGACCAACGCCCCAGCAGCATTTATGCATCTGATGAACAGTGTGTTCATGCCTTATTTGGATTCATTTGTGATTGTGTTCATTGATGACATTCTAGTCTACTCCCGTAGTCAGGAGGAGCATGCTCAGCATTTGAGTATTGTGTTGCAGAGATTGAGGGAGGAGAAGCTATATGCTAAATTCTCCAAGTGCGAGTTTTGGCACGAGTCCGTAGCATTTCTGGGACATGTGGTGTCTCGTGATGGTATTCAAGTTGATCAGAAAAAGATAGAGGCGGTGCAGAGTTGGCCTAGACCAACCTCAGCTACAGAAATCAGGAGTTTTCTTGGTTCGGCGGGATATTATCGCCGGTTTGTTCAGGGATTTTCATCCATTGCTTCTTCATTGACTAAATTGACCAGAAGGGTGCACCATTCGTGTGGTCGGATGAGTGCGAGGGAGCTTTCAGAAGCTCAAGACAGCTTTGACCACAGCTCCAGTGTTAGTATTGCCATCAGCTTCAGGTTCATATACTGTTTACTGTGATGCCTCGAGAGTGGGGATAGGTTGTGTGTTGATGCAGGAAGGTAAGGTGATTGCTTATGCTTCTCGGCAGTTGAAGCCGCATGAGAAGAACTATCCTGTTCATGATTTGGAGCTAGCCGCCATTGTTCATGCCTTGAAGATTTGGAGGCACTATTTGTATGGTGTGTCTTGCGAGGTGTATACCGACCATCGTAGTCTCCAGCACTTGTTCAAACAGAAAGACCTTAATTTGAGACAACGGAGATGGCTTGAGTTTCTTAAGGATTATGACATCACTATATTATATCATCCGGGGAAGGCCAATGTGGTGGCCGATGCTTTGATCCGGAAGGCGGTCAGTATGGGGAGCTTGGCATATATTCCAGCTTAGGAGAGATCATTTGCTTATGATGTTCAGGTGCTAGCCAATCGGCTAGTGAGGTTAGACATTTCAGAGCCCAGCAGGGTATTGGCTTGTGTTGTATCGCGGTCTTCTCTATATGACCGTATTCATGAGCGCCAGTATAATGATCCACACTTGGCTGTCCTTAGGGACAGAGTTCAGCATGATGATGCTAGAGATGTCACCATTGATAGTGACGGCGTATCGAGGATGCAGGGCCGGATATGTGTGCCCAATATTGATGGCCTTCGTGAGTTGATACCAGAAGAGGCCCATAGCTCGCGGTATTCTATCCATCCTGGAGCCGCTAAGATGTATCAAGATTTGAAACAACACTATTGGTGGAGAAAGATGAAAATGGACATTGTCGGACATGTAGCACGGTGCCTCAACTGTCAGCAGGTTAAGTACGAGCATCAGAGGCCCGGTGGTGTATTTCAGCGCATTGTTATTCCTGAGTGGAAATGGGAGAGGATCACTATGGACTTTGTTACTGGACTCCCTCGGACGGCGAGGAAGTTTGATTCTGTATGGGTGATTGTGGATAGACTGACCAAGTCAGCTCACTTCATTCCACTTAGTACTACCTACTCATCGGAGCGGTTGGCAGCGATCTTTATTCGAGAGATTGTTCGGTTGCATGGAGTTCCAGTGTCTATCATATCCGACAGAGGTACTCAGTTCACTTCTCAGTTTTGGAGAGCATTTCAGCGAGAGATGGGTACGCGGGTTGAGTTGAGTACAGCATTTCACCCCCAGACAGATGGGCAGTCTGAGCGCACTATTCAGATCTTGGAGGATATGTTGCGAGCTTGTGTGATTGATTTTGGTGGTTCGTGGGATGAGTTCCTACCACTTGCCGAGTTTGCCTACAACAACAGTTATCAGTCGAGTATTCAGATGGCCCCGTATGAGGCATTGTATGGCAGGCGGTGTAGATCCCCCGTGGGATGGTTTGAGCATGGTGAGGTTAGATTGATAGGGACTGAGTTAGTCCAGGATGCTCTGGATAGAGCAAAGTTGATCCAGGAGAGGCTTCGTACAGCACAGTCTCGTCAGAAGAGTTATGCGGACCGTAGGGTTCGAGAGTTGTCTTTCATGGTTGGTGACAGAGTATTGTTGAAGATTTCACCTATGAAGGGTGTCATGAGGTTTGGGAAGAAAGGAAAGTTGAGTCCCAGGTACATTGGTCCTTTTGAGATACTTAGGAGAGTCGGAGAGGTGGCATATGAGTTGGCCTTGCCGCCCAGCTTATCCAGCGTTCATCCAGTATTCCATGTGTCTATGCTCCGGAAGTACATTGGAGATCCGTCTCATGTATTAGATTTCAGCACCATTCAGCTTGATGGTGATCTATCCTATAATATGGAGCCTATTGCCATTTTGGGACGGTAGGTGAGAAAATTGAGGTCTAAGGAGATTGCATCAGTTAAGGTTCAGTGGAGAGGTCGACCCGTGGAGGAGGCCACTTGGGAGGTCGAGCGGGAGATGCGGAGCGGATATCCTCATTTGTTTGAGACTTCAGGTATGTTTCTTGACCCGCTCGAGGACGAGCGTTTGCTTAAGAAGGGGAGAATGTGACGACCCGGCCCGTCGTCACGGGAATTACCACCCCGTTATGTTGTAAATACATGTTTTATGATTTTATATCAGTGTTAGAGTCTATCGGGTGAGTTAGGAGTGATTTGGATTGGAAATGAGGCATATAGCCTTTGTGAAGGAAACTTGAATAAGGAAAGTCAACCCGGAGTTGACTATTTGGTTAGAGGGCTTGGAATCGGATTCCGATGATTCGGTTAGTTCCGGGAGGTGATTTGTGACTTAGGGGAGCGATCGGAATTGAATTTGGAGGCCCGGTGTAGAAATAGGCTTGAATTGGCTAAGGTTGAATTTTGGCGAAATCCGAACGGTAGGTGAGATTTTGATCCGGGAGTCGGAATGGAATTCCGATAGTTGCAGGTAGCTCCGTTAGGTGATTTTGGATGTGCCTGCAAAATTTCAGGTCATTCGGACGTCGTTTGGTCGGGTTTTTCATCGAATATGTAATTCGGAAAGTTTTAAGGAATTTAGGCTTGAATTTGATGTGAATTATGGGTTTTGGTGTTATTAGACGTGTTTTGAGGATTTGAGCAAGTTCAAATAAGGTGTTAAGATGTGTTGGTGTGTTTGGATGAGGTCCCGGGGGCCTCGGGGTGTTTTCGGATGGTTAAACGGAAGAAAATCATGGAAATTGCAGGTTGAAGAGTACTGGTTCTGTCATTTTCGCCCCTGCGGAAAGCTGGGCGCGGAGGCGAGTCCGCAGGAGCGGACTGAGGAGCGCAGGAGCGCTTGTCATCGCAGAAGCGGACTCCTTTCCGCTGAAGCGGCATCGCTGGTGCGAGCCAGTGATCGCAGAAGCGAACAAGATGGAAAATGGGAAGGTCCGCAGAAGCGGATTATTGACCGCCTGGGCGAGTCCGCAGGAGCGGACTCTGGTGCGCAGAAGCGGGAGTTTCCGCAGAAGCGGAGGATCAATCGCGGAAGCGGACGCGCACAAGCGGTCCTATTCTCGCAGAAGCGGAATTGGCCGGCTAGGCCTGGAATCGCTGAAGCGACCCTTTGGTCGCGGATACGGACTCGTAGGAGCGGAAATTTTTCCGCAGAAGCGAAAATCGCTGTAAGTTAAGTGTATCAGAAGTTAGAAAAATTTCAGAACATTTCACACATTTGGGTCTCGGCTTTAGAGGCGATTTGGGCGATTTTGAAGAGAAATTCAAGGGAAATCATCATGTAATCAACTATGGACTTAAACTATGATTAGTATTGGTAATATTATGCAATTATATCATGAAAATCGAGGAAATTGGGGTAATTTATGGAGGATTTAGCCCTAAGCTTGAACTTTAGAAAATCAAGGTTTTGAATGGCCAAATGGAGTCCGAATTTGGTAAAATTGATATGCTTAGACTCGTATCGAGATGAGGATTCCGAATATGTAACTTTTGTAATTTTTCGACAAGCGTGCCGAAAGTCGGGTTTTGACAACTTTGGGAATTTTGATGTAAATCGAGTTGTTTTGATTGGGTATCGTCCCATTGGCCTAATTTGTTGTATTTCTACTGTATTTGATCAGATTCTACGCGTGCGGATCTTGATTCTCATGGCAAGGGCATTGCGGAATAGTCGTCGCGCTGTATTGAGGTGAGTAATAGATGTGGGTGATGACCAGAGCGGGTTCGAAACCCCGGTATACCACTTTGTGACGCTGTATAGCGGCGAGACACGCACACTCTTGAGAGTGCGGGGTCGATCATGAACCGGAGACTATATATTAGTCCGACCTGTTGATACCGTATTATTGGCTATTCTCGAGCCGTCGAACCTCCTTCTCGGATGGTTGCATATATTGTGGTCTGTGAGCCAGTTATTGGATCCCGCGAGGATCGTCATCATTGTCTTATCATATAGACATGCTAGTTTACTACTAGTCCGCAGCCTATTTTTGTTATTATGCTAATTCCAATCTCCGGAACTTGATATTACTGGTTTTCCAACCGAAAAATGATAAAAGAGTTTTCAAAAGCTACTTTCGAGCCTGCGAGGTCAGTATCCGCATATTAGCCGACTAGTAGTGGATCGGGCCGCGCGCCGCGACGAGATATATGTTGGATCGGACCGCACGCCGTAGGAATATCTCTATGAGATGTGCTTGGGTCGTAGGAGCCCCTCCGAGTCCGAACCCCCACGATGAGCACGGGTACCCAAAATTGGAGTCGGCTACGCGCCGTAGCGGTCATATCATGCATTGCATTGCATTTAGCTACATCCGCTAGTTGTTATGCTATTTATTGGTATTTGTTGGAACAGGTACAGTGAATATTGATTCTATGACAGGGTAGCCGATTATAGCTTTACATAGTGTTTTATTGCGGATTTCTTATCTGCGCTGTCTTACCCTCGTTTATTACCACTGAGTCTGGCAGTACTCATTTTACTCCCTGCACCTTGTGTGCAGATCCAGGTACCTCTCAGCAGTGATCCAGTAGCTGTGCGAGGCGACATCCGTGGGATATACGAGGTAGCTGCAGAGTCCGCAGGACCCGATATTCCTTCCTACTGTCTTTTGATTTTGTATTGACAATTCTTTCCGCACTTGGTATTTTTGTAAACCTTTATACATTCATGTTCAGTAGAGGCTCATGACTCTTGACCCTTGGTCTATGGGAGTTGATGTATTATGGGACTTGGTTCCCCGTTTTCGTTACATGTATTGCTGTTATTTCGTGAATTAATTTGCTTAAACGGGTTAAAGAGAGCTTCTAGCTCCGTGGTTGGGCCTAGGGAGCGCCTCCGAATTCTGTACACACCCCCGGTGAGCATCGTCGACGTTAAATGGAGCGGGCTGCGCGCCGCAACGGTATATGTATTGGAGCGGGCTGCACGCCGCAACAGTATACTTATCCATATCCTTATACATACTTAAGTACTTATACATTATAGACATATGTATATATCTTTATACATTGAGATGGTTGTACACCGTAGAGGTACGAGTGAGAGTTTGGTCAGTGTGAGACCTTGTTGAGATAGATGTGGACTAGAGATCAGAGTACTCACTGTAGTGATGACTTACCTGTGGGGGGTTTGCTTTAGAACTATTTAGTGATAGTACATGAGTTCTTACTTTCAGTTATTGCTTATTATTATTACTCACTGAGTTAAAATATACTCACCCCACTCCCCTGCACTTTTTATGCAGATTCACAGGTGCCCGAGAGCAATTGAGTTGTTGTAGCTGCTGATCCTTATCTACTTTTGCGGAGAGTACGAGGTAGCTGCCGGCGTCCGCAGAACCTGTTTTCTCTTTCCTTATCATTTGATGCTTTCATCTTGCTTAGACTTGATTGTTTTAGGATGTCTATTTTGTTCAGGCTCAGACTCGTGACACCACGATTTGGTTGGGACCATATTTTGTATGTTGCTACTATTGCGTTTATCATATTGTCATGAACACTTGCTGTTTAAGTTTAACTGGATTAATTGGAATTAATAATTGGCTGGTTTAAGAGGTAATATGGTCGGGCTTGCCTAGCATTATGTTGGGCGCCATCACGACCGGGGTTTGGGTCGTGACACCTCCAGAGTCTGCACACCCATAGTGAGCGCGGGTACCCATATGATTTGAGAGTGAGCCCGAGGTTCTAATATTGTGTAGAGTGACTAATACTGAGCCCGAGAAGCTGATACTATTCTTAGCGATTGGTACTCGGCCCGTGGGGAAACTTTGTACTATCTATCTGCTTGTTGTTTTACCTTATTTACTGGTTTTAAAGGAGATTTCATTGACCCTGTACTGTTTTTACTGTTTAAGTAATTTACTACCTGATATAGAATTGCCTTTTGCATTTATGTATTTTCATGCCTTCGGTTATTATTTATTATTGTTACTCACTGGGTGGGAGTACTCACATTACTCCATGTACCATGAGTGAAGATTAAGGCATAGCAGAGCTCATACCTAAGCACTGATTCATTCCAAATTAGTCTGCGAGTTGGAGTTACATGGTAGTTATTACGTCCGCATCCCCTTGTCTCCCTTTTCCTCTATGATTTATGTTTCTCTTCAAACTATTGTATCAGATATCATACTTTGTAGACTTATAGCAAACTCTGTAGAAGCTCATGACTTGTGACATTCTGATTTGGGCTGTGTCGGGTTGGTATCCTTCTGTTATCGTTGTTTCCGCATTACTGGCTATATTAAACATGTGTTAGAATTGTTAATTTTAATTAATTGCTTTAAAAAAGGTGTTTGCGTCGTTCTGGCAGGCCTCGTCTTCACGAGAGGCGCCATCATGACCGGGTTTAAAAATTGGATCGTGACATTATGTTAAATATCCCATTAATTAATTCAGATTTCAAACACTTGGGTTTATGTCGATAAGTAACTGACAAGAACTTTTCGTTGTTACTCATCAAAACTCAAATAGCTCAAGATCAACAATACGCAAAACAAAATATGATGCCATCATATTATTTTTTTTGGTTGTTAAGGGCATCTCCAACCTTGCCCCCATCCTCCATAATGAGGGTAATTTTGAGGAAAATTATCCTCCAATCCTCTTCCATTTTTGTCCCCAAAATGGGGGATGAATAGTGTTTCCTCAAATATGGGGTACACTATTCATCTCCCCTATTACTATTCACCATTATTTTATTATTTAATTTTTATGTTATCTCTTTATATACACTTAATTGTATTTAAGTAATATTTTTATAATATCAATATTATATCTTAACTTTGCTGTATAATTTTGATAAATTAATTTTCCCGCATATTTTCGTAAAATTAATTTTCGTGCTCAATGTAAAATTAATTTCGTGCATATTAATATTTTATTTGAATTATTAGTTAATCTATAATAATTGCTTATAAATTAAAAATTTTATGATTTTTTTTTAATTATGGAAATTACAAATTAATAAAAATAAAAGATGTTTGTTTAATTGAAATTAAAAAATAAAATTAAAATGAAAGATAATAATATAATATAAAAGAGAGAGAAGAATATAAAAAAATTTGGAGAAAAAAATAGGGGAATGATCGGAGTAAATTATCCCCAAAATGGGGTAAAAGTTGGAGATGGCCTAAAACCAGACATTTTATTTATTGAAGCGAAAAGAAAGGATTACAAAGAAGGGGCTAAAGGTAGAGTTACAGTCCCCTGCGTGTCCAAAAGTAAGTGTGATAATAAAAAGGGTGGAGGGTTATAAAAAACTACAATATATAGGAGGGTTGGACCAGTGGCATCCCTCTATTATCTCTTATTTATAATGGAGGGATGTAAGTAAGTAAGTATATTTAGTTCACGGATGGCATGCCACTACATTACAAATGCAAGATTCTTGTTTTAAAAGAAGTTTGACTCATTGTTGGCAAGGTTGATAAGGAGTAGCGATCAAGTGTAGGTCATTCTTTCTAGCACAAGCTACTCCAGCCGCCTCAGTTAAATCCAGTTCACTTGGATTTGTTCCAGTTGGGAGTTTCCAGTCAAAGTGATACAACAATTGAGCTAGTGGAAAATAAACATTAGCTAAACCAAATGATATTCCAGGGCAAATCCTCCTTCCGCTACCAAAGGGAAGATATTCATAATTATTACCAATATAATCCATAGAGTTGTACTCAAATCTCTCAGGTTTAAAACTTTCTGCGTCATCCCAATATTTTGGATCTCTTCCAATAGCCCAAACATTAACCACGACTTTTGTTTTCAAAGGAATAATGTTGCCATTTAAGTCGGTTTCTTCTCTACATTCTCTTGGGAGCAAAAGAGGTAATGGAGGGTGGAGTCTGAATGTTTCCTTAATCACCAACTTTAGGTATTTCAACTCCTCCACATCAAAACTTTCTTTCCCTCCTAACATTTCTCTTACCTCTGCTTGAGCTTTGGCAAATACACTTGGATTCTTCAACATTTCAACCATAGCCCAATCAATTGTTGTTGATGAAGTTTCTGTTCCCGCAGCAAACATGTCAAAAATAATAGCTTTAATGTTGTCATTAGTGATTGGAAATTGAAGGCCTCCTTCCTTCATAAGCCTTAGCAGTACATCAAGTATACCTTCACCTCCTGATTCTGATTCACCATCGCTCTTTGAATTCTTCTTGTGCTCATTGATGATACTTTCAAGAATGGCATCTAATTCATTGTGTGTATTCATAACTTTATTCTTCATTCCAGTAAGCACATGAAGAAACTTGAGTGAAGGGAATATATCAGCCACATCAAACCCTTCCATTAAGTTTGACACTTTTTTTACTAGTCGTACAAATTCGTCTTGCTCCTTGTATTTTTGTCCAAATGCTGATCTATATGTCATAGAGCTTGTGAATAGAGAAATCCTTTTAGTTACATTAACTGGCTTACCATGAGATGATCGAAAAAATTCAATCATACGATGAACTTCATCCCGTCTAATTGAGTTGAATGACTTGACGTTTTTGGCACTGAGCAATTCCAAGAGACAAATTTTACGCATTTGTCTCCAGTAATTGCCATAAGGAGAAAAGACAATGTCCGTCCCATTATAACAAACAATCTTGGCAGCTACAAGTAAAGGCCTAGATGCAAAAGAGAGGTCATGAGTTTTTAGTACTTGTTTTGCCATCTCAGGGGAAGTAACAACAACTAGAGAAACTTCACCTAGTTGAAGGTGCATAATTGGTCCATATTTTTTGGCTAAATCTCTAAGGACATGATGTGGAAGTCCACCTAGCAAATGAAGCATGCTTCCAAGAATAGGTAATTTCCATGGACCTGGAGGCAATCTTTTGGTTTGGCTATTCGAATTCTTCCATTTCCTCAATAAAAAGAGGAAAGAAACTAAAAGAAATAAGGAAAACAAGTTGAACAACTGCATTTGGGTATTGGGAGGGTTATTGATAGGTTCTGCAAATTAATGTTGTTGCATATATATGCTCTTTTAATAGGCAGGTATTGGCAATAAATGGGATTTGTCTAGTCAAATTAATACGACAGATGAATATTTAAGCTGACTATAAGAATACAAAATTTGGTGAGAAATATTAATATTTTAATCGACTAATTTTTGCGTATGAGGTTCTTAATAGACAACGGGAGCATGACAAAGAACATTGTCAACTCTGGCTGCTACAATATTTTATTTTAGAAAATTGGTAAAATTTGTCTCTTCTTGGAAAAAATGATCAAGGAATATCTGAAAGCACATTTCCAAGAGTTGAAGGGAAAAGAAGCTCAACTACTGCATTTTGGATTTTTGGGAGGGAAAGGGGGGATTATTTCGCTTGATAATTCTGCAAACTGTTGTTGCAAATATATGCTCTTTTTTAGGCATTTCGTTAGGCAAGAAATGGGACTTGTCTTATAAAATCATCATATCATATTCCCGTAGATTTTTTAATACAACTACTATATGATTAGGTACAATATGTATCTAATCAAAACATATAAAAAAATAACACGTATCTAATTAAAACTAAATTGTTTATTGTTGTAGGTTCATATATCCCATCGTCATGATTAACAAATGCGAACCTTCCTAGCTGGGCCCAAGTTCGCAAATGCGAACTCAAATCTCGCAATTCCCATAGTAGCGGGCTTGGGTTCGCAATTGCGAACCCTAGTTCGCAATTTCCATATTCGCGGCCCATCGAAATTTATATTTAGGCGAATTTTCACCACTCTTTCAAAACCCAAACCTCATAGGCGATTTTTCAAGAACAAACTTCATCCAAATCACTTGTAAGTCGATCTTTACTCAATTCTTTCAACTTTTAACATCATTAAACATGTTTTCCACTTGAAATCAAGGATTTTCATGGGTGAAATTGGGGTTTTTGAGTATAACCTAGATTTTCTATAAATTGGAGAGTTGGACGTCGATTTGAGGTCCAATTTCAAAACAAATTGTATATTTGAACTCGTGAGGGAATGTGTAACCGAATTATGGTTCGAATCTCTAGTTTTGACCATGTGGGCCTAGGGGCGTATTGGAAATTTTTGAGTAAAATTTTGGGAAACCCATTTTTATGCATTCAAACCGATTCATATAGTGTTTATTAAAGTAATTGAACAAATTGTGTTTAGATTGGAGCGAATTGGAGGTTGAATCACGAGGTAAAGAAATAGTTGAAGGTTAAGCGGATTTCAAGACTTTGAGGTAAGTGTTTAGTCTAACCCTAGCTTGAGGGAATATGAGTTGAGTCTTGTTGGCAATTGCTATTTGATCGAGTACAATGTATAGGCATGGTGACGAGTATCTATACATTGGTGTCTAGCATGATTGTGAGTCCTTATAATGTGATATATCATGAGAAGGCTATAATTTCCATATTATTGGAAGATGTCTATATATTCTGAATAACGTGTGAATAGTAAATGATCATTAAATTCTTTGGAGCGTTGGCTCAGAATGTTAAAGTGAATTATAAGATAAGTAAAGTAAGGATAAAAGAAATTTTATTGATTATTCCCTTGCCGGACGTAAGTATTTTGTATATTCTCCCTTGCTCGGATGATTGAACCGTTAATTATGCTCCCTTTCCGGGATGATTAAACTGTTAATTTTACTCCTTTGCCCAGATGTTTTCTATGTATTTGTCTGATGTGTGTCCCTTAATTGTGACTGTTGCTTGGGGACTCTGATTGTTAAATGATATTGAGGAGCGGGTTGCATGCCACAACAAATGATTCCGAGGATCGGGTTGCGCGCCGCAATAATGATAAATGATAAATAATATGGGTCGGGTTGCATGACGTAACAATGATAATTATGGAGCGGGTAGCACGCCGCAACCGTTGTTGACATTTGTGGTTATGTCTGAATATTGATTTTCTTGTTTCAGTGTGGAATTAAGCTATTTTTGATTGTTACTCTGGATTACTGTTTATTTATATTTCCCCACGACATGTTCCCCCACCCGTGTTGTTGATTTCTTGGTATTCAATTTTCTGCTGTATATTTTATAACTGCACATGTTTATGTGGTGTCAAGTCTAGCCTTGTCACTACTTCGTCGGGGTTAGGCTAGGCACTTGCTAGCACATGGGGTCGGTTGTGCTTATACTACACTTCTGTGCGTTTTTGCACAGGTCGAGGTTTTAAGCAGTAGCAGCAGTAGTTCGATATCGGGATCTTGTTATCACGAGACAAAGGTAGCCTTGAAGGCATCCGCAGGCCCGACGTCTTTTCTTATGTTTTTACTTTTACTGTTGCCTCATTGTTTCAAGACAGACAATTGTTATATTTCTTTCAGACCTTTATATGTTGTTTATTCTTAGTTGTTCGTGAGCATGTGACACCATATCTTGTGTAGAGGATATTATTGAGATGTTGGTATTTATTTTTAGACTTATAAAATTTGACTTCCGCAGTTATTGTTGTTATTATTACTGATGCTATAATTGATAATAGAATGGTTTTACTAATGAAAACGGTAAGTAAATTTGCTTGCCTAGCTACCACGAGTAGGCACCATCACGATTCCGATGGTGGGAAATTTGGGTCGTGACAAGTTGGTATCAGAGCACTAGGTTACATAGGTCTCACAACTCACGAACAAATATAGTAGAGTCTGAAAGGTAGGTCTGGAGACGTCTATACTTGTTCCCTAGAGTCAATTGAGTTAGCAAAAACCTCTCATTTATTCTTTCTTATCGTGCGATTTGGTTCCTCAAATGGTGATTGAATTTTTACTCTGTTCTTTCGCAGATGGCGAGAACACGCGCTTTCTCATCCGATGATCAGCAGTCCAAGCCCTAAGCAGCTCCCGTAAAGTGCAGAGGCCGCGGTCGTGCCGGAGGCTGTGGTAGGGGAAGATCTCCGCCCCAGGTAGCAGTTCTAGATGTAGTGCATCATATTGATGATGGTGAGGAGGTTCCAGCCCTAGTGGGCCCAACTTAGGTCCCAGGAGCGGTCATGTTCACCCCGGATCTTCAGGATGCTCTAGTCCGGATAGCATGCTTTATGGACAGTGTCGCCATAGTAGGTTTGCTGCCAGTAGCACCAGCCACTTCTCATGCTGGGGGAGGGGTTTAAACTCGTGCTACGCGTACTCCGGAGCAAGTAGCTCCCCACGCTTAGGCCCCCGTGGTTCAGCCCGCAGTGGCAGCTCATACAGGCATTACAGCTTAGGCCGGAGATGCAGCGGCCATGTCTTCGGATGCCTTGTGGAGACTTGATCGGTTTTCCAAACTTTTTACCACCACTTTTAGCGGTGCTTCATCAGAGGATCCCCATGATTTTCCATTCAGTTGTCATGAGATTCTCGGGACTATGGGAATAACAAAGACCAGCGAGGTTGATTTTTGCACCTTTAGGCTTGCAGGATCCGCCAAGACTTGGTGGAGAGATTTTTGCCTATCTAGGCCAGCAGGGTCCCTAGCTTTGACATGGTATCAGTTTGAAAAGTTATTCTTGGAGAAGTTTCTCCCCGTCACTCAGCGGGAAGCACTTTGTAGGTAGTTTGAACGCCTCCAGCAAGGCTGCATGATCGTTACTCAGTACGAAAATAGATTTGTGGATTTGGCATGCCATGCAGTTGTGATACTCCATTCAGAGAGGGAGAGGCTCCAGAGGTTCATTGATAGATTGATTCAGCCGATCCGTATTCAGATGTCCACGGGAGTTGGTGTCACTATCCGAATTCCACACTATCGGGATCGTGATGGCGCCTACTCGTGGTAGCTAGGCAAGCCAATTTACTCACCATCTTTCTACTAATAAAAACCATCCTATTGTCAATTTAATAACATGAATAATAATAATAATAACATTAACTGCGGAAGTCTAGTTGCATAAATTTGAATATAATTGTGAAATACTCAACATAAATCCTCTACCCAAGATGTGGAGTCACTAACTCACGAACTACTTAAAATAACTACACATAATGGTCCGAAAGAAATATAACAATCGTATGCCTCGAAATAATGAGACTACAATATAAATGAAAAATATAAAAGAGACGTCGGGCCTGCAGACGTCTACAAGCTACCCCAGTCTCGAGAGTATGACAATCCCGCTAATGAAACTACTGCTGTTGCTGCTAAAAACCTGGACCTGTGCAAAAATGCACAGAAGTGTAGTATCAGCACAATCTGGCCCCATGTGCTGGTAAGTGCCTGGCCTATCCCAGCAAAGTAGTGACAAACCTAGGACCAGACTCTCACATAAACCTGTGCAGTTTTATATACATATGTACCACAAAATAACAGAATTACTGAGCAACACAAATAGCAAGGGAGGGCACATGCTAGGGGAGCACAATCGAATATACATAATTAATCAATAAGGTAAAAAGAGAGTGCAACAAAACAATTATCACAAAATAAGAAATTGAATGGTTTCAAGGCATCACCCTTCGTGCTTTTACTCTCATCCACACCAAATAATCAAACAAAAGTGCACGGCATCACCCTTCGTGCTTTTACTCTCATCCTCACCAAATAAGCAAATAAAAGTGCACGACATCACCCTTCGTGCTTTTACTCTCATCCTCACCAAATAAGTAAATAAAAGTGCACGGCATCACCCTTAGTGCTTTTACTCTCATCCTCACTAAATAATCAAATAAAAGTGGACGGCATCACCCTTCGTGATTTTACTCTCATCCTCACCAAATAAGCAAATAAAAGTGCACGACATCACCCTTAGTGCTTTTACTCTCATCCCCGCATTCATGGCACGGCATGATCCTTCGTGCATGATTTAATTAATAGTGGCACGAAATGTTCCTTCGTGCATAAATAGTAAAACATGGCATGGAATGATCCTTCATGCATAAATAGTAAAACATGGCATGGAATGATCCTTCGTGCGAACATAATTAAAAATGGCATGGCATCACCCTTTGTGCTTTATCACTCTTCCTCACCCAAACAACAGTCACAATCAACGGGAAAGAAGAATGAAATAAACAACAAGTACCATCCCGGCAAGGGAGTAACAACAGTCATAAAGATATCCCAACAAGGGAACTATAACAACAACACAACAAGATCCCAGAAAGGGAACAATAACACAACCTTCACAACCCGACAGTGGCTCAATAATATAACTTAGAAAAGTTTCACATTAGCTCACAACATGTATCAACAAACGACTCACTATCATGCTAGACTTCGGTGTATGGATGATCTTCACCATGCCTATACACCGCACTAGATCATTTAGCAATTAGCAAGTTATTATACTCTACTCATATTCCCTCAAGCTAGGAGAGATCAAACACTTACCTCGACGACTTATAGTCTACTCAATCCTCAAGCAATGCCTTTCCTTTCGAATTTGGCTTCAAATCAATCATATCTATACACAATTTATTTAATATCTTCAATTTTACTCAACAAACCAACCCAATTGTCTAATTAAAGTATTTTTAACATGTTGTCCAAAAATTGTAAAACTGACCTCAGGCCCTCTTGGTAAAAAAATTCCGAAACTTATACCAACGGATTCCTCATCTCGCCACGAGTCTGTACATATAAAGAACACCAAAATAAGAGTCCGTTGACCCCTCAAATCGACCCCTGAAGGTCTCATAATTCCAGGCCCCAAAATCTTATTTTTCTATTATTTTCATAAATTAAAGAATGAAATTGTGGTTTATAATCACAGATAAATGAGTTTTAATAATCAAATCACATACCTTTGTGATACCCACTAATTTTCTATTTTAAATATTGCCTCAAAAGCTTCTTCCCGATCAAAAATTGGAAGAAACTCGACCTGCTCATTTTAGGTATACTGTTCATATATTTTACTACTTCTAATGGATTCATTGTGAAATTATAAAGAATTTAGGCTTTTGAATCACTCAATTTGACCTTATAATGAAGGAGATATGTAGGTTTTAAGATTTGCAAATAGTGGAGGTTTTTAATATGCCGTCAGGGGCAATTTTGTCATTAATCTAAAAATCTGGGTAACCTTGGTAAAATGGCCATAAAATCCTCATACGATGTCCAAATTCGATGATTCTTTTTGCTACGGGTCCATAATTATGATACGGATCTAATGCTCCATTTAAAACAGTAATCGAAGCTCATTTGTGCAATATGATATCATTTACGCTTGAACAAACGATGTCGAAACATAAGAAAAACGAGCACAATGCAACCCAAACCTATCCGAAACACGTCAAACGACGTCCGTTTTTTACCAAACTTTACAGGAAGTTCCTAAAAAATATATAAGACTTGTACTGGGCGTCAAAACTAAAATATGAGCCTGATACCATAGTCTTTTAATTAATTTTCATTCTCATTTTCCTTAATAATTTCAAAAAAACAATTTAACAGAAAAATTCTTTTGCTTATGTTCTAGACCTCGAATTTCGACTACAGGCACATTCCCGAGTCCCATATGTTTTTACGGACCTTCCCGGACAGTCTGATCTCGGGTCCGGGTTCGTTTATGAAATATGTTGACCAAAGTGAACTATAGTCATATTAATATCAAAATTCTTCAAATTTTTCACAATTTCATATAATTGAACATAATAATTTTCCGGCTATGCGCCCAGACTGTGCATGCAAATCAAGTCAATATAAAATAAGGTTTTCAAGGCCTCGGAAGCACGAAATAGATGAGGAAAATAGGTGATGACATCACATCCTCCACCCCTAAAACAATCGTTCATCCTCGAACGGAGAAAAGAAGGAAGTACCTTAGTCGGGGAACAAATGTGGATAACGGCTCCAAAGGGGCTCCTTCAGCCCAAGCGCAATATAATCATAACATTCACTGCGGCATGCAGCCCAACCCATACTCTATCATAACATACGCTGCGACATGCAACTCGATTCATACTCATTCATAACATTCGATGTGGCAGCCCGATCCGTACTCTATCAGAACATTCGCTACGGTGTGCAGTCCGATCCGTACTCAGTCCATAGTATGCATATGAGTCACGTACTGATTCAATTAATTTCCCAATTTCCAATTTGTTAAGAAGAATATACTTTAGATATTTAACTTCAGGAAATGACTTAGCATTTCATAATGTGATTAAGAACATGAGTAAGATCAATGATTATATAGAGCATGCTATCACAATGATATTCATCCTCTGAGGATTCTATAGATTGGCACAAGGCCCCAGACACGGCAATAAGCCCAGATATATTCAACACATGGTGTGTATCAATCGTTAATATAGAAACATTCTTGTTCGGGATGGACGAAGTCACAATCCCCCGTCATAAACAATTCCTCACCTGCTATGCGATGCGAGTCACGCCCTTCATAGGCGACACCGGGAGCTTACCCACTCACCAACCATGAAATCTACATCTTGAATCTTACGGTTTGCATAACTCTTCTACCTAGACTGAGCTGGATGCAGCCTCTCGAGTGAATATGAGACTGCTACTGGAATAAAATGCACTGACTTGGTCAGCCTATCAACAATGAACCAAATAGTATCAAACTTCTTCCGAGTCAACGAAAGTCCAGTAACGGAATCCATTGAAATTTGCTCCCACTTCCACCAGGGAAGCTCAATTCTCCGAAACACACCACCAAGCCTCTCATGTTCCTATTTGATTTACTGACAATACAAACACCGAGCGACATACGCAACAATGTCTTTTTTCATCCTACGCCACCAATAATGCTACCGCAAGTCCTGATACATCTTCGCGGCGCCTCGGTGAATAGAATACCGAGAAATATGGGCCTCCGCTAAGATCAACTCTCAAATTTCATCAACATTGGGCACGCAAACTCGCCCCTACAATCTCAACATCCCGTCATCACCTGAGGTTACCTTCGTAGCACTTCCCCGCTACACCCTGTCTATCAGGACACACAACTGGGGATCACCGAACTGCCATTCACAGATACGCTCCAATAGAGAAGAACGATCAACTGTGCAAGCCAACACTCTGCTAGGATCAAAAGTATCTAATCTGATAAATTGGTTGGCTAAGGACTAAACATCTAAGCAAGCGTTCTCTGGCTGACTGGAATGAAGCAAGACTATCCATTCTAGCATGTGACGACACGGCCCGTCGTCACGGGAATTACCACCCCGTTATGTTGTAATTACATAATTCATGCTTTTATATCAGTGTTAGAGTCTATCGGGGAAGTTAGGAGTGAATTGAAATGAAAATGAGGCATATAACCTTTTGAAGGAAACTTGAATAAGGAAAGTCAACCCGGAGTTGACTATGTAGTTAGAGAGCTCGGAACCGGATTCTGATGATTCGACTAGTTCTGGGGGATCATTTATGACTTAGGAGAACAATCGGAATTGAATTCGAAGGTCCGATGTAGTTTTAGGCTTGAATTGGCTAAGGTTGAATTTTGGCGAAAACCGGATGGCAGGTGATATTTTGATCCGGGGGTCGGAATGGAATTCCGACAATTTCTGTAGCTTCGTTATGTGATTTTGGATGTGTATGCAAAATTTCAGATCATTCGGACGTCGTTTAGTCGGGTTTTTGATTGATTGTGTAATTCGGAATGTTTTAAGGAATTTAGGCTTGAATTCGATGTGAATTATGGGTTTTGATGTTATTAGACGTGTTTTGAAGATTCGAACAAGTTCGAATAAGGTATTAAGATGTGTTGGTGTGTTTGGATGAGGTCCCGGGGGCCTCGGGGTGTTTTCGGATGGTAAATCGGGAGAAAAGCATGGAAATTGCAGGTTTGAAGAGTTCTGGTTCTGTTGTTTTTGCTCCTGCGGAAATGGGGGCGCAGGAGCGAGCCCGCAGAAGCACTGGGGTTCGCTGAGGCGGATCCTGGTCCGCATGGGCAGCACCGCAGGTGCGGAAGGAAAGACCGCAGAAGCGGTCTGGGCTCGTTAGGGGAGAATCCGCAGAAGCGGAAGACTTGTCGCCTAAGCGAGTCCGCAGGAGCGGACTCTGATGCGCAGAAGCGGTAAGGCTCGCAGGAGCGGAAGGGGTTTCGCAGGAGCGGTCTTGCAGGAGCGAGACCTGGGCCGCCGAAGCGAAGCTGGGCGGCTAGGAGTATTTTCGCAGAAGCGACCATTTGGTCGCAGAGGCGGCCTCGCAGAGGCGGATTTTGGTCCGCAGAAGCGGAAATCGCGCCTGTGTTAAAAATAACAGAAGGGTTAAAATTTCATAAGTTGCAAAACATTTGGGGCTCGGTTCTTGAAGGCGAATTGGGCGATTTGGGCGAGTTATTGTTGGGAGAACATCGGGTTATCGTTGGAGGTAAGTTTTGTGGCTTAATTACATCATTTTAACATGAAATCCTTGGTTAAATCCCTGTAAATGGAAGATTAAAGGTGGGTTTGAGCCCTAGGCCTAAATTAGAGAAAAACACTGATTTGAGTGGGCAAATGGAGTCCGATTTTGGTAAATTGTATATGCCTAGACTCGTATCGAGACGAGGATTCCGAATATGTGATTTTTGTAATTTTTCGACAAGTGTACCAAAAGTCGGGTTTTGACAACTTGTGGGTTTTGAGATAAATTGGGTTATTTCGAATGAATTTCGTGAAATTAGCGTATATTGATGCATTCTCTATGATTTTGAGCAGATTTGGCACCCGAGGAGATTGATTTGCGAGGCAAGCGCAAGGCGGATTGAAGCTTCTACCGGTTCGAGGTGAGTGGTAGTAGTAAATAATGTACTGAGGGTTTGAAACCCCGTACTAGCACTTCACAGTGTTATATTGAGATGAGACACGCGTTCTATGACGGGCGTGGTGACATTGTGATTGGGGGTTCGGACTTAGTCCTTCCGGCTAATAGAATACTGTGTTGTATGACTGTTACTGAGATTATAACTGTACAATTAGGCTAATAGCCATGTTTGGGGCCTTGTGCCGATCTGTAAGAGCATTAGGGAACCTATAAAGCTAGGTGACCCTTATATCATGTTGGAAACATACACTCAGCCGTAGCTCTAGCTATATAGCATAACATGAGCCCGTACTAGATATGTACATTGAGAGAGATTATCTAGGGTGGAATTCCCTGTTCTAGGCTGAGCAGACCTGAAAGGCCAAGTCTATACCGATTGAGATGAGATAGGGTCAAGGACCCACTATGAGATGTTATATTGGGCCTGAAAGGCCAAGTCTATATTGACTGAGACAGGGTCTAGGACCCAGGTATTATATACATATACCTATATTGGATCGGGCTGCACGCTGCAGCAGTATATATATTGGATTGGACTGCACGCCGCAGTAATATACATGCAATATACATGTACATACATGTGGGATGGACTGCACGCCGCAGTATTATTGCGCTTGGGCTGTAGGAGCCCCTTCGGAGTCTGAGTCTGCACACATTCTCAGTGAGCACTGGTGTATATGATGGGATCGGGCTGCACGCCGCAGCAGTATAGAGATATATACATATATATATTGGATCGGACTGCACGCCGCAGTAATATTTGTGTGGATCGTGCTGCACGCCGCAGTATTATAGTGCTTGGGCCTAGAGAGCCCCTCCGAAGTCGGTATACACCCCAGTGAGCGTCGTCGACGTTAAATGGAGCGGGCTGCGCGCCGCAGCGGTATATGTATTGGAGCGGGCTGCACGCCGCAACATTATACTTAATCATATCCTACTATCTACTTAAACACTTATACATTATAGGCATAAGTATGTGTCTTTATATGTTGAGATGGCCGTACACCGTAGGGGTACGAGTGAGGGTTGGTTCAGTGTAGAATCTGGTAGAGATAAACGTAGATTGGAGGTTAGAGTTCTACTATAGTGATGACGTACCTGTGAGGGTTGCCTTAGAACTGCTAAGTGATAGCACAGGATTTCTTACCTTCAGTTATTATTTATTATTGTTACTCACTGGAGTTGAAGTATACTCACCCCACTCCCCTGCACTTTCTGTGCAGATCCACAGGTGCCCGAGAGCAGTTGAGACATTGTAGCTGCTGATCCTTGTCTACTATTGTGGAGATTACGAGGTTGCTGCCAGCGTCCGCAGAGCTTGTTTCTCCTTCTTTATCATCTTGTTGATTTCCTACTTGCCTAGACTTGATTGTATTAGGATGCTATCCTGTAGAGGCTCAGTCTCGTGACACCACGACATGTTTGGGACCGTATTTTGTATGTTTTACGTTTCGATTATCACTTGATATGATTAACTACTGTTTAAGTTTAATTTATTTAATAATTGGCTGGTTTAAGAGATAATATGGTCGGGCTTGCCTAGCATTGTGTTGGGCACCATCACGACCGGGGTTTGGGTCGTGACAAGTTGGTATCAGAGCCTAGGTTAACAGGTCTCGCGAGTCATGAGCCGGTTAGTAGAGTCTCGTGGATCGGTGAGGGGACGCCTGTACTTATCCTCGGGAGGCTGCAAACCTTTTTAGGAAAAGTTTCAATTCTTGGAATTCTTGTCGTGCGATTACTTTTGACTTGAACCGAACTTTGACATTCTATTCTCTCGCGGATGGCGCGACTCAAATCCAAATCTCGGCAAAGCCGAAATACTCCAAAAGTCATAGGCGTACTGGTTGCGGTATGACTCGAGGCGTGTTTCCGCGATGTCGCAAATTCCTAAAAATAATACTTAACGCAGAAGCACATTATGTTGTTAAAATCTATAACTAAGTCAAACAAAAGTCAAAAACGATGGTGGAGCGACCGTGCTAAAACCACGGAATCCGGGAGTGCCTAACACCTTCTCCCGGGTTAACAGAGTTCCTTATCCGGATCTCTGCTTCGCAGACATTTCAAAGAGTCAAAATTCCTCGGATTCGGGATCAACCGGTGACTTGGGACACCATTGTCATTCCCAAGTGGCGACTCTGATTACTCTCTAAATATATCCCGAACCGATTGTCCTTAAATTGGAAAAACTCCTTCCCTTACGTTATTTTATCCATCTCGGGTAATTGAGCGTCGGGGTATGCCCTACAAGCTTATTTATACACCTTACGCATGTTCGGGGTAGTAAAAAGGGAGGTGTGACACCACTATCATGGCCGGAGTTCTCCACTATGTTCTTGGAGAAATGGGAGCCTCGATCTCAAAGAGAGGAGATACGTAGGCAGTTTGAGGGTCTCCATCAGGGGGACATGTCAGTGTCAGAGTATGAGATCAGGTTTACAGAGTTGTCCAGATATGCACCGTGGTTGGTTCATTCCGACAGAGAGAGGATTGGGCGCTTCGTGGACGGCCTCATTTATCCCGTTCGTATTCTGATGACTCGGGAGAGGGTTTTGAGTCGTACATTTGAGGATGCTGTGGATATTGCTCGCGACATTGAGACAGATCGTCGCAGGAGCGGGATGAGAGGGAGGCCAAGAGGCCTCGAGGAGCAGCTAGTTCCAGTGGCACTCAGACCAGAGGCCAGAGTCAGGCAGAGCCGAGGTCGCTCTTTCAGGTCTTCGTAGTCGGGTCGCTCAGATCGTCGCAGATGGTCTCCTAGATAGGGTTATCAGGGTTCGCACCAGAGCCAGCCATCTCTCAGTGCCATGCCAGCTCAAAGTTCTTCACAGGCCCTATCTGCTCAGGGTTCATCTCGGCCTAGTTCATCGGTTGGCCACTCCAGCGCTAGAGGTCATTATCAGTCTCAGTACCCAGCACCGGGGAGCTGCTACGAGTGCGGAGAGTTTGGGCACCACCGTAGGGAGTGTCCTCGTCTTGTTTCCAGATGTTATCAGCAGAGGGGGCAGCCCTCGTCATCTGGTCCTTCTACTTCAGCACCCGCCCCACCAGCTAGGGGTGAGGGTCAGACAACTAGGGGTCGCTCTCGAGGGGGAGGCCGATCAGGCGGACAGGCTAGATGCTATGCTTTTCAAGGCCGATCTGAGGCCGTTGCTTCTGATGCTGTCATTATAGGTATTATTTCAGTCTGCCACAGAGATGCCTCAGTATTGTTTGATCCCGGTTCTACTTATTCTTATGTGTCTACATATTTTGCTCCTCATTTGGGCACGACCCGAGGGAGCCTTGAGCTGCCAGTGCATGTATCTACCCCGGTAGGGGATACTATTGTTGTGGACCACGTATATCGGTCCTGTTTGGTCACTATTGGAGGTCTGGAGACCCGAGTAGACCTGTTGCTTCTCAGCATGATTGATTTTGATGTTATATTGGGCATGGACTGGCTATCTCCATGTCATGCTATTCTGGACTGTCATGCTAAGACGGTCACTTTGGCTATGCCGGGCATTCAGAGGATCGAGTGGCGAGGCACGACTGAGTATGTACCTAGCAGGGTAATATCTTTCCTCAAGGCCCAACGAATGGTTGGGAAGGGATGTCTCTCTTATTTGGCATTTGTACGGGAGGTCGAGGCCCAGACTCCCAGTATTGATTCTGTTCCCATTGTGCGAGACTTTCCTGATGTGTTTCCGTCAGACCTGCCGGGCATGCCGCCGGACAGGGATATTGATTTTGGTATCGATTTGGTGCCAGGCACTCAGCCTATTTCTATTCCTCCATATCGTATGGCACCAGCTGAGTTGAAGGACTTGAAGGAGCAGCTCCAGAAACTCCTAGATAAGGGGTTCATTCGGTCGAGTGTGTCGCCGTGGGGTGCACCGGTCCTGTTTGTTAAGAAGAAGGACGGATCTATGAGGATGTGTATTGACTATAGGCAGCTAAACAAAGTAACAGTGAAGAATAAGTATCCTCTTCCTCGTATTGATGATTTATTTGATCAGCTCTAGGGAGCTAGGGTGTTCTCGAAGATTGATCTTCGTTCAGGCTACCATCAGCTGAAGATTAGAGAGTCTGACATTATGAAGACTGCATTTCGGACCCGATATGGTCATTATGAGTTCCTTGTGATGTCGTTTGGGCTGACCAACGCCTCAGCAGCATTTATGCATCTGATGAACAGTGTGTTCAGGCCTTATTTGGATTCATTTGTGATTGTGTTCATTGATGACATTCTAGTCTACTCCGTAGTCAGGAGGAGCATGCTCAGCATTTGAGTATTGTGTTGCAGAGATTGAGGGAGGAGAAGCTATATGCTAAGTTCTCCAAATGTGAGTTCTGGCTTGAGTCCGTGGCATTCTTAGGGCACGTGGTGTCCTGTGATGGTATTCGGGTAGATCCGAGGAAGGTCGAGGCAGTGCAGAGTTGGCCCAGACCGACCTCAGTTACTGAGATCCGTAGCTTTCTGGGATTGGCAGGGTATTATCGCCGATTCGTTCAGGGGTTCTCTTCTATTGCTTCACCCTTGACTAGATTGACTCGGAAGGGTGTTCCTTTCTTATGGTCCGAGGAGTGCGAGGAGAGCTTTCGGAAGCTCAAGACAGCACTGACCACAGCACCAGTCTTGATTCTACCGACAACGTCAAATTCTTATACTGTATATTGTGATGCCTCAGGAGTGGGCATTGGTTGTGTGTTGATGCAGGAGGGTAGGGTCATTGCTTATGCTTCTCGTCGGTTGAAGCCCCACGAGAAGAACTACCCTGTTCATGATTTGGAGCTAGCAGCCATAGTTCATGCTTTGAAGATTTGGAGGCATTACCGGTATGGTGTCTCCTGTGAGGTGTTCACGGATCATCGCAGCCTTCAGCACTTATTCAGACAGAAGGACCTTAATTTGAGACAGCGGAGGTGGTTGGAGTTGCTTAAGGACTATGATATCACTATTTTGTATCATCCGGGGAAGGCCAATGTGGTGGCCGATGCCTTGAGTCGGAAGGCGGTTAGCATGGGCAGCTTAGCTTTCATCCCAGTTGGGGAGAGGCCATTTGCTTATGATGTTCAAGCCCTAGCCAATCGGCTAGTGAGATTAGATATTTCGGAGCCGAGTCGGGTGTTGGCTTGTGTTGTTTCTCGATCTTCCTTATATGATCGCATCAGGGGAGCGACAGTATGATGACCCGCATTTGCTTGTCCTTAAGGACAGAGTGCGGCATAATGATGTTAGAGATGTGACTATCGACAGTGATGGTGTTCTGAGGATGCAGGGCCGTATATGCGTGCCCAATGTTGATGGTTTGCGGGAGTTGATACTTGAGGAGGCACACAGTTCGCGGTAGTCTATTCACCCAGGTGCCGCGAAGATGTACCAAGACTTGAGACAACACTATTGGTGGAGGAGAATGAAGATGGATATTGTTAGGCATGTAGCTAAGTGCCTCAATTGCCAGCAGGTCAAATATGAGCATCAGAGACCGGGTGGTGTTCTTCAGGGTATGGTTATTCCCGAGTGGAAATGGGAGAGGATCACCATGGATTTTGTTACTGGGCTTCCTCGGACAGCGAGGAAGTTTGATTCTGTATGGGTGATTGTTGATCGGCTGACTAAGTCCGCACATTTCATCCCACTTAGTACTACTTACTTATCGGAGCGGTTGGCAGCGATCTTTATTCGGGCGATTGTCAGGTTGCATGGGGTCCCAGTGTCTATTATATCTGACAGAGGCACTCAGTTCACTTCTCAGTTTTGGAGAGCATTTCAGCGAGAGATGGGTACACGGGTTGAGTTAAGCACCGCATTTCACCCCCAGACAGACGGACAGTCTGAGCGCACTATTCAGATCCCGGAGGATATGTTGCGGGCATGTGTGATTGACTTTGGTGGTTCATGGGATGAGTTTTTGCCACTTGCTGAGTTTGCCTACAACAACAACTACCAGTTGAGTATTCAGATGGCCCTGTATGAGGCATTGTATGGCAGACGGTGTAGATCTCCCGTCGGATGGTTTGAGCCTGGTGAGGATCGATTGATAGGGACCGAGTTAGTTCAGGATGCTCTGGATAGAGCAAAGTTGATCCAGGAGAGGCTTCGTACAGCACAGTCTCGCCAGAAGAGTTATGCAGACCGTAGGGTTCGAGAGTTGTCTTTCATGGTTGGTGATAGAGTATTGCTGAAGGTTTCACCCATGAAGGGTGTCATGAGTTTCGGGAGGAAAGGGAAGTTGAGTCCCAGGTATATTGGTCCTTTTGAGATACTTAGGAGAGTTGGAGAGGTGGCATATGAGTTAGCCTTGCCACCCAGCTTATCCAGCGTTCATCCACTATTCCATGTGTCTATGCTCCGGAAGTACATCGGAGATCCGTCCCATGTATTAGACTTCAGTACCATTTAGCTTGATGGTGATCTATCCTATAATGTGGAGCCTATTGCTATTTTGAGTCGCCAAGTGAGGAAGTTGAGGTCGAAGGAGATTGCATCAGTTAAGGTTCAGTGGAGAGGTCGACCCTTAGAGGAGGCTACTTGGGAGGTTGAACAGGATATGCGGAGCAGATACCCTCAGCTATTCGAGACTTCAGGTATGTTTCTTGACCCGCTCGAGGACGAGCGTTTGTTTAAGTTGGGGAGAATGTGACGACCCGGCCCGTCGTCATGGGAATTACCACCCCGTTATGTTGTAATTACATAATTCATGCTTTTATATCAGTATTAGAGTCTATCGGGGAAGTTAGGAGTGAATTGAAATGAAAATGAGGCATATAACCTTTTTGAAGGAAACTTGAATAAGGAAAGTCAACCCGGAGTTGACTATGTAGTTAGAGAGCTCGGAACCGGATTCTGATGATTCGACTAGTTTCAGGGGATCATTTATGACTTAGGAGAACAATCGGAATTGAATTCGGAGGTCCGGTGTAGTTTTAGGCTTGAATTGGCGAAGGTTGAATTTTGGCGAAAACCGGATGGTAGGTGATATTTTGATCCGGGGGTCGGAATGGAATTCCGACAATTTCTGTAGCTTCGTTATGTGATTTTGGATGTGTCTGCAAAATTTTAGATCATTCGGACGTCGTTTAGTCGGGTTTTTGATTGATTGTGTAATTCGGAATGTTTTAAGAAATTTAGGCTTGAATTCGATGTGAATTATGGGTTTTGATGTTATTAGACGTGTTTTGAAGATTGGAACAAGTTCGAATAAGGTATTAAGATGTGTTGGTGTGTTTGGATGAGGTCCCGGGGGCCTCGGGGTGTTTTCGGATGGTAAATCGGGAGAAAAGCATGGAAATTGCAGGTTTGAAGAGTTCTGGTTCTATTGTTTTCGCTCCTGCGGAAATGGGGGCGCAGGAGCGAGCCCGCAGGAGCGGAAAATGAGCGCAGAAGCACTGGGGTTCGCTGAGGCGGATCCTGGTCCGCATGGGCGGCACCGCAGGTGCGGAAGGAAAGACCGCAGAAGCGGTCTGGGCTCGTTAGGGGAGAATCCGCAGAAGCGGAAGACTCGTCGCCTAAGCGAGTCCGCAGGAGCGGACTCTGATGCGCAGAAGCGGTAAGGCTCGCAGGAGCGGAAGGGGGTTTCGCAGGAGCGGTCTCGCAGGAGCGAGACCTGGGCCGCAGAAGCGAAGCTGGGCGGCTAGGAGTATTTTCGCAGAAGTGACCATTTGGTCGCAGAGGCGGCCTCGCAGAGGCGGATTTTGGTCCGCAGAAGCGGAAATCGCGCCTGTGTTAAAAATAACAGAAGGGTTAAAATTTCATAAGTTGAAAAACATTTGGGGCTCGGTTCTTGAAGGCGAATTGGGCGATTTGGGCGAGTTATTGCTGGGAGAACATCGGGTTATCGTTGGAGGTAAGTTTTTGTCACGACCCCAAATCCGGTCGTGATGGCGCCCAGCACATTGCTAAGCCAGCCTGACCAATCAATATTAACAATGGAGCTAGAAGCTCTCTGTAACCCATTTAAGCATTTCAAAATATGAAACAATAGTAATACTTATACCAACAGCGGGGAAACCAAGTCCCAAAATATACTAACTCCCATAGACCGAAGGGTCAAGAGTCATGAGCCTCTACTGAACATGAGTGTATAAAGGTTTACAAGATACCAAGTGCGGAATGAAATGTCAATACAAAATCAAAAGACAGTAGGAAGGAATATCGGGTCCTGCGGACTCTGCAGCTACCTCGTATATCCCACGGATGTCGCCTCGTACCGCTACTGGATCACTGCTGAGAGGTACCTGGATCTGCACACAAGGTGCAGGGAGTAAAATGAGTACTGCCAGACTCTCAGTGGTAATAAACAAGGGTAAGACAGCGCAGATAAGAAATCCGCAATAAAACACTATGTAAAGCTATAATCGGCTACCCTGTCATAGAATCAATCTTCACTGTACCTGTTCCAACAAATACCAATAAATAGCATAACAGCTAGGAGATGTAGCTAAATGCAATGCAATGCATGATATGAACGCTACGGCGCGTAGCACGACTCCAATTTTGGGTACCCGTGCTCGCTTGTGGGGGTTCGGACTCGGAGGGCTCCTACGGCCCAAGCACGTCTCATAGAGATATTCTGCGGCGTGCGGTCCGATCCAACATATATCTCGACTTGCGGCGCGCGGCCGATCCATTACTAGTCGACTAATATGCGGATACGACCTCGCGAGCTCAAAAGTAGTTTTTGAAAACTCTTTTATCATTTTTCGGTTGGAAAACGAGTAATATCAAGTTCCAGAGATTGGAATTAGCATAATAAAAGAAATAGTTCAGGACTAGTAGTAAACTAGCATGTCTATATGATAAGATAATGATAACGATCCTCGCGGGATCCAATAACTGCTGGCTCACATCCCACAATATACTCAACCACCCAAGAAGGGGGTTCAATGGCTCGAGAATAGCCAATAATACGGTATCAACAGGTCGGACTAATATATAGTCTCCAGTTCATGATCGACCCCACACTCACAAGAGAGTACGTGTCTCGCCGCTATACGGCGTCACAAAGTGGTATATCGGGGTTTCGAACCCGCTGGTCATCACCTACATCTATTACTCACCTCAATACAGCGCGATGACTATTCCGTAATGCCCTTGCCACGAGAATCAAGCTCCGCACGCGTAGAATCTGATCCAATACAGTAGAAATACAACAAATTAGGCCAATGGGACTACACCCAATCAATACAACTCAATTTACATCAAAATTCCCAAAGTTGTCAAAACCCGACCTTTCGGTACGCTTATCGAAAAATCACGAAAGTCACATATTCGGAACCCTCATCTCAATACGAGTCTAAGCATATCAATTTTACCAAATTCGGACTCCATTTGCCCATTCAAAACCTTGATTTTCTAAAGTTCAAGCCTAGGGCTAAATCCTCCATAAATTACCCCAAATTCCTCCATTTTCATGATATAATTGCATAATATTACCAATACTAATCATAGTTTAAGTCCATAGTTGATTACTTGATGATTTCCCTTGAATTTCTCTTCAAAATCGCCCAAATCGCCTCTAAAGCCGAGACCCAAATGTGTGAAATGTTCTGAAATTTTTTCTAACTTCTGATACCCTTAACTTACAGCGATTTTCGCTTCTGCGGAAGAATTTCCGTTCCTACGATGCCAAGCGCTCCTGCGCTCCTCAGTCCGCTTCTGCGGACTCGCCTCCGCGCCCACATTTCCGCAGGGGCGAAAATGACAGAACCAGAACTCTTCAACCTGCAATTTCCATGATTTTCTTCCGTTTAACCATCCGAAAACACCCCGAGGCCCCGGGACCTCATCCAAACACACCAACACATCTTAACACCTTATTCGAACTTGCTCCAATCCTCAAAACACGTCTAATAACACCAAAACCCATAATTCACATCAAATTCAAGCCTAAATTCCTTAAAACATTCCGAATTACACATTCGATCAAAAACCCGACCAAACGACGTCCGAATGACCTGAAATTTTGCAGGCACATCCAAAATCACCTAACGAAGCTACTGCAACTGTCGGAATTCCATTCCGACCCCCGGATCAAAATCTCACCTACCGTTCGGATTTCGCCAAAATTCAACCTTAGCCAATTCAAGCCTATTTCTACACCGGGCCTCCAAATTCAATTCCGATCGCTCCACTAAGTCACAAATCACCTCCCGGAACTAACCGAATCATCAGAATCCGATTCCAAGCCCTCTAACCAAATAGTCAACTCCGGGTTGACTTTCCTTATTCAAGTTTCCTTCACAAAAGGCTATATGCCTCATTTTCAATCCAATTCACTCCTAACTCACCCGATAGACTCTAACACTGATATAAAATCATAAAACATGCATTTACAACATAACGGGGTGGTAATTCTCGTGACGACGGGCCGGGTCGTCACATTCTCCCCTCTTAAGCAAACGCTCGTCCTCGAGCGGGTCAAGAAACATACCTGAAGTCTCAAACAAGTGAGGATATCTACTCCGCATCTCCCGCTCGATCTCCCAAGTGGCCTCCTCCACGGGTCGACCTCTCCACTGAACCTTAACTGATGCAATCTCCTTAGACCTCAATTTTCTTACTCGACGTCCCAAAATGGCAATAGGCTCCACATCATAGGATAGATCACCATCAAGCTGAATGGTGCTGAAATCTAATACATGAGACGGATCTCCAATGTACTTCCGGAGCATAGACACATGGAATACTGGATGAACGCTGGATAAGCTGGGCGGCAAAGCCAACTCATATGCCACCTCTCCAACTCTCCTAAGTATCTCAAAAGGACCAATGTACCTGGGACTCAACTTTCCTTTCTTCCCAAACCTCGTGACACCCTTCATAGGTGAAATCTTCAACAATACTCTGTCACCAACCATGAAAGACAACTCTCGAACTCTACGGTCCGCATAACTCTTCTGACGAGACTGTGCTGTACGAAGCCTCTCCTGGATCAACTTTGCTCTATCCAGAGCATCCTGGACTAACTCGGTCCCTATCAATCTAACCTCACCAGGCTCAAACCATCCCACGGGGGATCTACACCGCCTGCCATACAATGCCTCATACGGGGCCATCTGAATACTCGACTGATAACTGTTGTTGTAGGTAAACTCAGCAAGTGGTAGGAACTCATCCCACGAACCACTAAAGTCAATCACATATGCTCGCAACATATCCTCCAGAATCTGAATAGTACGCTCAGACTGTCTGTCTGTCTGGGGGTGAAATGCTGTACTCAACTCAACCCGCGTACCCATCTCTCGCTGAAATGCTCTCCAAAACTGAGAAGTGAACTGAGTACCCCTGTCGGATATGATAGACACCGGAACTCCATGCAACCGAACAATCTCTCGAATAAAGATCGCTGCCAACCGCTCCGATGAGTAGGTAGTACTAACTGGAATGAAGTGAGCTGACTTGGTCAGTCTATCCACAATCACCCATACGGAATCAAACTTCCTCGCCGTCCGAGGGAGTCCAGTAACAAAGTCCATAGTGATCCTCTCCCATTTCCACTCAGGAATAACAATGCGCTGAAATACACCACCGGGCCTCTGATGCTCGTACTTAACCTGCTGACAGTTGAGGCACCGTGCTACATGTCCGACAATGTCCATTTTCATCTTTCTCCACCAATAGTGCTGTTTCAAATCTTGATACATCTTCGCGGCTCCTGGATGGATAGAATACCGCGAGCTATGGGCCTCCTCCGGAATCAACTCACGAAGGCCATCAACATTGGGCACACATATCCGGCCCTGCATCCTCAATACGCCGTCACTATCAATGGTGACATCTCTAGCATCATCATGCTGAACTCTGTCCCTAAGGACAGCCAAATGTGGATCATCATACTGGCGGTCACGAATACGATCATATAGAGATGACCGAGATACAACACAAGCCAATACCCTGCTGGGCTCCGAAATATCTAACCTCACTAGCCGATTGGCTAGCACCTGAACATCATAAGCAAATGGCCTCTCCTCGGCTGGAATATATGCCAAGCTCCCCATACTGACCGCCTTTCGGCTCAAAGCATCGGCCACCACATTGGCCTTTCCCGGATGATATAAAATAGTAATGTCATAATCCTTCAGCAACTCAAGCCATCTCCGCTATCTCAAATTAAGGTATTTCTGTTTGAACAAGTGCTGGAGGCTACGATGGTCGGTATACACCTCACATGACACACCGTACAAATAGTGCCTCCAAATCTTCAAGGCATGAACAATGGCGGCTAGCTCCAAGTCATGAACATGATAGTTCTTCTCATGTGGCTTCAACTGCCGAGAAGCATAAGATATTACCTTACCTTCCCTGCATCAACACACAACCTATCCCCACTCTCGAGGCATCACAATAAACGGTATATGAACTTGAAGCTGATGGCAATACTAACACTGGAGCTGTGGTCAAAGCTGTCTTGAGCTTCTGAAAGCTCTCCTCGCACTCATCCGACCACACGAATGGTGCACCCTTCTGGGTCAATTTAGTCAATGAAGAAGCAATGGATGAAAATCCATGAACAAACCGGCGATAATATCCCGCCAAGCCAAGAAAACTCCCGATCTCTGTAGCTGAGGACGGTCTAGGCCAACTCTGCACCGCCTCTATCTTTTTCTGATCAACCTGAATACCATCACGAGACACCACATGTCCCAGAAATGCTACGGACTCGAGCCAAAACTCGCACTTGGAGAATTTAGCATATAGCTTCTCCTCCCTCAATCTCTGCAACACAATACTCAAATGTTGAGCATGCTCCTCCCGACTACGGGAGTAGACTAGAATGTCATCAATGAACACAATCACAAATGAATCCAAATAAGGCCTGAACACACTGTTCATCAGATGCATAAATGCTGCTGGGGCGTTGGTCAGTCCAAAAGACATCACAAGAAACTCATAATGACCATATCGGGTCCTGAATGCAGTCTTCATAATATCCGAGTCTCTGATCTTCAACTGATGATAGCCTGAACGAAGATCGATCTTAGAAAACACCCTCGCACCCTGTAACTGATCAAACAAATCATCTATGCGTCGTAGAGGGTACTTATTCTTCACTGTCAATTTGTTCAATTGTCGATAATCAATACACATTCGCATGGAACCATCTTTCTTTTTAACAAATAATACCGGTGCACCCCACGGAGACACACTAGGGCGGATGAAACCCTTATCCAGAAGCTCTTGAAGCTGCTCTTTCAGTTCTTTCAACTCAGCTGGTGCCATCCGATAAGGAGGAATGGATATAGGCCGAGTGCCCGGCACCAAGTCAATGCCAAAATCAATATCCCTGTCCGGCGGCATGCCCGGCAGGTCTGAGGGGAATACATCTGGGAAGTCCCTCACAACAGGTACAGAATCAATGCTAGGAGACTCGACTCCCACATCTCTCACAAAAGCTAAGTATGATAGACACCCTTTTTCAACCATCTTCTGAGCTTTTAAGAACGAAATAACACGGCTAGGGACGAAATCGGTCGAACCCCGCCACTCGATCTGAGAAATACCAGGAATGGCCAACGTAACTGTCTTAGCATGACAGTCCAATATAGCATGGTACGGAGACAACCAGTCCATACCCAATATAACATCAAAGTCCACCATCCCCAACAATAACAAATCTACCTGGGTCTCCAGACCCCCAATAGATATAACACAGGATCTATAGACATGATCCACAACAATCGTATCACCCACGGGGGTGGATACATGAACAGGTAAATCAAGACTACTACGAGTCGCACCCAAATGATGTGCAAAATAATAGGACACGTAAGAATATGTGGACCCTGGATCAAATAGAACAGAGGCATCTCCGCGACGGACAGAAGTGATACCGTAATCACGAGCATCGGAGGCAAGCCGCATCACGCCTGTCGGGAAGTGCATAGAACCGTGCCCGGCCTCCACCGGATCTCTCCTCGCCCCGGGCGACCACGAGAAGACCGACCTCCACCTCTACTAGGCCGAGATGGTGCTCGAAGAGGAGGGCTGATCCCTCCGCCGAGTCCTCGCCCCTACGTAGTCTAGAGAAGGGGACTGGAGGGAACCCCTCGCCGCAGAAGAACCCTGGGCTGATGAAGTAGGTGCTGCACCCTGGGCTGGAAGGGCACTAAGCGATGACTGACCCTGCTGAAACCCCTGTCGACCACGACCATAAGAACCTCCGCTCTGCTCTGGGCGGCCTGAATGAGAAGGTCTCGATGAGCGACCTCTGCTCTGCTGGGAATGCCCTCTAGATGGAGCACCACTGAAACTGCCCGAACCACGAGGCCTCTTGGCCTCCCGCTCCTCTCTCTCTCGGCGACGATCCGCCTCGATGGAGCGTGCCATATCAACAACCTGCTCAAACGATGATGACAAAACTCTCTCTCTGGTCATAAGAATGCGGATAGAGTAGTTGAGGCCATCAATGAACCTCCTGATCCTCTCCCTCTCAGTGGGGATCATCCATGTGGCATGCCTAGCCAACTGAGTGAATCTAAGCTCATACTGAGTCACAGACATGTCGCCCTGAATCAACCACTCGAACCGGCGACGTAGCTCCTCGCGACGAGACCGAGGTACATATTTCTCTAGAAAGAGAGTAGAGAACTGCTGCCATGTGAGAGGTGCTGCTCTTGCGGGCCTACGCCTCTCAAACTCCTCCCACCAATCAAATGCGGGTCCAGTGAACCGAAATGTAGTAAATGAAACTCCGCCGGACTCGAGAATACCAGCCGTACGCAGAATCTTTCGACACTTATCCAAGAAACCACCGGGCATCCTCGCCCTCAACGCCACCGAAATGGGGTGGCTGAAGTCTACCAAGTCTCTCGAGACGACGCTGCTCGTCTTCGGGCATAACCTCAACCATATGCTCTGGAGGCTGGAGCTGGTGCAGCTGAAGGAATAACCGGTGCAACCATCTGAGCGGGTACCGCCTCTAGCGTCCGAAGTCCCCGAACAACCGGGTCGGTGTGCGAGCTGCGGGGTCTGCTGACCACCCCCGACCGAGATGTCGCTACGGTAGCGGTGGCTGAAACTACCCGAGCCAAACCGAAACACACCGATAATATTTGAGCAAGAGTCTCACGAAGACCGAGAATAGCAATAGATATAGTCCGGCCCCGAGCTGGGGCTGCCGGGGCATCAACCATCTGGGGTCGCTCTCCGAGCCGGTACAACGAGGCGGGTCGGGTTAGCACTGCCTCGGCTGCCCTACCTCTACCTCTAGCACGACCGCGCCTCGGCCTCTAACAGGTGGCAATGGAGGTCGTCCACCTCGTCTCGATGCTCGCGTTCTCGCCATCTGTGAGAGAATAGAATATAGAAGTTCGGTTCTCGGAACAACAAGATCGCACGACAGAGTTCAAGAAAAGTGAAGTTTTCCTAAAGGTTCGCCGCCTCCCGAGGATAAGTACAGGCATCCCCGTACCGATCCACAAGACTCCACTAATCGGCTCAAATGAGGCCTAGTAAACCTAGGCTCTAATACCAACTTGTCACGACCCCAAATCCGGTCGTGATGGCGCCCAGCATATTGCTAAGCCAGCCTGCCCAATCAATATTAACAATGGAGCTAGAAGCTCTCTGTAACCCATTTAAGCATTTCAAAATATGAAACAATAGTAATACTTATACCAACAACGGGGAAACCAAGTCCCAAAATATACTAACTCCCATAGACCGAAGGGTCAAGAGTCATGAGCCTCTACTAAACATGAGTGTATAAAGGTTTACAAGATACCAAGTGCGGAAAGAAATGTCAATACAAAATCAAAAGACAGTAGGAAGGAATATCGGGTCCTGCGGACTCTGCAGCTACCTCGTATATCCCACAGATGTCGCCTCGCACAGCTACTGGATCACTGCTGAGAGGTACCTGGATCTGCACACAAGGCGCAGGGAGTAAAATGAGTACTGCCAGACTCAGTGGTAATAAACAAGGGTAAGACAGCGCAGATAAGAAATCCGTAATAAAACACTATGTAATGCTATAATCAGCTACCCTGTCATAGAATCAATCTTCACTGTACCTGTTCCAACAAATACCAATAAATAGCATAACAACTAGCAGATGTAGCTAAATGCAATGCAATGCATGATATGACCGCTACGGCGCGTAGCCGGACTCCAATTTTGGGTACCCGTGCTCACTGTGGGGGTTCAGACTCCGGAGGGGCTCCTACAGCCCAAGCACATCTCATAGAGATATTCCTGCGGCGTGCGGTCCGATCCAACATATATCTCGCTGCGGCGCGCAGCCCGATCCACTACTAGTCAGCTAATATGCAGATACAGCCTCGCAGGCTCAAAAGTAGTTTTTGAAAACTCTTTTATCATTTTTTTCAGTTGGAAAACAGTAATATCAAGTTCCAGAGATTGGAATTTGCATAATAACAAAAATAGCTGCGGACTAGTAGTAAACTAGCATGTCTATATGATAAGACAATGATAACGATCCTCGCGGGATCCAATAAGTGGCTCACAGCCCACAATATACTCAACCGCCCAAGAAGGGGGTTCAACGGCTCGAGAATAGCCAATAATACAGTATCAACAGGTCGGACTAATATATAGTCTCCAGTTCATGATCGACCCCGCACTCTCGAGAGTGTGCGTGTCTCGCCGCTATACAGCGTCACAAAGTGGTATACCGGGGTTTCGAACCCGCTGGTCATCACCCACATCTATTACTCACCTCAATACGAGCGCGACGACTATTCCGTAATGCCCTTGCCACGAGAATCAAGCTCCGCACGCGTAGAATCTGATCCAATACAGTAGAAATACAACAAATTAGGCCAATGGGACTACACCCAATCAATACAACTCAATTTACATCAAAATTCCCAAAGTTGTCAAAACCCGACTTTCGGTACGCTTATCAAAAAATCACGAAAGTCACATATTCGGAACCCTCATCTCAATACGAGTCTAAGCATATCAATTTTACCAAATTCGGACTCCATTTGCCCATTCAAAACCTTGATTTTCTAAAGTTCAAGCCTAGGGCTAAATCCTCCATAAATTACCCCAAATTCCTCCATTTTCATGATATAATTGCATAATATTACCAATACTAATCATAGTTTAAGTCCATAGTTGATTACCTGATGATTTCCCTTGAATTTCTCTTCAAAATCGCCCAAATCGCCTCTAAAGGCGAGACCCAAATGTGTGAAATGTTCTGAAATTTTTTCTAACTTCTGATACCCTTAACTTACAGCGATTTTCGCTTCTGCGGAAGAATTTCCGCTCCTACGAAGCCAAGCGCTCCTGCGCTCCTCAGTCCGCTTCTGCGGACTCGCCTCCGCGCCCACACTTCCGCAGGGGCGAAAATGACAGAACCAGAACTTTTCAACCTGCAATTTCCATGATTTTCTTCCGTTTAACCATCCGAAAACACCTCGAGGCCCCCGGGACCTCATCCAAACACACCAACACATCTTAACACCTTATTCGAACTTGCTCCAATCCTCAAAACACGTCTAATAACACCAAAACCCATAATTCACATCAAATTCAAGCCTAAATTCCTTAAAACATTCCGAATTACACATTCAATCAAAAACCCGACCAAACGACGTCCGAATGACCTGAAATTTTGTAGGCACATCCAAAATCACCTAACGGAGCTACTGCAACTGTTCGGAATTCCATTCCGACCCCGGATCAAAATCTCACCTACCGTTCGGATTTCGCCAAAATTCAACCTTAGCCAATTCAAGCCTATTTCTACACCGGGCCTCCAAATTCAATTCCGATCGCTCCCCTAAGTCACAAATCACCTCCGGAACTAACCGAATCATCAGAATCCGATTCCGAGCCCTCTAACCAAATAGTCAACTCCGTGTTGATTTTCCTTTTTCAAGTCTCCTTCAAAAAGGCTATATGCCTCATTTTCAATCCAATTCACTCCTAACTCACCCGATAGACTCTAACACCGATATAAAATCATAAAACATGCATTTACAACATAACGGGGTGGTAATTCTCGTGACGACGAGTCGGGTCGTCGGAGGTAAGTTTTGTGGCTTAATTACATCATTTTAACATGAAATCCTTGGTTAAATCCCCGTAAATGGAAGATTAAAGGTGGGTTTGAGCCCTAGGCCTAAATTAAAGAAAAACACTGATTTGAGTGGGCAAATGGAGTCCGATTTTGGTAAATTTTATATTCCTAGACTCGTATCGAGATGAGGATTCCGAATATGTGATTTTTGTAATTTTTCGACAAGTGTACCAAAAGTCGGGTTTTGACAACTTGTGGGTTTTGAGATAAATTGGGTTATTTCGAATGAATTTCGTGAAATTAGCGTATATTGATGCATTCTCTATGATTTTGAGCAGATTTGGCACCCGAGGAGATTGATTTGCGAGGCAAGCGCAAGGCGGATTGAAGCTTCTACCGGTTCGAGGTGAGTGGTAGTAGTAAATAATGTACTGAGGGTTTGAAACCCCGTACTAGCACTTCACAGGTGCTATATTGAGATGAGACACGCGTTCTATGACGGGCGTGGTGACATTGTGATTGGGGGTTCGGACTTAGTCCTTCCCGGCTAATAGAATACTGTGTTGTATGATTACTAATGAGATTATAACTGTACAATTGGGCTAATAGCCATGTTTGGGGCCTTGTGCCGATCTGTAGAGCATTAGGGAACCTATAAAGCTAGGTGACCCTTATATCATGTTGGAAACATACACTCAGCCGTAGCTCTAGCTATATAGCATAACATGAGCCCGTACTAGATATGTACATTGAGAGAGATTATCTAGGGTGGAATTCCCTGTTCTAGCTGAGTGGGCCTGAATGGCCAAGTCTATATTGACTGAGACAGGGTCTACGACCCACTGTGATATATATTATATTGGGCCTGAGAGGCCAAGTATATACTGATCGGGATAGGGTCGAGGACCCATTATGAGGTATTATATACATATACCTATATTGGATCGGGCTGCACGTCGCACCAGTATATATATTGGATCGGACTGCACGCCGCAGTAATATACATGTAATATACATGTAACATACATGTGGGACGGACCGCACGCCGCAGTATTATTGCGCTTGGGCTGTAGGAGCCCCTTCGGAGTCCGAGTCCGCACACATTCTCAGTGAGCGCCGGTGTATATGATGGGATCGGGCTGCACGCCGCAGCAGGATAGAGATATATACATATATATATTGGATCGGACTGCACGCCGCAGTAATATTTGTGTGGATCGTGCTGCACGCCACAGTATTATAGTGCTTGGGCCTAGGGAGCCCCTCCGAAGTCTGTATACACCCCCAGTGAGCGCCGTCGACGTAAAATGGAGCGGGCTGCGCGCCGCAGCGGTATATGTATTGGAGCGGGCTGCACGCCGCAACATTATACTTAATCATATCCTACTATCTACTTAAACACTTATACATTATAGGCATAAGTATGTGTCTTTATATGTTGAGATGGCCGTACACCGTAGGGTTACGAGTGAGGGTTGGTTCAGTGTAGAATCTGGTAGAGATAAACATAGATTGGAGGTTGGAGTTCTACTATAGTGATGACGTACCTGTGAGGGTTGCCTTAGAACTGCTAAGTGATAGCACAGGAGTTCTTACCTTCAGTTATTATTTATTATTGTTACTCACTGAGTTGAAATATACTCACCCCACTCCCCTGCACTTTCCGTGCAGATCCACAGGTGCCCGAGAGCAGTTGAGACATTGTAGCTGCTGATCCTTGTCTACTTTTGCGGAGATTACGAGGTAGCTGCCAGCGTCCGCAGAGCTTGTTTCTCCTTCTTTATCATCTTGTTGATTTCCTACTTGCCTAGACTTGATTGTATTAGGATGCTATCCTGTAGAGGCTCAGTCTCGTAACACCACGACATGTTTGGGACCGTATTTTGTATGTTTTACGTTTCGGTTATCACCTGATATGATTATTTATTGTTTAAGTTTAATTTATTTAATAATTGGCTGGTTTAAGGGATAATATGGTCGGGCTTGCTTAGCATTGTGTTGGGCGCCATCACGACCAGGGTTTGGGTCGTGACATAGCAGACTTTCTACTCAACGCATCAGCCACCACATTGGCCTTACTTGGGTGATATAAGATAGTAACATCAAAATCTTTTAGCAACTCTAGCCATCTCCTCTGCCGCACATTTAACTCTTTCTGCTTGAACAAGTACTGAAGACTCTTGTGATCCGTGTATACCTCACACGCCACACCATATAAATAATGCCTCCAAAATTTTCAAGGCATGAACAACCGCTGCCAACTCTAGGTCATAAACCGGATAATTCTTCTCATGGATTTTTAACTGCCATGAAGCATAGTCAATGACCTTGCCATCCTGCATCAACACTGCACCAAGCCCAAAACGAGAAGCATCACAAAAGACTGTATATGGTCCCGAACCTATGGGCAAAACCCATACCGGTGCCGTGGTAAAGGCTTTCTTGAGCTTCTAAAATCTCACTTCACATTCATCTGCCCATTCGAACTGGACATCTTTCTGCGTCAATCTGGTCATCGGGGTTGCAATAGATGAAAACCCCTCCACAAACCGCCAATAATAATCTGTTAATCCTAAGAAACTCCGGATCTTTGTGGCTGATGTTAGTATAGGCTAGTCCTTGACTACCTCCGTCACCTGTATACCTTCTGCTGCTACAACATGACCCAAGAATGCAAAGGTACTTAACCAGAACTCACACTTTGGAAATATTTGCATATAGCTGACTATTTTTCAGAGTGTGGAGAGCTACTCTAAGATGTTGTGCATGCTCCTTCTAACTACGTGAGTATATCAATACGTCATCAATAGAGACTATCACGAACAAGTCTAAATAAGGCATGAACACCTCATACGTATGCACGTGACCATGACTCTGGCCATAAAAGTTGTCCCTTATTTACAACATTGCCAATTAACCATGTGTTATCAAATACCTTATTCCAAAACTCCCACTTTACTCACAGTGAGGTATGGAGACCTCATGATTACTTTCCCGAATTAATGAGTCATATTTAGCCTCACCTGGGTGCTCATCTCAAAGGCTAAAACTCAACGGTTACAAAACAGAAATGGCTAAATATAAATAGAAACTATACAAGAATTGTCAAATAATCCTAATAGGCACGACTCCCATTTAAAATATAATACTAAAAATTTTAATTTCATAAAAGGAGAATTTTAAACACATAAAATTTTACCACCAGGACCTTGTCCTACTATGATATCCACCGCAACTTAGAGCTCGGTTTAAAAATATTTCACATTATGCAAATATTTGAGGACCTCATCCTCAACTCTGAATCACAAGTACTTGCACATTGTGCGAGGCAAAAATTTTCATTTCCTCTCTTTCTTCTTTTCAATAATTGTCCGTCAAATAAACTCACGACATAAAATGAACCCTCATGCCGATATGGTATATAATTAACAATTGAAATTAATTATTCCAGGAATTACATCAACTCCTATTTTAGTAAGTAATATAAAGTCACTTTTAGCCTCATAAATATTCTTAGTGACCAACACATAATAATAGGGATAGTTATCTCCATACAATTCCACAACGTGAGTATTCTCATAAGTAGATTTGATGGTTGCGAGGTTCAAATAATTGGCACGAAGCCCAAACATGATAATTAGTCCAATTCATTTCAACAATTAGGTGTTATTATTTATTACGCGGGACGGACCAAGTTACGATCCCCAATGGTGCTCTACCCCAGGTGTAACGACCCGACCGGTCGTTTTAGAAAATTACGCCACAATCCCCAATTTAACTGTTCCCCTAAGTTCATTTATGCTATTGTGGTTTGCCGGGAGAGTCGGTTCTGAAATTTGGAGTATTTTGGGATACTTAGTCCCTAAATAAGAGCTTTAAAGTTAGAAAATGGCCCGTAGCCGGAACAGTGTTAAGACGATCTCGCAACGGAAATCCGATGGTTCCATTAGCTCCGTTAGGTGATTTCGGGGTTGGGAGCACGTTCGGAATGTATTTTGGAGGTCCGTAGCTCAATTAGGCTTGAAATGCCGAAGGTTGAAATTTTGGCGAATCCGAACGATAGGTGAGATTTTGATCCGGGGTCGGAATGGAATTCCGACAATTTCTGTAGCTTCGTTATGTGAATTTGGATATGTCCGCAAAGTTTCAGGTCATTCGGACGTTGTTTGGTCGGGTTTTAGATCGAATGTGCAATTCGGAAAGTTTTAAGAAATTTAGGCTTGAATTCGATGTGAATTATGGGTTTTGATGTTGTTAGACGTGTTTTTATGATTTGAACGAGTTCATATCGTGTTTTGGAGTATGTTGGTGGTTTTCGTTGGGGTCCGGGGAGCCTCGGGATGAATTCGGGGGTCCAAACGGACCAATTTGTGCCAAAAGGCACTGCTGTTCTGCTGCAATAACTGCAGAACAATTTTGCTCTCCGCGATCGTGGAGATGGCCATGCGATCGCGTAAGGGAGAAATCCCGAGCTCTGCGATCGCGAAGTAAAGCCTGCGATCGCGTAAGTCTGGAGGTTGAACCAGTGCGATCGCGTAGGGTATTGGTCGGAAACAGTGCGATCGCGTGAGTGAGTATGCGATCGCGTAGGGTAGTTTGGGGAGCCGGACGAGTTTGTTCTTCGCGATCGCGTTAGTACGTTTGCGATCGCGTAGGGTTGCTGAGTTGTTCACTGCGATCGCGTCCAGGGTCACGCGATTGCGTAGAGGAAAATTAGGCCGCCCATATTTTGTGCATCGCGATCGCAAGCCCAGTGCTGCGATCGCGTAGAGTAAAATGGCCTGGCAGTGACTTTAAGTCCAGAACATTTTAGTCGCGGCCTAACACACCAAAACCGCCATTGTTGAGCTCCAAGAGAGGATTTTGAAGGGGAAACGCTGGGATATCATCGGGAAATCATCGGGGGTAAGTTTCTTGACCTTAATTCGTTGGTTTATCATGAAATCCGTGATTATTTTACTGAAATTGGAAGATTAAAGGTGGGTTTGAGCCCTAGGCCTAAATGTTAGAAAATCTCTGATTTGAGTGGGCAAATGGAGTCCAATTTTGGTAAATTTTATATGCCTAGACTCGTATTGAGATAAGGAACCCGAATATATAATTTTCGTGATTTTTCGATAAGCGTACCGAAAGTCGAGTTTTGGCAACTTGTGGGTTTTTGGCGTATTTTGAGTTGTTTTGATTGGGTAATGCCCAATTGACCTATTTTGATATGATTCTATTGATTTTTATCAGATACTACACCTGTGGAGGTCGACATTCGCGGCAAGAGAGTTGTTTCATAGCGGTTTTGTACCGAAGTCGAGGTAAGTGGCTTGTCTAACCTCGTGTGGGGGAATTTTCACCCCTAGGATATTATGTGATAGTTTAAATGACTTGTACGCGAGGTGACGGGCGTGTACATGCGCTGGTTGTTGAACACGTACTTTATTTCAAATGTTCGATGAGCGATATTCTTGTCTTTGGCTGTTAATTTGATATTTTTACCCGGTAGTGGTTAGAAAAGCATGATTAGGTAGCACTTAACTGTTTAGTGCCTAATTGCCTTATTTGAACTCCTTGATAATTATTGGCACTATTTTTCGGTGAAGTTATAGTTAAGCATAATTATTCTCTCTGTGGATTTCCTTATTGGTTGTGCTTGCGGACTGCGGGTTCGATTCCCGGAGACCCAGGGCTGTGGGTTCGATTCCCAGAGACCCGGCGTGATATTGGTAGGGACTACGGGTTCGATTCCCGAGATCCCGAGTTATTGGTAGGGACTACGGGTTCGATTCCCGAGATCCTGAGTTATTGGTAGGGACTTCGATTCCCGAGATCCTGAGTTATTGGTAGGGACTACGGGTTCGATTCCCGAGATCCTGAGTTATTGGTAGGGACTACGGGTTCGATTCCCGAGATCCCGAGTTATTGGTAGGGACTGCGGGTTCGATTCCCGGAGATCCTGAGTTATTGATTATTTATTGAGACATGGGCTGCGGGTTCGATTCCCGGAGACCCAGAGGTACTGTCAATGGGACTGTGGGTTCGATTCCCACAGGTCCTGGACTGGTTTTATTGAGTTGACTATTTGTTGTTAGCTTAATTGTAGACGATTGCGGTAATCATTTATTGTTGTTAATTTCGGAAATTATTATCATTTAAACTGCTTATTATTGTTATTATCATTATATTATTGTTTCTCGGTAGGGCCCTGACCTTCCTCGTCACTACTCCATCGAGGTTAGGCTTGGCACTTACTGAGTACCGCCGTGGTGTACTCATGCTACTCTTCTGCACACTTTTGCTGTGCAGATCCAGGTACATCAGAGCAGGCCCGTGCTAGGTGATTCCGCAGCTTTCCGGGAGACCTCGAGGTATGATCTGCTACGTCCGCGGATCCAGAGGCTTTTCCTTCTATTCTAATAGTACTAGTTGGCATTTTTCCTTCATTTCGTTGTTAGACACTCTTTACACGTAGAGCCACAGTTGTATATTCTCTTTTAGTCTGTGTCACCGAGGGATTCCGGATCTTGGTAGTGTTTTATTCATGGTGTTGACGGATGTATGTGCCAAGTGGCACGGATTACATATCTTTTACCCTATTTTTCCGTTGTTTTCTTATTTAAGTGTTCATAGCTTGTATATTCCGCAACGTGTTAGGCTTACCTAGTCGTGGGGATTGGGTGCCATCACGACATGTTCACGATTGGTGAACTAGGGTCGTGACAAGTTGGTATCAGAGCTCTAGGTTCATAGGAGTCACGGGACACAGACCGGTTACTTAGAGTCTCGCTGATCGATACGGAGACGTCTGTATTTATCTACGAGGGGCTATGTAACTGTTTAGGAAACTCTTCAATTCTTTGAATTCCTTATCGTGCGTCATTTATTCAGTTGAAGCCTATGTCATATGTTCTTTTGTATCCACTCGTGTATTGAAATTGCGCACTCGGTATCAAGTATGCACCGACGGTTCGTGACGCTGCAGAGAGATCTCAAGGGAGTCAAGAATTTACTCAACTATTGTTACCGCGTGTCGTCCATATCGATAATGCAAGAGAATTGAGAGATCTTCAATTGTGCACATGGGGGTGTACTAGGTTCTGGCATTCGGTTGATTGTACGGTCGTGACAAGGTTTACTTAACTGCCAAATCGTCACAGCAATGGTAGAATCACAAGGTGGATGTAGATCTAAAAATAGTTGGTGGTAATAAAGATTATATGGTTCATATGAGATATCTATTTAGCGAAGGATTCAACCAGCAGAGATACTGGGGAAAATGAGTTTAACTTGTCTTAAGAAGGACATGTACCAAACGAATGCCTTGGGCTTGTTTTATGATGAAGACGTACGAATGTTAAGGGCTAGTATCATGGATTAGCAAGATGTATCTTAAGACTTCGTGTCAAGTGCAAGGATTTCACTATCAACGATGTAATTATGGGTCATGTGTCGTATCAGATTTGGCCTGCGATGTATTTAGGTGCTATTCCAAAGTTCTTGAAAACTTGCGGAGGGGCAAGAGTTGAGGCTCGTATGGTATAATGTTGGGACTTTAGACGTTCTTGTGTCCCTAATAAACTCTGCATTTTATTATCAGCAGGGAAATATTTGACAAAGGCTACATGGTGCTTCGTAGGCGTGTGAGAATCATAGTATGTTTTAAGATGTTGTTGGTAGAGAATGCTCGGTGCATGGAGCGAGAAGATGTTTGGTTGTATTGGGATGAGGTCATACCCTATGATGTTAGAGTGCTAATAGAGCACATGTGGTTATATTCGTTGGATCAAGTGAGTTGCAGTTGAATAATAGTAAATGACTCGAGAGAATGGTTCTAATGTGTTCGAGAGTCGTGTAATAGTGGCTTTGGGCTAAGTGGGGGAGTCCCACCGCTTAAGATTGGGTCGCATGGTTAATTACCGGTGTGAATTCTGGATACTACCGTATTATTGTGTTATTGCAGCCACGAGAAATGACCATGTGTGGTAATTTGAGTATATGTACTGTTGAATGCATGTTATGGTTAGCCTTATTGGCTCATGTTCAAACTTGAGGAAAGATTCATGACTTATGCCTCGTATAGGTGCAGGCTTCGCGGGAAGTGGTTCCGCTGGGTGCTTTATCGAGAGGGTATTCATATGTTATAAACATTCAGTAGAGTTGGTTGGGTACTGGGCCAAGTCAGGGCCGGATGGTTCTCAATAGCGGTCCTAGTGAATTCAAGAGGTAAAGTGTGGTGCCTGATAATTCTGAGTGTATAAGTACAGTTGAGGCTCAAGCTTTTGAAGCAACTTATGAAGAAAGGCACAAAATGATCTATGATGTTTTGACTTGTGGTGTAGTATTTGAGAGACATGAAATGGTCGTCGTTCTTAAGATAGCATGGCCTCATGATTTAAGGTCACTCGGGGTAAGTGTGGTTAGAATAAGTTAGGTATTGAAGGAAGATATTAACATTTCTAAGGCAATCAAGGATAACCTGGAAGGAAGTAGATTGATTAGCCATAGTTGAGTTGGCGTATTAGTGTCAATGATCGGTTCATGCAACGTGATCGAATTATGCATGTGATTTGTGGCGGTGCATTTGAGACTTGTCGGCCGCAGTGATTGATGTTATTCTGAAGTATTCTTCTGTTAAGGGCTTGTTATGAGTAGGCAGATCTCGGGAAGGGTTATGGTGGCTTGGACCACTACTTATGGATTGGCATATTCGATGGTTATGAGAATTCGCCGTATGTTGTTATAGTTCCCCTGCAGTGAGCTTAATGGAAAGTCTTATGTGATGAAGTATTAGCCTATCGTCAGTTCTAGAGCTATGATGGAAATTGTGCCTATCGTATATCGGCACGTGGGGTGGTGCAGTGAGTAGTATGAAAATTTGAAGTAAGGACCAAGGTCACAATTTGGTCAATGAATGTGATATAAAGAGCTCGGATGAGCAGGGAAAGAGTGTCACTGTTTTGAGTAAGATGGGTATTAACATCAGTATCATTTGAGATCGGTGTTCTATGAGAAAGGCTTTGCATCCCGGTTAGGGACTCCTTGATCGCTTTTCAGTGTTAGTGCAGCCGGTGGGCTGAATGTGCAAGTCCGTTTAATTATTCGGAAGATGGTGGGAGCTTGACCCACAAGAAGATTGTATAGGTGTGACTTGTAGTCACTTGATTGGTTAGAAATTTAAACCAAGTATGAGGATTTTGGTGATATCATCCATTTGAGAACTTATGCCTGGAGGGCACTCTGCTTAGTGGGTTATAGACCTGTGAAATATTATTGACTTAGCTTGGCACGACCAAGATAGACTTAAGGTCGGTGGATAGATTTGAATGTGGAAGTGAGCCTTGCGTCAGGCCAGTTATTTTTCTTCCAGCAATGCGCCCTTTATGGAGGGATAGTCGCGGTCTTATTTCACGGTTAGTTAATTCAAGTAAAGATATATTGCGCCGTATAAGTGTGCGACGGCTTGGTAAGTTCCTTATGTGTTGAGGTTCCGCTTAGCGATGATGTTATATGAGCATGATGGCTCTTGAGGCTCATATCTTATGTCGCACCTCAGTTGTGCTTGAGTTCATAGCCTATAGCGCTATATGTTTTCATTGAGTCTGATATCATGCACCTTAGTGTGCTTATGATCGATATTCAGTATTTTGATGTGATGAGCTATTCGGCTCGACATATGACTCTTTGTGTGAGTCTATATTGTTGGGATCGGGTGGCACGCCGCCATGGATATATTGTTGGGATCGGGTGGCACGCCGCCATGGTCATATTGTTAGGATCGGATTGCACGCCGCAACAGTGTGATGTTTATTTCAGTGTCTATAATTGCTTTTATGTGTTCTGTTTCCTATTTTCTGAGGAGGTCCATGTTAATGTGAGAGTTGAATAGTTCTCTCTAGTGTTCGCCTTCCTTTTGTATCATGTACGAATCAGTAGCCTACTGGCACATTGTGTCATCTTGTGGGACTTTTGATTACGTCTGATGTGACTTATTGCCTGGCAGTTCGTACTGGGTGAGATGAGATTATGTGATTTGGCGTCAATGCCAACTGATTATATGAAATATATTATAGAGGAAAGGATCATCCTCTGGTTTAGGACAAGGTAATGGATCTTGTCAGGAGTATAAACCCAATGAATTGTTGACTCAGTAGTTGGTTATGGATATCAGCACATCTCTTCCGTCGTGTCAGTATTGTAAAAGTTGGAATGAGACATGTAGATCGTGAGGTGCAATGGGAGCATCTGATTCGTTGAATTTTTGGCTAATTTGATCATAAAATATTATCGTGGTCCTGTGGATTTAGTGTTGCAAGGTAAGTATCCAGCAAGGTTATGCAATCATGTTTGAGGATGGCGTTTGAGGAATATTGAGTGATCTCTTGATGAAAACAAGCCTGGCATAGAATTCCGGATGTTGGAATTAGGCTCTAAGACTTAATTGTTGAACAAGAGGGAATACCTTCAGATTATATCAGGCTAATGTGCCCAGCTGAGTCCTAGATCTATTGGCCCTTTTGTGATTTTGAGGCATGTTGGGGTGGTTGCTTATGAGTTGTCCTTACCTCCCAGCCTAGCCGGAGTCCATCCCGTATTTCATGCCTCTATGCCCGGAGGTACCATGGTGACCCGTCGCATGTGTTGGACTTCACTTATGTTCAGCTAGACGAGGATCTGTCTTATGTTGAGGAGCTAGTAGCCATTCTAGACAGGCAGGTCAGGAAGCTAAGGTCAAAGAAACATCGCTTCAGTAAAGGTTCAGTGGCGAGGTCAGCCGGTCGAGGAGGCAACTTGGTAGACCGAGCAGGATATGCGCAGCCAGTACCCTCATCTTTTCACTACTCCGGGTATGTTTTCTATGCTCGTTCGAGGACGAACGAATCTTTAAGTGTGGGAAGATGTAACGACCCGACCGGTCGTTTTAGAAAATTACGCCCCAATCCCCAATTTAACTGTTCCCCTAAGTTCATTTATGCTATTGTGGTTTGCCGGGAGAGTCGGTTCTAAAATTTGGAGTATTTTGGGATACTTAGTCCCTAAATGAGAGCTTTAAAGTTAGAAAATGGCCCGTAGCCGGAACAGTGTTAAGACGATCTCGCAACGGAAATTCGATGGTTCCATTAGCTCCGTTAGGTGATTTCGGGGTTGGGAGCGCGTTCGGAATGTATTTTGGAGGTCCGTAGCTCAATTAGGCTTGAAATGCCGAAGGTTGAAATTTTGGCGAATCCGAACGATAGGTGAGATTTTGATCCGGGGTCGGAATGGAATTCCGACAATTTTTGTAGCTTCGTTATGTGAATTTGGATATGTCCGCAAAGTTTCAGGTCATTCGGACGTTGTTTGGTCGGGTTTTAGATCGAATGTGCAATTCGGAAAGTTTTAAGAAATTTAGGCTTGAATTCGATGTGAATTATGGGTTTTGATATTGTTAGACGTGTTTTTATGATTTGAACGAGTTCATATCGTGTTTTGGAGTATGTTGGTGGTTTTCGTTGGGGTCCCGGGAGCCTCGGGATGAATTCGGGGGTCCAAACGGACCAATTTGTGCCAAAAGGCACTGCTGTTCTGTTGCAATAATTGTAGAGCAATTTTGCTCTCCGCGATCGCGGAGATGGCCATGCGATCGCGTAAGGGAGAAATCTTGAGCTCTGCGATCGCGAAGTAAAGCCTGCGATCGCGTAAGTCTGGAGGTTGAACCAGTGCGATCGCGTGAGGTTTCATGCGATCGCGTAAGGTATTGTGATCGCGTAGGGTAGTTTGGGGAGCTGGACGAGTTTGTTCTTCGCGATCGCGTTAGTACGTTTGCGATCACGTAGGGTTGCTGAGTTGTTCACTGCGATCGCGTCCAGGGTCACGCGATTGCGTAGAGGAAAATTAGGCCGCCCATATTTTATGCATCGCGATCGCAAGCCCAGTGCTGCGATCGCGTAGAGTAAAATGGCCTGGCAGTGACTTTAAGTCCAGAACATTTTAGTCGCGGCGTAACACACCAAAACCGCCATTGTTGAGCTCCAAGAGAGGATTTTGAAGGGGAAACGCCGGGATATCATCGGGAAATCATCGGGGGTAAGTTTCTTGACCTTAATTCGTTGGTTTATCATGAAATCCGTGATTATTTTACTAAAATTGGAAGATTAAAGGTGGGTTTGAGCCCTAGGCCTAAATGTTAGAAAATCTCTGATTTGAGTGGGCAAATGGAGTCCGATTTTGGTAAATTTTATATGCCTAGACTCGTATTGAGATAAGGAACCCGAATATATAATTTTCGTGATTTTTCGATAAGCGTACCGAAAGTCGAGTTTTGGCAACTTGTGGGTTTTTGGCGTATTTTGAGTTGTTTTGATTGGGTAATGCCCAATTGACCTATTTTGATATGATTCTATTGATTTTTATCAGATACTACACCTGTGGAGGTCGACATTCGCGGCAAGAGAGTTGTTTCATAGCGGTTTTGTACCGAAGTCGAGGTAAGTGGCTTGTCTAACCTCGTGTGGGGGAATTTTCACCCCTAGGATATTATGTGATAGTTTAAATGCCTTGTACGCGAGGCGACGGGCGTGTACATGCGCTGGTTGTTGAACACGTACTTTATTTAAAATGTTCGACGAGCAATATTTCCTGTCTTTGGCTGTTAATTTGATATTTTTACCCGGTAGTGGTTAGAAAAGCATGATTAGGTAGCACTTAACTGTTTAGTGCCTAATTGCGTTATTTGAACTCCTTGATAATTATTGGCACTATTTTTCGGTGAAGTTATAGTTAAGCATACTTATTCTCTCTGTGGATTTCCTTATTGGCTGTGCTTGTAGACTGCGGGTTCGATTCCCGGAGACCCAGGGCTGTGGGTTCGATTCCCAGAGACCCAGCGTGATATTGGTAGGGACTACGGGTTCGATTCCCGAGATCCTGAGTTATTGTGGACTGCGGGTTCGATTCCCGGAGACCCAGGGCTGTGGGTTCGATTCCCAGAGACCCGGTGTGTTATTGGTAGGGACTACGGGTTCGATTCCCGAGATCCCGAGTTATTGGTAGGGACTACGGGTTCGATTCTCGAGATCCTGAGTTATTGGTAGGGACTACGGGTTCGATTCCCGGAGATCCTGAGTTATTGATTATTTATTGAGACATGGGCTGCGGGTTCGATTCCCGGAGACCCAGAGGTACTGTCAATGGGACTGTGGGTTCGATTCCCACAGGTCCTGGACTGGTTTTATTGAGTTGACTATTTGTTGTTAGCTTAATTGTAGACGATTGCGGTAATCATTTATTGTTGTTAATTTCGGAAATTATTATCATTTAAACTGCTTATTATTGTTATTATCATTATATTATTGTTTCTCGGTAGGGCCCTGACCTTCCTCGTCACTACTCCATCGAGGTTAGGCTTGGCACTTACTGAGTACCGCCGTGGTGTACTCATGCTACTCTTCTGCACACTTTTGCTGTGCAGATCCAGGTACATCAGAGCAGGCCCATGCTAGGTGATTCCGCAGCTTTCTGGGAGACCTCGAGGTATGATCTGCTACGTCCGCGGATCCACAGGCTTTTCCTTCTATTCGAATAGTACTAGTTGGCATTTTTCCTTCATTTCGTTGTTAGACACTCTTTACACGTAGAGCCACAGTTGTATATTCTCTTTTAGTCTGTGTTACCGTGGGATTCCGGATCTTGGTAGTGTTTTATTCATGGTGTTGACGGATGTATGTGCCAAGTGGCACGGATTACATATCTTTTACCCTATTTTTCCGCTGTTTTCTTATTTAAGTGTTCATAGCTTGTATATTCCGCAACGTGTTAGGCTTACCTAGTCGTGGGGACTGGGTGCCATCACGACATGTTCACGATTGGTGAACTAGGGTCGTGACACTCAGTCATACCATAGAATTATATCAACGGTTGGGTCTCCACCTCTAGGATTCTCACCTCCACCTCTAACATCCTGACCTCTACCTCTGGCTGGTCATGTAAGATAAGTATTGACTTCAATGGAGTACGTAGCTTGAGTGCTTTTCTAAAATTATATTTTTCCAAAATTCCATATTCACAACAATTCCTTTAAGGCTTAGTTAACTTATTGCACATGACGACATATTCGAACACTGTCATAATGACTTGGTACAACCGTTCAGATCGCATATACTACATATTGCAGAGAATTTGGGAGGTGACTTCTTCAGAACATTTCCTTAAAATAGAGTTGAGTAGGTAGTGCTGCGTTGGCCGGTTTGCTCTCTCTTGCTATGCTGGCTTAACACTACTGAGCTACCCCAGTTACCCATATACTCTTTGTTATTCTCTGGGGCGATTCTTACCCTTTGCGGATTACCAAACCTTAAATATGTATAAAGTATTTGGGGGGATCTTTCCATACCATATATGTACATTCCAAGCCAAAACGGACATAACACATGGCCATCGGGTCCATTCACTAATAGTGGAATCCCCCATTTAACACCATGTAAAAGGTCTTTCGATAATCCACCACATTTGTCCTTCATAATTCAAATAAATCAACCCAACATTAAGGTCCGTTGAAACCCCACATGATTCGTCAAGTGATCTCCTGATAATCTGCATCTTCTGTTGGAACCACAACTGGTGTAGTAAATACATTATCTTCCAACTACTTCTATTTGCCATCCGAAACACAGTAAAATTAACCACCTCACATTTGACTATTCCCATGTTCTATAATACCTCATAGCAGCGATCAAGCACAATCCCATGGGTTCTCGAAAGATGCACTGCTGAAGGTGGTTGTGAACAGTTTGGTGAAACCTATCCGACCTCCGCAAAACTTTTGAAGGCGTAGTTGATCTATCACAAGCATGTGCCATTGTTTGGCTGGAAAAGCGGTACATGACTTCGACATTCGTGGGAAGACAGAAGTAGAAATTCAATTTAACATTTGAAGAAACAAATCGCACGACAAGAAAGAACAAGTGAGAGATTTTCCTAACTCAATATACTCTGAGGAACAAGTACAAACGTCTCCATACCTACCCATCAGACTCTACTAAGTTTGTTCGTGGGGAGTAGTTTTGGAGGGAAAATATTTTGGGGAAAAATATTTTGAGGAAGGTCTTTTGGGGAAGGGTTCTTTCAATTTCATTCCTAATTTCTTTTATTTTTTTTTTGATTAAAAATCCTAGAATTAAAAACCTAATTTATCTAAATTATACTATTTATGAAAATTATAAAAACTACTTAATCCTAAATTAGAAGAGAAAAATCAACAAAAGAAAACGGTGTAAAAATAAAATATTTTTTGTGAATTTTAATATTTATGAAACTCAATTGACTTCCGATAAAACCTAAATGCCATGCAAGATATTTTTTAATATTTATTATTATGATTTTAAGATATTAAAATGCATGAAATGCAACTAAACAAAGGAAAATTCCTAAACAAATTAATAAAAATTATTTTGATCTATTTTTAGGAGTTATTTTCATGTAGGGCAAAAATCACGTGCTCACAATAAGAATAACCATTATTTGAATAATTTTCGTTCCAAGCGCCATGCTAAAATAAATAAAAATACTAACTAAACTAAAAAACAAAAATATGACTAGACAAAAAAAATTAAATGTCTAATCTAGAAAATAGTTAATTTCAAAGTTCCCAGCAAAGGTGCCAAATACATGTTCCGGCCAAATACACATGCAAGTATACGCGGTCGTCAAGTAATAAAGTGACTAAAAATCGGATGTCGTACCCAAGAGGACTTGTGATTAACTATTAACTAAATTAGACGATCCTAATTATGTAAACAATGATTAAATCAAAAGTAGTGATGCTAAAGTAATTAAACTAAAAAGAAAATAACTAATGAACATAAGAGCAAGAGCATAATTTTAGATTATCAATGTGATGAAAATGATCTAGGGTTACGGGCTATCTAACATTCTTATTGTAATCGAATTACCTAACTAATTTATCTTGTTTATTGATTGACATAGTAAATATTGCTCATAAGAATCAATCAAGTTCTTACTTGCCTATTCAAGGTAACCTAACCCCTATATGTCTATGGAGTTAGAATCAACAAAAATGCATTTAAAATTCTTGTAAATCAACCAAGCAAGGAATTTAGGTATTATGTCTATCCTAATCACGAATCTGTTCCCTGATGCCCAGGTTGAAGAAGCTGCTCTACTGAATTCTATATGCAATCAAGAATTCACACTTTCGAGTTCAACTCTAGATTTGTAGATAGTATTCAATTGGTGATCAAGCAATCAAATAATTAAATGGAAGATTGAATAAATAAACCAATACGATAAACTAAGAAAGCAAAACCAATATCCTAATAACAATAGTCATGCAAGAACTAGAACCCTAGAACTTGAAGTTTCGATCCACAAAGATATGATATCCAAACAACAAAGAAACATAAAAATTATATAGTTTGGGGAAGAAAAGAAGAAACCCGGCCTCATTGGCGGCTCTATGTTTGTGTTACCTCTCAAAAACGTTCTCTTCCTCCAAAATAGTTTAGGTTGGCTTTTATATAGTTGGGGGCGTCTTTGGGTCGAAATAATCGTATCCCGGGCAAAATAGGACATGTTAACATTTTGAGTATCCAAGGAAGCTTAGGGCATTTGCCCTGGCGCTCACCATTTTAGCATTCTGTTTTGATCTCCACAGGTAGCGCCCTACGCTGCATGTGTCCCTCAAAGGTGCACGTTTTCCTTTTCTTCCCTTTTTCGCTCCAATTCGCACGCGTTCATCACAAAAATGATTCTTACACATAGAAGTACCACAAATTCGCACAACTAATTATATTATACATATGAAATATATGATACATGAGCACAATGTTAGGAAATATACATCAAAATATGCATACGTTAAGATGAATGTCAATGAGATGTCCCTATGGCAGTATTTAGGACTCGATATAGTTATTACAATTTCATAGTAATATCATTTGGCTTGACTAATGCTCCAGCAATCTTCATGGATTTGATATACTATGTGTCAAGCCCTATTTGGCTTCCTTTGTGGTTTTCTTTATAGATGATATTTTGGTTTACTAACATAGTCGGGAGGAACATGAACATCTCTTATGAATTATACTTCAGACTTTAAAGGACCGTCAGTTATTGTCACGCCTCCTTTTTTCGCTGACCCGCATGGGCGCGATGAGAGTTTTTCCAATTAAAGGACAATCGAAACGGGAGTTATTTAATTAATTCAGATTCTCCACTTGGGAGATTTATGGTGTCCCAAGTCACCGGTTCGAATCCCGAATCAAGGAAAGGTTTGACTCTATTTAACAATCCGCGTACCAGAAATCCGGAAAAGGAATTCTGTTAACCCGGAAGAAGGTGTTGGGCATTCTCGAGTTCCGTGGTTCTAGCACGGTCGCTCAACTGTCATATTTTTTGATTATTAATCTGATTTACAACATATTAACCTGCAGTGCAATTTTAATGTTATTTACCGTTTTTTGTCAATTATTACTACTTAAGAAAATGAACATTGTTTAAGAACACTTTTTCGGATCACGTCACATGAAATGCTCCCGGATCCTCGACACATTCTTATTCAATGTTGTTGGATTTGGATTCGAGTCGCATGAAATGCACACCCGTATATAAGAAAGGTAAAATGAATAAAACCACACCTAAAGTGACTAACGTACTACTACTTTGCGAAGGGCTGTGAAATTAGCTAAACGGCTCGTCCCAAATTATAATTATTTTTTTAACACATGTATATCTAGGAAGGTCCCCTAATCTTTATATTTAAGCGAAGCTTGTCTTATTTTTGTCAAAAATAAATAAATCTGAAATGACTATATATATTATTATTTACCTCTAAATATACAGAAAAAGTCCAAATTAAACAAACATTTGTAAATGCAAGCCTTTTATTAGTTATTACCTCATTGCGTGCCGTATTTTATAAGTAAATATTATTAAAGCCTGAAATGCCAAATAGCATAAAATATATACCGCCTTAAAATAAACTAGCCATTTTTTTTTCTAATTAATTTAAACTAACATTTTAGAACTAAAAGAATTAACCACTACAGTGATGTCATTAACTAGATTAAACACTGACCTACATATTGCCTAAGAAAATTTGATACAGGGACTCGTATAAAAAAATTTAAATACATAATCCAAATATCTATATATATTACTAAGGCTTAATTCTGCAGTTATACTAATATGTTATTAACTTTGCGAGGGCCACGAAATTTGCTAAATGACATGTCCCGAATGCTAAGGATCGATGTAGGATTAGCTAAAATGAGGGCCACGTAATTATCATTTTTATTTAACGTACCTAAATTCCAGCTTTCATTGCATATATACATGGAAATAATCTGTCCACAAAATAAAGGTCGTTGTTTACAAAAAATAAGGAAGAAAACAAAGATATCCACCTGCTTAATTGGGTAAAGCTTAGTCCAAAGCTTAGTCCAGATCCCTACATTCCTTTACTAGATATCAACAATCTTATTCGAACTAAGAGGAAAATACACAAGTTAATTTGGTAACTTATATCCATTAACTAAATTAAAACATATGGCAACCTTCTACTTTTTCCACTCACATGAACATGATGGCCATTTTTGTCTACTGAATGCATAGAGATATACTAACATATTCCACAGACAAACTTCATTCAAGCGCCCAACATTAACTTGAATTCACATGGATAACAAGCCAAATTACATGGCGAAATATGGAAATAAAAACATACGTGCAGATGTTGAAGCACTTTGAACATCCAACAATAATTTTTTTTTAATTTAATTCCCTCATTTAAGAAATAGCAATGAAGAAAGAGAAACAAGGATACTACCTTCGTTAAAGTTATTCCTACCACTATATCATTTACCATTTTATATCTCAGAAGTCTCATCTGCCTACCCGAAGACACCAAGCCACATCCGAAAATAAATAACACATTATTTTTAAAGGTAAGATCTAATAGTCAAGCAACAAATAACAAAATAGTTCTATAAAAAATTGGAATATTGTAGTTTCTGTAATTTTGAAATCCACAAGGGAGGTAACGCGATCAAACTAAGCCTTACAGGCCATTCGTGCAATTAACCCTTTAGCTAACCACGGAGAGGATGCAATGCCCAAATTTCACATTTTTGCAGCTACATTTTCTTTTAACTATTCGCCTATTCTTTGGTAATGATCTATAACTGTGTTGAATGGCATGTAAGCTCAAAAGCAAAGTAGAGGATTCAATACAAAGTGGACGTTAAGTATAAAATTTTTTTTTCAATAAACTATTAAGTAATTGAAATGTAAAATCTAGGTTAATCACATAATATTCACATAATACAAAGCTATTTAAATTAAACTAAATGTTACTGCCATTACTAACAAAATACTTCTCTCACCTGCAACTATTTTTAAAGAGAAATGATGCTGGAAGGAGCAAACTGCCAAAAAAAAAAACTTTGATTCCATGCTATGACAATCAACTCATAACTAATGCACTAACAAGAACATTTCCTAATGTTAAATATTGCAAGCATACAATAAATTGAAAGAAAAGGAATAACATCTAATATGACCATCATCAATTCTTAATCAGATTTCAGATTCGAACTTCAATTACACTAAAGTGACGTCCATAGTGTTCGAGAATACCTGGAATTGAAAGTATAATAAGAAAAGAGGAAGGTCAACAGCAACAACAACGATAACAACCAGCAACTCCCAGTAACAGATTTAAAACCAGTTAAAAATTTCCAGCAGCAACAAAAATCAGTACCAAAACAGGCAACTAAATAACTCTCAACTCTCAAATTCTCACTGTTTTTAGTGTTTAAAACCTCTCAAGTGTGTATGTTCTACTCTTTTTCAGTGTGTAAAAAAAACTGTCCCCTTTATCTCTGTGTTTAGTCCTTTTTATATATTTAAAAACAGAACCAGCAACCCCCTTAATTAGTTCCTAATTGCTGTCCAATTCCAGCCCTTAAAGTCCAACTAGCAGCTTTTTTTTCAACCCTAAAATATCTACCCTCTTAATTAATATTAAAATGTACCCCCTACTCAAAACTAGCAATCTCCTAACAGCAGCCCCTACTAACTGTTTAATTGCCTGTTTAATTCCCCTACAAAAGCTAATAGCAGCCTCTAATTAATTACTGAATAATCAAAATTTTCAAACTAACAACTATAACCAATACACATTTAACGAACATCGACTCTTCATAAACTATACCAAATAAACTTCCCAATTCAAGAAACAAAATTCAAGATTCAAACGATAATTAATCAAACAAACCTATATAACTAATCGACGATATTCGTCTTAACTGATTATAACAACATATACTTGACAACAAGTAATCGACATAAGAAAAACATGATTCACAATGTTCGGCTAAAATAGGGAACTCGTAAAACTAATTACTCGATGATGCTAAACGAGATGAATATGTATTCTATGACAAACACAATCGAACAAATAAAACAGAATAATACTTGTCCAAATAAAAGGTCTTTGAGGGAGGAAGACCGAATAATTGATATGAAAAATTGTAAACATCTATTAAAACACAAACTAATCACAAACAGATGCTCATAAAACAGAATTAAATCACAGGGAAAAGAAATACCTCAGAGGAAACTTAGGAATTGGGCGGCCTAGATTCGAAATCCTTTTGAACATTCTTGAGGTTGAACAGACCTTAATCGAATGTTCTTGACTAAGAACATTTTGACTAAGGTCAATTAGACATTAAGTCTCTATTCAAATTGGCCGGAATCTGTGATTTTTGCATTTTTTGGGTTTTTATGCCTAATTTGGGGCTTGGGTAGTTTGGGCTCAATTCGAACCAAACCAGTGTTGGTTTGGTTACGGGGGAGGTCAAAGGATGAAGGGGTGTGAGTTTGGAAGGGATAGGGGTAAGTTTGGTTTTTCCGGCGACATTCGATCCAAGATTCAAATCAATCCGAGCGGATTCGAGGAATACTAAGGGTGTATTAAGGATGAGGGAGTTGTGGTGGTTTGGTGGTGTGGATTTGGGGGTGTTTGGCCACCGTCTGCCGCCACAGGCGATTTCAGGTGGGCGGAGAACGGCGGCGTGAGGCGGGGTTAATTGGTCTCTGAGAAAGACGATTAACACGCGGAGGGTTTAGGCGGGTGGGGTTCATTTTGGGATTTATATACTAGGGTTGAAGATTTAATTGTGGCCGTTTGTTCAACTAAAATTGACAGACTGGATCTCTTGTTAAAGAGAAACAGTGTCGTCTGGTTAAGTGGGGGAATGGGTAAATAGGTCAGATGCTGGGTAACGAGTTGGGTGGATGATTAATGTCAGTTGGATTGAACGAAATAGATGGTTCAGATTGATTCTTGCCTAAACGCCGTCGTTTGGGTGATGTGTGAGAGATCTAGGTTTGGACCGGGTAACTGGCACGTTTGGGCTGGTCCTGGTTGACTTTTAATTGGACTGGACCAGTTTGCATTTCCCTTCATTTGTTCTCTTTTTCTTCTTTTCTTTTATTTTCTTTTTAATTCCTAATTTATTAAAAACAAGAATTTTAAAATACATTAAGAATTCAAATTAATTTATAAGAATACTAATTAAGTTCTAGTAACAATTCACACATTAAACATCAATCAAAATTATAAATTACACAACTTTGACTAAAATATTAAAATGCAAAACATACCTTTTGATTTTTAAATTTTTATAAAACAAACTAAATTCTAAATTCAAATGCAACATATATATATATATATATATATATATATATATATATATATATATATATATATTCTATTCATTGAAACAACAAAACACGCACATACGGACGTAAACAATCACAAAATATCACGAGAAACTCACAAATATGTACACAATAAAATAAAATAACTTTGATTTTGATTTCTTTGGGAGTAGTTCGTGTGAGGCAAAAATAACGTGCTCACAGCTGCCCCTCTTTGCGCGTAAACACGAAGAGTTTTTGTGCAAAGATAATGAGTGAATACGAGCGATTTTGCCCGTTTGAACACTCCGTGTGAAGCATATTGAAAAGATCTTGACCGAGCCTTTGCTTTTAAAGGCCTCCTACATATCCTGGGCTAAACAAGAATCAGGTCAATGTAGTTCGAGATGTTTTGGTAGCTGGGACTACCGTGACTGCTGTGATCTCGCTGTTACTGCTGCTACATGCTATTGCCACTGCTTTACTGAACTCCTTATTACACCGGGCTAGAAAGGAAAACAAGAAGCTAAGCTAGTCTATGGATCATAGGATCTCATCTGTCTTCATGTCGCCTTGCGTTCTTGTCATCATGTGATTTTTCAGCGCTTCCTTCCGAGAACTTGGAGGCGGCTCCGGCCTTTGCTTCTTTGAACATTAGCTTTCCTCGTTTTGCTCAATCTGCTATGGATATAGCTTTATCCCTCGAGTCTGCTATGTTGAGGGGGTAGACAAAGTTTGAAAGTTGTTCCTCTCCGGGTGTGTCTCATATTTCTTCTATAATATGAAGAGTTTTTCCAGCCACCGTTGCCTTCTTTCTTACTTCTGAATTTGGATTTGTGTTGGGGATCTTTCGATGTGTCCCTCTGCATTCATGGTGGGTCACTGGTTTCAATACTTGCGATGTAAAAACTGAAAAATATTCCTCTTGTTATACAGGTGGGCGCCTGATTCTAAGATATGAGAATGTATTCCCCTGTTATACAGGTGGGCGCCTAATTGCTAAGACGTGAAAAGATGTAATGACCCGGCCGGTCGGTTTAGAATATTTCGCCCCAATCCCCAATTTAACTGTTCCCCTAAGTTCATTTCTGCTATTGTGGTTTGCTGGGAGAGTCGGTTCTGAAATTTGGAGTATTTTGGGACACTTAGTCCATAAATGAGAGCTTTAAGGTTAGAAAATGGTCCGTAACCGGTATAGTGTTAAGACGATCTTGGAACGGAAATCTGATAGTTCTGTTAGCTCCGTTAGGTGATTTCCGGGTTGGGAGCGCGTTCGGAATGTATTTTGGAGGTCCGTAGCTCAATTAGGCTTGAAATGCCGAAGTTTGAAATTTTGGCGAATCCGAACGATAGGTGAGATTTTGATCCGGGGGTCGAAATGGAATTCCGACAATTTCTGTAGCTTCGTTATGTGATTTTGGATATGTCCGCAAATTTTCAGGTCATTCGGACGTCGTTTGGTCGGGTTTTAGATCGAATGTGCAATTCGAAAAGTTTTAAGAAATTTAGGCTTGAATTCGATGTGAATTATGGGTTTTGATGTTGTTATACGTGTTTTTATGATTGGAATGAGTTTGTATCGTGTTTTGGAGTATGTTGGTGGTTTTCGTTGGGGTCCCGGGAGCCTCGGGATGAATTCGGGGGTCCAAACGGACCAATTTGTGCCAAAACGCACTGCTGTTATGTTGCAATAATTGCAGAGCAATTTTGCTCTCCGCGATCGCGGAGGTGGCCATGCGATCGCGTAAGGGAAAAACCCTGAGCTCTGCAATCGCGAAGTAAAGCGTGCGATCGCATAAGTCTGGGAGAGTAAGCATCGCGATCGCGTGAGGTAGTATGCGATCGCGTAGGGTAGTTTGGGGAGTCGGACGAGTTTGTTCTTCGCGGTCGCGTTCGTGTCATTGCGATCACGTAGGGTCGCTGAGTTGTTCACTGTGATCGCATCCAGGATCACGCGATCGCGTAGAGGAAAAATAGGCCGCCCATATTCTGTGCATCGCGATCGCAAGCCCAGTGCTGTGATCACGTAGAGTAAACTGGTCTGGCAGTGACTTTAAGTCCAGAACATTTCTGTCGCGGCCTAACATACCAAAACCGCCATGTTTGAGCTCCAAGAAAGGGAATTGAAGGGGAAACGCTGGGATATCATCGGTAAATCATCGGGGGTAAGTTTCTTGACCTTAATTCGTTGGTTTATCATGAAATCCGTGATTTTTTCACTGAAAATGGGAGATTAAAGGTGGGTTTGAGCCCTAGGCCTAAATTTTAGAAAACCTTTGATTTGAATGGGCAAACGGAGTCCGATTTTGAAAAACTTTATATGCACGGACTCGTATTGAGATAAGGAACCCGAATATATAATTTTTGTGATTTTGCGATAAGCGTACCGAAAGTCGGGTTTTGGCAACTTGTGGGTTTTGGCAACTTGTGGGTTTTGGTGTATTTTGAGTTGTCTTGATTGGGTAATGCCCAATTGGCCTATTTTGATGTGATTATATTGATTTTTATCAGATACTACACCTGTGGAGGCTGACATTCGCGGCAAGAGAGTTGTCTCTTAGCGATTTTGTACCGGAGTCGAGGTAAGTGGCTTGTCTAACCTCGTGTGGGGGAACCTTTACCCCTAGGATATTATGTGATAGTTTAAATGCCTTGTACGCGAGGTGATGGGCGTGTACATGCGCTAGTTGTTGTGACATCACTTTACTTGAATTGTCCAATTCGTGATATTCCTATTCTTAATTTATTACATTGTGACATTTACCTGGTATTCGTTAGGGAAGCATGATTAGGTAGGATTTATCTGTCTAATTGCCTAATTGTCCTACTTGAACTTCTTGATAATTGTTGGCACTAGTCCTCGGTGAAGTTGTAGTTAAGAATCTTATGTTTTTTGTGTGCGTTTTCCTTATTTGTTGTGTTGGTGGACTGTGGGTTCAATTCCCGGAGATCCCAGAGCTGTGGGTTTGATTCCCAGAGACCCGGATTTGCTATTCTTTGTG